>CM067356.1:264994-434058 GCA_034190875.2 Urechis unicinctus
ACTTTTCGCACCTAGCTTACTTTGAACCAGATAAAGCAATTAGTTTAGTTTTGTTATATCCGTTAAGTTAATTAAAAGTTTGTAGCTGAAGTGGGGTTGTTGTACGCATTACGGTGGAGTAAAACTGAACATTATCGTTATGATCAACTCCTAGTTGTGACATGTTAATCATCGGATATCAGTTATATTTTACATCGACATCGTGATTCATTATTACTAGCATACTTGTCATCATATTTATTGTCATTATCAACTCAATAATAATGATGGTAGCCAGTACATAGACCATATGAATGTCAAGACGATGTCCAAACGGTAAGGTAGATGGTGATGACGGTAATGGTGGTGACAATGATGATTATACCATCATGACCACGATCAGGAAAATTAAATGATGTGAAAACCGTCAACAATTCGGAGAGAGGATTCTGTAGATGGTACCAGAAGTAATTATTCATTACTCCATCATCATCCAACTCGTAAAAACCGTCAATATGGCAATCCAGTTTTAAATTTGATTCGTTCATAACCGGAAGTGACGTCATTGATATACATCAAATTAAGAAATTAGATTCACTTTGTCCATGACAACAACTGGCAAAATTTTTATGAACATTGAACCTACATTTAATATTTTATAAGGAATCGAATATTTTACGTGGAATCTTTTCCCCCAACTCAACGCGCTATGAAAATGACGAATATTAAGATGAAATATGTAAATTATAAAAGGTTGGTAATTGATTCAGCTTTCAGCAAATGTTAATTTTTTTACAATTTTAGTAAATTCATTGCAAAATTAAAAAATTTTGGCTACCAGAAATTTTCGACCTGCTAGAATTTTTTTTTACAATGCATCATTTACAATCATACAATCACTGTTGATTTTTTACAATTGTCCATATTCAGTGAAAGTTTGCAATTAAAATAAGCTACAAAATGGTGTAAATTGTGTGAAAATCGAAGCATCATACACTGAGATACTCGGGATTCAAGATTCAATGACCTTGACCTTATCTTGCCGTCAAGGTCAAAACAAAACCTCTGGATTCTGTGCATTATCGGCCCTGACCAATTAAAGAAAAAAGTTGAAAAAAAATGAAAATTTCGACCCGAGAAAAAAAAAGGTTTACATACAAACTAAAAATTCGGACGACCAAATGGGCGGAAGCCTCATTAATTCAACATTAATTCAAAAAGCTGCATGCTAATTTTATTTGGCGAACCACCTTAAACTTGAATGGCCTCTCAGTTGGCCACGACATTAACATATATGCATACAATTGACACTACGCAGGAGATATTGCATGTCTCAAACTTAAATTCCATTTGGCCAAGAACATTTACATACATGCATAACATTAACTACATGAGGGAGATGGTATATCGGATTACGGAGGTTTGTACATTAATTAGAATGACATTTGACAACTATTACTAAACTTAAAAGGGATTGGCAACATCAATGGTCTGACTTTACAACGCAATGGGCTTACACGCAGATGCTACTAAAACCCTGCAAAAATATAAACAAGCACACCAAGTCAAAACCAGGTCCATAAGCGAATCAGTCATCAACAGATAAGAACATCTGAATGCATTTCTATTATCCAAGGATGATGCAATCGTCGATGGATTCTTAGTTGATAGACACATTTGGCTGACACATTCCCATATCGAGAACCAGGTTGCCCAGTGCGCAGCTGGGCAACGATTGAACCACAATCGGTCTACACCTTTGAAAAACGCCAGGACAAATGGTGGAAAAGCAATATATATGTAGGATTTCTGTCAAAAGTAGCCCTTTTGTGACTTGAGTAACGTTATATTTCATCTTCAATGGTTAACAAAAGACCGCGCTGTTTCATATGTAAATTATTCTATATAATAGCTGGGAGCATTCGTTATCTCGACAACCAATGCTCTGATCAGCTGCTTTGATATACACGGTAACCGTAGCAGATCCCTCTCAATAGCATTATTCCATGTATGTCTCAGGTATTTTCCCGATTATGAATGAGTGAGTTTCTTAAACCGCATTTAAACGGTAGTGTGCTAATAGTGACTAGCTCCCTGGAATATGCCAAAATATTCTTGGCCATTTAGTTCCACCGGCGGAACCACAAATGTACTGTCCTCCTGTCGCTGGTAGCTTTTTGTTAATATTGTGTTTCTGTCTGGGATTGTTTTAACAGTTTCTATAAGCTCTCTTCTGTCCAATCTACCTTGTTTTCAGGTTGTCATTTCGCCTATGAATACCCCTCCTATCGACATTTTGGGAACATCAAGTCTGTAAAATGCATATTTCAGGACCGAAGAAGTTGCAGCCGAAGCTCTCCAACGCTAATAAATAGTGAAATTTACTGGTATTTCCAAGAAATAAGTTGTTTGTGCATAAGATTGGGTTTACTAGAATTTCCACCTGGCTGTCTCCACAGAGGGATGCAATGAGTTCAGTGCATTAGTATTCCACACGGGGATAACACCACTTGTAATACGGATGGTTTTTCAATCCGAAATAGCCTCATTATTTGATTATGTCACACAAAGTCATTTTGACTTTTTCGCACCGTAATTGGACCCAATGTTAACTCAATTGACATCACTTCCACTAAATGGTTCTAGATAATTATAACGCCGATGGTGGTATACTGAATACAGTTTTGGGTAGCCTGGTGTATGCATAGTTCAAAACAAGAGCTATCTTTGGTGTTCCTCTCCCAGTTTTTTTTTTTGTTTCAGCGGGTCCAAAGTGAGATTTTTTGGCCTTACGCGACCTCAATATACATAACATCCACTAAATGGTTCTAGGTAGCTAAAACGCCGATGGGGGTATACTGAATACAGTTTAGCTATCCTAGTGGGTGCTTTGTACCTGACAAGTGTTATATTTGGTGTTCCCCTCCCAAATTGTTTGGCGAGTCGGGCCGACTGTACGATGGCTTCAAATCAATTTTATTCCAATCGTCACGGATGGTGTTGAATTTTAGACTGACCTGTTTGTTTTCAAAAGTTCACTTGAAGGGAATTATGATTTCCGGTGATGCTAAATCATAGTTGATTTTTTATGTTTGAAATAAAATAAAATATTTTCATTCGTCTTTTGTTGATCATTCTGTTTAGATAAGCTTTGAAACCTTATATTTGGTTCCAGGCGACCGATCAGCTGAGCATGCTAACGTTCGGCGTAAGCCATTTGTCGCTTAGCTGTACCAGATAAAGGTTGTCCCGTAGGGCTCTTATTTAGTTCTACTATTTTGCGCCAGCTTCACATCGGTTGCGGTTCTATAATCTGACAAGCTTAAGGCTATCCACCTTAGTGATAGTTATGCCTTATTAGCAAAATGAGCTCCGCCCATCGACTCCATAAAAAGGAAATACTTAAATACTTTATGACAACTACAAGCGTTATGATATTGCAGAGGTTTCCTCTTAGTATTCAATGGCTTTTGGCGCGAGTGGAACGGGATACGCTAGGCTACAGGGCTAAGTGAACTGCTGATAGTTGACTGGTTTTTTTTGGTGATAATTTGTGTTTTGTGTCTTTTTATCTTGACAGCGGGTTACCCAAATGTAAGTATTATAAAAAAATAACATTTATAATATAATTGTTGAATATGAATGCTAAAACTAACATTATATTATGTTTTTTTATTTAAGTAGTCTATGCCTCTTTTTCCCAGGTGTTTCCCGCGCTGATGACAGAGTCAGTAATAATCGAATATATATTTATCTTTCCCTGTTACTGTCTGGCTATCCCTGGTATGCCCACCGTGGTCCCATATTGTGCTGCAGTCAATAGAGATGAGTTTGTTCAAACTGACAGACAGATGCCAGTTGTTTCGTCAATTGAGGAGTTTCTCCAGACGAAGTGTGACTTCGAATTGGACACCAATTCCTGCTTCGTTTCCTCTAAGATCACGGATGTCTTGAAAAAAGGTATTTGATCTCCTATTCTCATGTCAAAATGCATTCTCTTTGTGTGAATAATTACAGCTTTACCTGTTTACTGTCCAACATTAATCCAAATTTCCAATTGCAGACCAAAAGCAATTGGCCAAGTCGAAAAGGTGGTTGGTTGTGGATCCCCACCAATCAAATAGCAAAGGGCCAGTAGTTGATGTGGACTGCCCTTTTTTCATTGTTGGTAAACGGTTATACGATTGTCATCAAGGTCCTGACCGCCATGAGAAACGGAAAAGTAGGAGGACATGGGTGAGTAATTTATGTGGCAAATTCACCCTTTAGGTAACTATACATTATCTAATAATTTTACCTAATAATATGTTAGCTCCGGTCGTAACGGTAACATGAATTTATATACCTACTCAGACGTCTTGTAGGGCTAATAATATGTTTGCTTTTGCATTGCCCCGTTTAGAATGTTTGTCATCTTTATGACCATGCCTACTTTCAGCGGAAGGGAGGAGATCACTCGTACAAGAGGAAACGAGTGATGATTCAAGACACCAAAAAGATGGGATGCTCAGCAGCAACAAGAGTTAAAGAGGTTTTGTTGATGACACAGATCAAGGTTTGATGTTGCACCTGTTTGACTCAGTTAATGTATAAGGATGTGATTATCAAACTGTTATGCATGGATGTGATGGTCTTGAGCACACATGCATTGAAAATTTAAATTGCTGAATCATCAGTGTGGTTTAGTTTCATCATTAATAGTTCATCACCTGTGGTGTTTTCATTGAAATCTGTATTTGGTATCATCTGCCAGTCAGACAATGAAAGCTCTGCTAAAATTATGAAGATAAAGAACCAATGCATGTTCTCTTGTCATGGTTGTTAGATCACCGACAGGTCCAAGAAAGGGCTCATGGGAGTAAGGCAAAATATTGTCAAAGTGATCAGTGAACCAGACTTTTCACCAGCAGTGCTACAGAGGAAGGTGTTTTTTAGTCTACCATCACCTGCACTCCATTGTGGTCATGTGTATGGTCTGGTAAGAAAGCTTGTATTATCTTACTCCTACCCACATGCAACATCACCTAAAACAACTGTTAATTTGCCACTGCTAAATAGTTTATTTTAGTGTTGTGTAGGCTGCCTCTGCAACCATACCGATTGATGATCGGGTGAGGGGAAAGGTGCGATCCCTGGTAGCAGATGGTGTCGTTAATGTCGCGGACATGAAACGGCACCTGAAGATGTTCGTGGTGAGAGATCGTGGTGACCCTCCAGCTTCCTCACGGTGCTTCTACCCGACCAACAAGGATTTAGCCAATCTGATTAGGCTTCAGTTGGGCAAATCAAGGTAGGCAATTATCACATATTTATTCATAGCCCCATACCGCCTTAATGATATATGTCCCTACAACACCGCATTAAAAAATTTATAGCACATGCTCCTCTATCCGTCTCACCCCCACCCTCATTTGTTCTTAAATTTGACTAAAATGTTGATTATGGAAATGTTTCCTGATAATTCTTAAGTTGTTTGTTCTAGGAATATTCATATTTCAACCAAGATCAGAAAAATACTTTGTTCAAGGTGGATAGCCCACTATGAGATGGTACAGGAGTCAGAAAAAATACTTTGTTCAAGGTGAATAGCCTAGTATGAGGAAGTACTGGAGTCAGAAAAATACTTTGTTCAAGGTGGATAGCCCACTATGAGATGGTATTGCGTGGGCAGATACTCGACTGATGACCAGAATAATCTTGAGTCTTTGGTTACTGATTGGCACCTGAACGGCGTAGTGACAGAGTTTTCCTCCTGAAGAAAGGGTTTGTTACTATTGTTCCTATTATTTACTAGTTGTCCCCTGTTGTCAATTGTTGTGGATAATTTTGAGAAGTGTAAATGAAGAAAATATTCAAAAATTTTGTATTTGTCACAGTCAGCAGAATGCTGTATCTGGTTACTGAACATTCTATTGTGAGAAATATGATGATACCATTTTTAGTTATTTATATGTATTACTTTGTGCTCTGCAGTTGTGAATCATCTAGCTCCAGTGGTGAATTCCTTTTTGTTCACCAGAACCAGTGGCAATTTGACATGCTACACCGCTACGGCCAGGATATATGTCTGCTCAATGCCACGTATAACACCACTAAATATGATGTTCCCTGTTTTTTTGTCTGTGTGAACACAAACTTTGGCTACATTAATGTGGCAATGTTTGTTGTGGAGAGGAAAACAACAGCTGCCATACAGGAAGCCATCACCTTATTGGCATCGTGGAATCCGTCATGGAAGCCCAGGCACTTCATGACGGATTTCGATGAGAGGGAGATTGTCGCATTGGAGAAGGTGTTTCCAGGTAAGATTGGCAGTTCAGACCTGTCTCCATAATTTTCACTAACTTGTATGCATGGTGTTTTATCGCTCAAACTTATTACATTAATTTAGCTATTAATCTAGTTGAGAAATCGGCCACTTGGTATCATGTTAAATATGCATATTCCCTGTTATAGGCCTATAAATAATCGGAAATATTTCTATAAAAGAAAATTCATATAACATAATGATGCACAGGTACATATCATGTTCTCTGTTGCTTGTGACATTTGTGTTTAGTTATATCCAACTTTATTCCTCGAAGTGGTGTAGTAATGTTGTGTAGAACAATGTACTGGAGCCATTTTGCTTTCAGTTGATTGTTATAGTTGTGCATGGGAAAGCATGCGATGATGTAACTGCCTGCTGGCAAACCATATTGTGACGTTCTACATAACAGATCCATGAAGTTTTACACATGTTTATTCTCGAACTTACAGAAACGGAACCGACTATAGCGCCACCCGGCGAATGCTATTCCAACTAGTGAAATGTAGTCATTCATTATGCCAATAATGTGGCGATATCACATACCTCCACACTTATTAATGACTTCCATGATATCAGACAAAATGCAAACTATCAATATTGTACGAATGTTACCAATAATAATATTAATAATAATCATCAAAATAGCTCAATGTTCAATGGAATCACATCTGTTCGATCAATCGCGCTGGTGGATTACTCCTACGTGTAGACTGGCGTCCACCATTGATTCGGACAGGCGACACACTTACTTCAGGTTTGGGTGTCTCGACATTGGGTGTAGCAGAGGGTGAAACACTAGGAATTTGAATGTTCTGAGATTCAACTGGAACCACTCTAGGTGTATGCACTCCAGAATCAGGTAAGTATGGTGTTGCACGTACGTCGTCGTTCGGCGTAACTATAGGCGAGTCCACGGGTAAGTTACCACTGCTGTAGCGCATCCTCATATGATCCAGATGACGACGGATTACTCTACCGTCCTCTAGTTTCACACGGAATGACAAAGGTCCAGGTTTGTCAATTACAGTACCGGCTAGCCAGGGAGAGCCGGATGCAAAGTTCTTGGCATGCACAGTGTCATCCACTTCAATGGTACGTGGATGGGTGTGTCGATCATGGTAGAACATCTGCTGAGATTGAGAAGCAAGAACACGTGTTGTGATGCTTGGACGAATAAGATCCAGGCGTGATCTGACTTTACGTTTCATTAACAGTTCTGATGGTATTACACCGGTAGTGCTGTGAGGCGTGATTCTATATCGATCCAGGAAACGTGACACTTTACTTTCCAAAATTCCTCCTTCAATCTTTTTAACACCAGATTTCATAGTCTGCACTGGTCTTTCCGCCAATCCGTTGGTAGCGGGATGCCACGGGCTGGATGTGATATGTTGGATGCCATTTGAGCGAGTAGATTTATGAAATTCCTCACTGGTGAACGACGATCCATTGTCACTCACAATTGTCCTTGGAAGACCATATATGGCAAAACTTTCAGTCAATTTCTCGATGGTAACTGTCGAGGAGCTGGATGACATGACATGACAGTCAATCCATTTAGAACATGCATCCACTATGATCAATAGCATTTTACCCATAAATGGATCTGCATTATCAATATGGAGGCGATCCCAGGGGTTATCTGGCCATTCCCAGGGATGTAGGTGTGCTTCCGGGGGAGGTTTGCGAACAGATTGCCAACTGTTGCATTCACGCACCACTGACTCAATGTCCACGTCAATGTGTGGCCACCACACATAGCTCCGAGCTAATGTTTTCATTTTGGTAACACCAGGATGAGCGGTGTGTAATTCCTCAAGAATTCTCTTCTGACCTTGTGGGGGAATAACCACACGAATACCCCACAAGATACATCCATCTTCTATGCTGAGTTCCATCCTCCTGCTAGCATAGGGTTTTAAAGGTTCATCCACTTGTAGACCTTCAGGCCAACCTTGTTGGAGTAACTCATAGATCTTACTCAATGTTGGATCTTTCCGAGTCCATTGTCTAATCAGGTTCACCGATAGAGTAGTCTGATCATTAATATGATTCAATAACAACACAATTTCTCCAGGAGGCTGAGGGTTAATTGGTTAATCTTTCAATGGAAGTCTGCTCATTGCATCAGAGTTGGCGTTAGCAGATCCAGGTCTATAAACTAGGTGGTAGTCATATGAACACGAGGACGCCATCACTGGTACAGGCTTAGTTTCCCCTAGCAAACCCAACAAAGGTTTATGATCAGTCATAATGGAGAATCTGCGTCCCCAAAGATATTGATGAAATTTGCGTACTGCAATATGACAGCTAAGCCTTCTTTATCAAGCTGAGAGTAATTCTTCTCGGCAACGCTGAGCGATCTTGAAGCGAAAGCAATTGGCTTTTCTGTACCATCAGGGAATACGTGAGACATAACAGCCCCAACGCCGTATGGAGATGCGTCACATGAAACAACCACTGGCTGCCCCTGATCATAATGTACCAACAACCGAGTTGAATTCAAAAGTTCCTTTGACTTGTTGAATGCAGCTGTTTGAGAATCACCCCACTTGAATACAACATCTTTCCTCTGTAGGTGATGAAGTGGAGCGAGTATGGTAGCCAAATCAGGTAGGAATTTACTGTAATAGTTAAGCATGCCCAGGTACGATCTCAACTCAGCGATACAGGTTGGTTGTGGGGCTTCTACGATAGCTCTCACTTTGTCATCAAGAGGATGCAGTCCCGATGCATCAATCTTGTGTCCTAGATATGATACTTCACTAGATAAGAAGGTGCACTTTTTCTTCTTTAGACGCAATCCTGCTGCACAGAGACGTTGGAATACTCTTTCCAGAATCGCGAGATGCTCCTCTACAGATGATGCGGATACGAGCACATCATCCCAGTAGCAACATACACCAGGAAGGTCACCAAGCAAGTTGTCCATACATCGCTGGAAGAGTCCCGGACTTGACGAAATGCCAAACGGTAAACGTTTGCACTGAAACAGTCCACGTGGTGTGTTGACTGTAGTGAACTTCCTGCTATCCGGATGTAGTGTTACTTGCAGGTAGGCATTACTGAGATCTAGTTTACTGAACTTTTGTCCACCAGAAAGTCTAGCATATAGATCCTCTACACGCGGAATTGGATATGTGTCTGTTTTTGCTACAGAGTTGACAGTCACCTTGTAGTCACCACATAATCTTATCTTCTTTCCATCCCGTTTAACTACTGGTACAATTGGGGCTGCCCAATCAGAATGCTGGACCTTTTATATTACTCCCCGTGATTCGAGATGATCAATCTCTTCGTTAACACGATCCCTCAGTGCATAGGGAATAGGTCTGGCTTTAAAGAAGCATGGTCTAGCATCAGCAGGTACTTGTAGTTGTGCGGATTATCCTTTAAGCTGACCTAGTTCATCACTAAACAGTTCATCAAACTGCTGTATCAACTGGTTGATTTTAGCATGTACCTCGCCCCAGTCGATTTTGACATGTTGCAGCCAGTTCCTACCCAGTAGTGCTGGACCACTACCAGATACTACTGCCAGATTCTTTTTCCCATTATGTTTGACAAAAACTTCACCCAGATACTATTGGAAGGTGGGCTACTTGTCTTTGCTTTGACTGTCCAAATTTTGTTTTACTTATCAGAAACGCTCCTGTGTCGATTTCCATTTCAACTCTTTTTTCCGTTTACCTCCATCACTTAAGCGGAGGCGCAGGACCGATCCGGTCACTGACAGAGTAAACAGTATATAGTGATTCTTCCACAATGTCATCGTGGTAATGGTCTGGAGTTGTTGTTCGGAGATATGACATGTCTTTTGAATTTGACAACCATTTTTCTTTCTACATGCCTTGGCGATGTGTCCTTTCTTGTGACAGTAGTTACAAATCATATCTCTAGCGAAACATTTGCTTAGATGACGTTTTTGAGAGAGGCAACGATAACACTCTTTTTGTTGTTGATGTTGAGGTGGTTGGAATGATGGCTGCTTATTACCAAGCTTGCCATAACCTTTCTTGGCTTGCATTTTATGCACCCTGTTTGCTGTGGCACCAGGTGTATCATTGATGGCTTGTGACTTGGTGCTTGATGATTGAAGCGCTGCTACACTCTTATCTGTGGCTTCATAACTTAAAGCAATGTCCAATGCCTTAGCATATGTCAAGTCAGTCACATCACACAACGCTGTCATTATCCGTTCATGACGAATACCCACCAATATCCGATCTGCCAAATTTTGTTCCAATCGATAACCAAAGTTACAAAGTTCAGAAAGTCGTTTCAGCTCAGCAATAAATTCAGAAACTGACTGACCTGGTTCTCTGTAAGAGTTAAAGTTTGCTCGCTGGATAGTAGCAGATGGTTTTGGACAGAAATGTTCAGTCAACAGCTTCACAATATCCGAATAGTTCAATCGACTCGGCTGTACAAGATTCCGAGCAATACGGTATGTTTCAGGTCCACAACAACTCAACAAAATGGCTTTCTTCTTATCATCATCACTGACATCGTTTGCCAAAAAGTAGAACTCCAATTGTTCCTTATAACTGTTCCAGTCCAAAGTATTTTTCTGACTTAAATATCTCCTCATAGTGGGCTATCCACCTTGTACAAAGTATTTTTCAGACTCTAATATCTCCTCATAGTGGGCTATCAACCTTGAACAAAGTACTTTTTTGACTCCATACCTCCTAATACTGGGCTATCCACCTTGGACAAAGTATTTTTCTGACTCCAATATCTCCTCATAGTGGGCTATCCACCCTTGATAAGTTATTTTTCTGATCCCTATGCCTCCTCATACTGGGCTATCCACCTTGAACAAAGTATTTTTCTGACTCCAATACCTCCTCATAGTGGGCTGTCAAACCTATGATAAATATTTTTACTGGCTCCTGTACCATCTCATTGTGGGCTATCTAACTTTGTTGAGCTATTTTTCTGGCTCCAGTACCATCTCATAGTGGGCTATCCACTTTTGATAAGCCATTTTTGACTCCTTTGCCTCCTCATGGTTGGCTATCCACCGTGAACAAATTATTTATCTGACTCCTATCCCTCCACATAATGGGTTATTCATCTTTGATGGGCTTTTTTCGGGGTCCTCTATAGCTCTCCATTATGGGTTACTGACCGTCAATGAACTGTTTTATCGACCTAGCTCTTCAAGATGGTACTGATATTTGTGTCTGATATTGTTGCGCGTTGTATTTAGGATATGGGGGTCGATTGTAGATGGTCACTTAATTATTTGTTATTGATTTCAATTAGAATATTTCCATTGAGCATCCAAATGAGTTAGGGCTTTATGGCCAATGATCTTTTACACCATGCACTGATGTATTTTCACAGGCTGTATACTACTATTGCCCGTGTAGAGAAGTGCTACAATGTCCCTGCACCTCTAAATAATGGATCATACCCATTGTAAGTTCACCTACATGTTTGATTCTCTGAAGAAGTTATGTTCTTTTTTTCAGTAGTGGAACAGTGGCAATAACACATGTGTGCTTAAGTGTGAATAGATGGAATTAACAACTTCAGGGTGTTTTAATTTACAGTGGTATAATATCATATGGTTTTCTTTGTGATATCAGTTCCATTTTTCTCTCATTTTCTCTATGACTTGAATATTATACACGGAATATTGTAATGCTACCAAAAATTGGGAAATTGATGGATTATTTAATTAACAGCATTTTATGTATTTGGTTGGCAGGAACGACTACATGACCAAGTACTGCAGAACTTCATGGCATTTCACCTTCCGGCCAAAATATAAGAGTTTTGTTGTGGTGTCTCATCATTGAAATAAACAAAATGCATTTATTTCCCTTGTTGTTGATTTTTAAATAAAATATCTGGTACATGTATTATTGGTATAGTATTGTAATGATGTGGATAATGGAGTTTTGTTGGGGAAATATATTTTGGGTTATCTCAAATGAATTATTATCTTTAGCATGGTATGGTGTTTATAAACATGATCAAGCAATATTGGTATGCTTACAGCACCAGCAAGAACCCAACTGAGAATATTGGGTAGATAAGGAAAATACAATTCTCACAACCTTCTGTACAGTGTTATAACAAGATAAGTCATTAATATATATATATATATATATATATATATATATATATATATATATATATATATATATATATATATATATATATATATATATATATATATATATATATGATCCAACTTCCGCTCGTTATGCCATCGTAAAGTATCGGCATAAATATATATATATATATATATATATATATATATATATATATATATATATAGAGATATATATATATATATATATATATATATATATATATATATATATATATATATATATATATATATATATATATATATATATATATATATATATATATATATATATATATATATATGTATATATATATATATATATATTTATGCCGATACTATACGATGGCATAACGAGCGGAAGTTGGATCAATCATAACGTTTTATTTTATCTTCCATATATGGGACAGCTAAGCGCAAGGTGGATAGCCACAGGCTCTCTCCCAATTGTTAATAGTACATATTCACTCAATACTCAATTCACTGACAGACAGTGATATATTTTTGGCAAATAAATATTATTTATTTATTCCATGCATGAATATACTACTTAAGTTCATGTCCTTTCTCTAAAGTTTATTTTATTTTATTATTATTCACTCGAACGACCCAAAGCCCAAAATTTGTTATTAAAATCATAACGCTTCAGTACCCAACAACTTGAGAAGGGATTTCCCGAGAAGGTTTTAGAAGGCGCCAATTCATATTTGGAGTGGTGATCAGTAATATTCTTCCGGTGAAATATTTCACATTTTCAGCCCTTGTACAGCATGCTTATCTTTTCTATATTGTTGTTGCTGATCAAACTTAAATCTCATTTGCAGGAAATGAACGGGTTTCTGGGTTGTTTTGTTGATTAGGTGGGGTTTGCTCCCCGCCCCCACTCCATACAGTCTTACAAGTGCACTTGTGGGAAGTGTACGAATGGAAAAATGCTGAATCGGCTGCCCAGCTACCCCAAAGTTGTTACAAACACATAACGTCCATATATCTCTTCTCGATCTCCTCACTGGTTCTGAATTTTGTAGTCTGGTCGCCATATATTTTCCTTCAAATGTTAAATTTCTCTTTGAGTGAATTGTATCTCATAGTATTATTTCCAGAAATAGAGTGGCATATCGTTTTGCTTTCCAAGACCCTACAAATATTTGGCTTCCGTATATATGTGTAAAATCGACCGGTAAAAAATGCGGATCTGAAACATGGGACATTGATTCAGATTTAACAACTTCGCATAAAACTATCTTTATTTCTTTTTATTTTGCAAGATTTCTCAATATTAATATTCGAGGTTTGAATAAATGACAAGATTTTGAATCATGTTGTAATGAGGCTGCATTGTTGCATTTAATCATATTGTCATTTCCAGGTATTTTAATCTTTCCCCCCCCCCCCCACCCCCCAATGTAAATATTGTTCGATGAGATTTGATGTGTCATAATCGCATTGTAATGAGGAATGTTTATGCATTTTTAATTACTAGAGCTATGGAAAAATCTAATGATGAGATAAATGACAGGAAATTATAGGATTGCGAGTACAGACAGCTTCCCAACAAAAAACGAACTATTTCACAGAACGCAGTGTACAGCCGAATATGACTCGTGCACACGGCCTTCATCGCTGAGGTAACACGTAACAGAATGTAACCTTTAGAATATCCAACCAACCTAAGCCCTCTGTAGTATGGTTGCTATTCAGCACGATATCTATCCGAAGATAACGATTTCTCATGCCATAATATATGACCAACTTGACACCCAAAACAGAATTAACCCCGATTCATATCCTTTTGATATACAAGAATAATTCCCACACACACCCGAACAAAAATGGTGTACATGTTATACAAGAATATATAATCGATTGGTTGTCGTATTCAAGCATAGAACAGTTCATGGTCCATTTCAAAGTCCCGATATAGAGTTTCTGGCAATCAAATAAGTAAATTATCCACATCCAGCAACCCAATACCCCTACGAAAGATTATATATCAGGACGTTAGAATAATAACTTAGTGTCTACGGGCTCATAATTCGTCTTGTATTTCGTCTTAGTTTCGAACTCTTTGGAACAAATATTGAACTTTACTGAAAACCAAGTTAGGGTCTTGGACGCCAGGCCTTGCACAGCAGGCGTCACTTAGACGCTAGAGGGAGCTTTTAGAGGCGTGTTACCCTTGCGCGATGGTGGACGCCTCATACGACGTGCGGTCGGAATGGGTCGTATTGATGGAAGCGTCCTCGAGTAAGCCCCTCTCATCATCCATGCCCTCTGCAACTACTGACACAGCTTGCCTTTCGCCAAGTCTGTGACCAATGAATAAAGCACTTATAATAACAATCACTGTGGTCTTTTCATTATATCACGTGATGCATGTAATCTGCATTTATATTCCGCACCAAAACTTATTTTCCCTGTCGAACAATACTGCATTATAAATTATGCGTACATGGAGACCTTTATGCAACTAGTGTTATAGGTCATGTGTTTGGATTTCTCAGACCATTCGTTCATCCATAAATCAGTACAATAGGGCCGTAAGTGGATGAAAGCGATGGGCGGTACTCACTTCATGTCGTAGATGACAATAGCAGGAAGCATGAGCGCGATGCCGCCCAAACTAAGCCAGGTGACAAGGTGAGCATCGGGGTGCCAGCCAAACGGACTCTCCCGGAACAACGTCCAGAATATGAAGAGGATCGGTGTCCGTAATGTCTGCAGATACCAGGATGTTGTAAGATAGCGGTGATGACTGAGATGATGATGATGATAATGATGATTATGATGGTGATTAGGTGGTAATGGTGATGATGATAATGACTAACATGGTGACGATGATGATGATGATGATGATGATGATGATGATGACGATGATGATGATGATGGTGGTGATGATGGAGATGATTATGACTGATATGGTGATGATGGTGATGATAAAATTGTTATTGCTGATAATGATTAGAGGGATTGTGATAACGGTGACAATGTAAATATAGACGAGCTCACCAAGACGATGACGACGAAGCTAGCGCCCTCCGAGAAGCGCATGAGCCCGGCGAAGGCCATACATCCCAAGATGTTGAAGATATAGAGGATATAGATTTAGCCCATAGAGGATTGGAATGGTGATTCTAGAGAGAGATTCATCCAAGATTGGGAGCTAAGCCTGATGAACAACCGGGGATGGTGATTCAAGAGAGATTCCTAAAATACACTTGGTGTCGAAGATGAAACTGTAGGAAGAGACACCAACGCAATTTCTAAGAGATTCACCAACACAGCAAACGTAATAGTATGGTGATTCTAGAGAGAGATTCACCCATAGAGGATTGATTCTAGAGAGAGATTCACCCATAGAGGATTGGGATGGTGATTCTAGAGAGAGATTCACCCATAGAGGATTGGGATGGTGATTCTAGAGAGAGATTCACCCATAGGGATTGGGATGGTGATTCTAGAGAGAGATTCACCCATAGAGGATTGGGATGGTGATTCTAGAGAGAGATTCACCCATAGAGGATTGGGATGGTGATTCTAGAGAGAGATTCACCCATAGAGGATTGGGATGGTGATTCTAGAGAGAGATTCACCCATAGAGGATTGGGATGGTGATTCTAGAGAGAGATTCACCCATAGAGGATTGGGATGGTGATTCTAGAGAGAGATTCACCCATAGAGGATTGGGATGGTGATTCTAGAGAGAGATTCACCCATAGAGGATTGGGATGGTGATTCTAGAGAGAGATTCACCCATAGAGGATTGGGATGGTGATTCTAGAGAGAGATTCACCCATAGAGGATTGGGATGGTGATTCTAGAGAGAGATTCACCCATAGAGGATTGGGATGGTGATTCTAGAGAGAGATTCACCCATAGAGAGAGAGATTCACCCATAGAGGATTGGGATGGTGATTCTAGAGAGAGATTCACCCATAGAGGATTGGGATGGTGATTCTAGAGAGAGATTCACCCATAGAGGATTGGGATGGTGATTCTAGAGAGAGATTCACCCATAGAGGATTGGGATGGTGATTCTAGAGAGAGATTCACCCATAGAGGATTGGGATGGTGATTCTAGAGAGAGATTCACCCATAGAGGATGGGGATGGTGATTCTAGAGAGAGATTCACCCATAGAGGATTGGGATGGTGATTCTAGAGAGAGATTCACCCATAGAGGATTGGAATGGTGATTCCTAGGTGATTCTAGAGAGAGATTCACCCATAGAGGATTGGGATTCTAGAGAGAGATGGTGATTCTAGAGAGAGATTCACCCATAGAGGATTGGGATGGTGATTCTAGAGAGAGATTCACCCATAGAGGATTGGGATGGTGATTCTAGAGAGAGATTCACCCATTTGGGATGGTGATGGTGAGAGAGATTCACCCATAGAGGATTGGGATGGTGATTCTAGAGAGAGATGGGATTGGGATGGTGATTCTAGAGAGAGATTCACCCATAGAGGATTGGGATGGTGATTCTAGAGAGAGATTCACCCATAGAGGATTGGGATGGTGATTCTAGAGAGATTCACCCATAGAGTTGGGATGGTGATTCTAGAGAGAGATTCACCATAGAGGATTGGGATGGTGATTCTAGAGAGAGATTCACCCATAGAGGTTGGGATGGTGATTCTAGAGAGAGATTCACCCATAGAGGATTGGGATGGTGATTCTAGAGAGAGATTCACCCATAGAGGATTGGGATGGTGATTCTAGAGAGAGATTCACCCATAGAGGATTGGGATGGTGATTCTAGAGAGATTCACCCATAGAGGATTGGGATGGTGATTCTAGAGAGAGATTCACCCATAGAGGATTGGGATGGTGATTCTAGAGAGAGATTCACCCATAGAGGATTGGGATGGTGATTCTAGAGAGAGATTCACCCATAGAGGATTGGGATGGTGATTCTAGAGAGAGATTCACCCATAGAGGATTGGGATGGTGATTCTAGAGAGAGATTCACCCATAGAGGATTGGGATGGTGATTCTAGAGAGAGATTCACCCATAGAGGATTGGGATGGTGATTCTAGAGAGAGATTCACCCATAGAGGATTGGGATGGTGATTCTAGAGAGAGATTCACCCATAGAGGATTGGGATGGTGATTCTAGAGAGAGATTCACCCATAGAGGATTGGGATGGTGATTCTAGAGAGAGATTCACCCATAGAGGATTGGGATGGTGATTCTAGAGAGATTCACCCATAGAGGATTGGTGATTCACCCATAGAGAGATTCACCCATAGGGATTGGGATGGTGATTCTAGAGAGATTCACCCATAGAGGATTGGGATGGTGATTCACCCCATAGAGGATTGGGATGGTGATTCTAGAGAGAGATTCACCCATAGAGGATTGGGATGGTGATTCTAGAGAGAGATCACCCATAGAGGATTGGGATGGTGATTCTAGAGAGAGATTCACCCATAGGAGGGATTGAGGATTCACCCATAGAGGATTGGGATGGTGATTCTAGAGAGAGATTCACCCATAGAGGATTGGGATGGTGATTCTAGAGAGAGATTCACCCATAGAGGATTGGGATGGTGATTCCAGAGAGAGATGGGATTGGGATGGTGATTCTAGAGAGAGATTCACCCATAGAGGATTGGGATGGTGATTCTAGAGAGAGATTCACCCATAGAGGATTGGGATGGTGATTCCAGAGAGAGATTCGCCCATAGAGGATTGGGATGGTGATTCTAGAGAGAGATTCACCCATAGAGGATTGGGATGGTGATTCCAGAGAGAGATTCACCCATAGAGGATTGGGATGGTGATTCTAGAGAGAGATTCACCCATAGAGGATTGGGATGGTGATTCTAGAGAGAGATTCACCCATAGAGGATTGGGATGGTGATTCTAGAGAGAGATTCACCCATAGAGGATTGGGATGGTGATTCTAGAGAGAGATTCACCCATAGAGGATTGGGATGGTGATTCCAGAGAGAGATTCACCCATCAATACAGAATAACCTCTGATAACTACATGAAACATTTATAAGCTCCATGGAAAGCTACAGCATGGATCTCAGCAGCTTCAGAAATCCATGGAAAGCTACAGCATGCATTTCAGCAGCTTCAGAGATCCATGGGGCGCGGATTGTGTTCTACTTACTTCTTGCCAAAATCCTGGACGCTGGCAGAAGTTCCGAATCCGGGGATGAGATCTGTCCAGAAGAGGGCAGCTACGGTACACGTGACCACAAGGCACCACCAGAAGATGAAATAGATGAGGTTGAGTTGACCTGGATGAGCGAGGTCTACTCTCGCTTTCTTCTGTACACTACGTTCTATGAGGGCATTCGCCACAGCGAAGGGCACCTGCGCATAATACAAGAAAGATTTGAAACGCAGGCGGAGGATGCAGATAAAGGGATAAACCCCCGGGGGATACACACACGTGGATAAAACACAGGTGCGTGTGCAAATATCCATGCAGATAACTTGCATACATGCACATACACAAATGAGAGTGTATACATTTGCATACAAGCACACACACACACACACAAGCACACACACACGCACGCACACACACACACACACACACACATATATATATATATATATATATATTATACAGTATGAAGTATGCACTAAGTATGCCATGTATTGTGTGTACTGGCGGCAACATGGTGACACGTATGTCTTCAATTCGATCTGCCCTCACTGACCTGTGAGCAGACGAAACACAGAGGCCATAGATATCGTCCTATACCGCTACTTCCGGTTGTCTGCTTGTCATCACTCCCGTCCAAGCCCGGGAATATCGTAGGTAGCAAGCAAATAAACTCGGCCAGCACCACCACCACAGCACATCCGATCTTCAACCGCGTCGATTTCTTCTTCAGAACGAGAAACCTACCAAGATCGAGCAAACATAGAAGCAAGCATCTGGACAATCGATATGCGAAGGTACTCGGATCCTGAAGTCACTGGTCCAAGTGGATTGATGTTATTTGTATAAGCCGCAATGCTGTTAACAAGATCGGTGCTCGGAATCTAGAAGTCGGGAACCGAGCGTGTGTGACCACACAGTTCAGCGAGAGTTAGCATTGATGGCTGTATGATCAGAGTCATGTGGCTACTGCAATGATGCGCAGATCAGGGTATTTACATATTCCTTCTGTACAATCATATTTGTAAGCAAGGAGGCAATGCTGCTGATGTCATTACGGACATCACACGCACCACGCTCATGTTAGATGCCTCTAAACCACTCATATATCGCTAGTTTGTACGTATAATCCATCAACTACATGATACTTATATTGACCCCATAAGGCAGCCACTTTACAGTACACTTATCTGGCAAGCGCGTGAAAGCGGTCATATTAACATTGGGGGCAGAACAGTAAGTGCTGATAGAGCATAGATCAAATCTAAATAGCGAGTGTCTTCATAGAACAAGCGGCAGTGATCCAGAGAAGTTAGATTTTATTTAGGTCACAGCGGGTCTGGATGGATGCGTCAGTTATATTGGTTTATGGTCAAGATGTACAAAGCAAAAATTGTTTATCATAATATATAACTCTGCGGGGTATTGCGTAAAGGATATGCCGTCACAAGCTTGATACCACAAGGCGGTTTAAACATTAATACCAGTTACACGTCTTGCAATCTACTTAACATAACTCACCTGACGATGAACTGTATGGGTATGGTTGAGTTGGATAATATAGCCTGGAGGTAGAGAGGAGTACGGGATCCCGATAAGGAGAAATTGAATAGTACGGACGATACACCTTGTGTCACTCCAATAACAACAAAGTGCTTTTTGGGGTAAGACCTCTCCACGTGACCGATTTGATGCGGCCATGCTACTTTAATGACCAATAAGGCCGCTCCAAAGACGAGTGTAGCTACAGTCCACTGTGTTATCATTAGAAAGATGACACTGACTGCGTGGGGGGTCCCATCAGTCTCGTTTTGGACCCGAATCGAGTCGGGAAGACTGTAGTTCGATGTGGTGTTTTGGGATGAGAAATGGTCGAGCCATAGCGGTGTGACGATGAAATAGCCGACTCTACCGCACACAGCAAAGGCAGCGAAGACAACAGAGTAAAGTTTCTTTTTGTTGACTCGGCAGCAACACTTGGAAGTATTCTCCGCCATCTTGATTAATTATTTTCAACCCGCGAGTTGTTATGGATGAACCGGATGTAATATCTCACATAAAGTAGGTTAAGAACATCCACTACGGAGTCGCCTTGCTCCCAAACCACTAAGTTGGATGCAGATCTAATCGTAAATAAGTTGCGAAGGTACACCGACACAAGCCACTTGAGAGGGAAAAACTTGCGAGAGCGCAGACCCAGCTAATGGTGACAAATCCGAGGCGACTCCATCTTGAACCAACGCTTAGTGTATCAACCTTCGCGCAAATGATAAGATTTCTTGTGCTGTTGAGAGATGAGAAGATAAACTGGCTAAAGCGCTTGTCAAAAGTCTCGTAGTAGCTAATAACTTCCACTTGGTGAGTAGCCACGAGGCGACGCGTTGACCTGGTCGCTTCTCTCTGGTGGCGTTTCCAGGCGAAATGCTATAGTGGTCTTACTGCTATGTCCGCCAGAGGGCGACACCACTGGCTCAGTTGTCCAATCCAATTCGCAAATAAACCTCGGTCACTGATTCTTACTTTGGTCGGCAAGCGTTCAAAAGAAGCACAAGAAATTCTGCCTTTGTTTATGGAAGGTTTAATCGTATATGTATATTTATTGGCGCGTATTCATCCTAGAAATCAACGCAGATCCGAAAAATCTGAGCTTATAATTTGGATAGATTAACACCCTTTACTAATGGAAGTTATTTGGTTTGCTTGAAAGCCTTCATATCCCTCGGGCTATGGTGTAACTTTCAAGGGAAATTAGTTCAACCAGTCTTAGTAACAGACGGAAGGTGCTAATGTGGAAAATATTTTGAATCAGGGGATTGGGCCATTTTATAGTGGTTCTTATCGAAACTGGCGGAAATATTGACTTGAATAATTCCATCAAGTAAAGTTGTTGTGCTTTCTGAGATCGGCACCAAGGGGTTTTCACTTATGGGGGTTTTCTTATGGAAAAAATAATGAATAAGACCAAATGACCGGTATGATTTGCAATAGCGAAAAGTCACTGTTACTTTTGTCTTGAGGTCAAGCGTATTATCTAAATTTTTATAAGCAGCATGTTAATTTTCACCATTTGCCCCCTCCCAAGAATCGCTTGCGGTATTCAAACCTGAATTGAATGAGAAAGTCCCGCTCGCGCCCCCTGGTGGTCTTGTTGGTCGATGCATTAGTCATCCAATGAGGAATTCGCGCCGAGCGTTTAGTGCATTGTTCTGTTATGTCATCTGAAAGCTTCTGCAGAAGTTGATTCTGGCTGCAAACAACGAGTATGTGTTTTGTGTTCCTTGTAAACGAGCTTGATTGCAGCTAAGAAATTCGTCCTCACATGACATAACTCCCCCCCCCCCCACCACCACCACCCCCCCCCGAGCTGTCCGCTAAACAGGAATTCCAGCATGTTAGAGTTAAAAAGAAAGACCATGCGCACTTGAAGGTCGAAAATGAACTATGACGCACAATAGTTTGCTATAGTTAATCATTATTCACAAAGAATTCGTCACCAGTTAGGAAAGAGCTGACATTTTTCCCGATTAAAACAAACTGCGTTCAATGATGAAGCGAACAACTGAACGCTTTCGAGAAAGTTCACAGGGTTCCAATTAATATAGATACGGTCCCGGAGATCTGACGAACTGACCACGGATCCCGGAGATCTGACGAACTGACCACGGATCAGGGTCTACGAAAATGACCCAATGGCTCACAATCTATGATCAGCCCCCAAATTAATAGTGAACTCGTAATAAAATAGAATCAGCGAGTAAGAAGCTAGTGACTCATTGTATGATTATGTAGACAAGCGCATTACTGATTGGGGTTAATGACGGAACCATTCATCAACACCCCAGTGACGGGGTGACTATGCCTTGGTCTCTTCTTTCGGTATATATATCTGACAGTTACATGCAATCCTCTGATGTAATAATAAGGTTAAAGTAAAACAAGCAGACCCATGATTAAAGCCATAATGAGGACGGCCGTTGGGAAGTGTTAATAAGCTAATCATATTAACAATGTAAAACAATACACGTCATTTACACTCAAATATCTAGTCGAGAATGCGTTTGTCCGTGTGTCTATGCACATGAGCAAATTTTCATCAGGTATCTGCTGCTGTTTGGATGATGAACCTGTCAACTGCCATGGAGGCCAGAACTTGAATTTACTGCCATGCATTCGACGTAGTGCTATAAACTTAGTGGAAAACTACATCATTTCGGTCTCGATGAAGATTAGATTGGGATCATGGCGGGGATTACAGGGGATCAGGGCGGGGATTACAGTGGGATCAGGGCGGGGATTAGGGCGGGGGGCGGGGATTATGGTGGGACCAGGGCGGGGATTACAGTGGGATCAGGGCGGGGATTATGGTGGGACAGGGATTACAGTGGGATCAGGGCGGGGATTACCAGGGCGGGATTACAGTGGGGGGCGGGGATTACAGTGGGGGCGGGGATTACAGGGCGGGGATTATGGTGGGACCAGGGCAGGGCGGGGATTAGGGGGGATCATGGCGGGGATTATGGTGGGACCAGGGCGGGGATTACAGTGGGATCACAGTGGGGATCAGGGTGCGGGGATTATGGTGGGATCAGGGCGGGGGCAATATGCTTACAGTGGGATCATCGCGGGGCTCGCCATAATGGTGGGACCAGGGCGGGGATTACAGTGGGATCATGGCGGGGATTATGGTGGGACCAGGGCGGGGATTACAGTGGGATCAGGGCGATACATCTTGACCCAGATGACCTCGATATTTTGCCCCCTTTGTGCGTGAAAAGGGGATTATGGTGAGACCGTAAGCACCTCACTGCCAGGTCTCCCCTACCTTTCAAAAGGCCGGACTCCCGAACTCGCTCATTTATCATTTGGTCGGGGTTACATTACAGTGGGATCATGGCGGGGATTATGGTGGGACCAGGGCGGGGATTACAGTGGGATCAGGGCGGGGATTACAGTGGGTGACCATGGGCGGGGATTACAGTGGGACCAGGAAGTTTGATGCGGGCGGGGATTTAAGAGTGGGTTTACCAGTTTACATCTAATTACCCGAACAAGGAGTTCCGTTTAGAGTGGGACCAGGGCGGGGATTCCACAGCATTGGATGCAATGGAAACCTGGCGTGCTAATTTAAATGAAAAATATACTCCGCCATTTGAGGCGTGTAGTGGTAGTTGGACGAAAAAATAGCCACTAACAAAGACGTTCTAGGAAATCTTGTACCCTTAGAATAAACCCCAAGCGCTACACTCACATACCTGTTGATACGCTGGTTGACAATAATGACCTCTTTCTCACCCCGGTCACACTTAACGTGGCCTAACTGACGCAGGAATGTAGAGCTGGTTATAGATACTAAACTAATAGTCTGTCACTCCTATGTACACATTCCAGCAGACCACAATACAAACGTCGACTTAAAAGCCTGATGATTATGGTCAAACACATTCAAATCCTTTATTGTATGCACGAGACACAACATGGTCACCTTAGCCGTCTTCGAAAATCAGAAAAAGTGGAATGCTATCTAAGACACGCTTAGTAGAAATAAAGTTTACCTAGTAAGCCTATAAGTTGAACTAACATTACCGTAAATAAATTGACACAATCGCCAGCTGCATGTCTTCCAAAGGCGAGTTCGACGACCAACAATACGTTATCAACTAAGTTACACCAATAAATGTTCTCTCTAAACAAAATGAACACTTGTTCTACTAGTTTAGTAGCCTGGACTGTAATTGCGCCTTGCTTATATAACATAGGATTGATGTTAAGGCACTGTATGTGCCGTACAAGTTCACGGTAGATGTCACAAGCTACAACCGCTTAAGCATTTGACGCCTCGAGCGATGCGACCTTGAACATCTAGCCATTTGAAAGTGTTGAATGAGATATCGAGATTTGTACCAAAAATATTTAAACTTTGTTTCACCTTGATCTTGAAAAGTACTTCAATGTCAAAGTAAAACAAGTTTATGAACATCGTATCATGTGCATCTGATGTCAACATGGTCATGAAAGCCCTTGCCGTTATCGAGTTATAGAAGTTCCATTTGTCAGTGACCTTGAAGGAAGGTCAAGGTCTTTTCAGATGCATTCTTGGATATGAATATTGGTTATGACCACATATACAATTAAATGTTAGGATTACCGCAGCTTGCCATACTTAGATCCCAGGCATCGAGTCGCCTCATCGTTCTCTAAATAGCGGACTTTGACCTGGCGCAAAAGACGCAGTACAACGTAGTTATTTTACCAACGTTCGGCGCGTTCGCAGTATGAACTGAAGTCATGTACTACTTGGGATTAGTTAGTTTCAGTTTGTTCCAATTAAGTTACTACCCAAATTTGATAAAGATGGGACAAATGTTTACGATTGTATAAGCAATCGAAAATTGCATGCCAATTCCTCTGGTTTATCCAATTTTCATGCTGTTGATATTGGGAAAACTAAACATGATACATGCCAAAATCCTCAGCTACCTAGAAATGCAAACGTTTTCGAAATCGACCCAATATTGACGAAGATTTTATGGGGGAAAGGCATTTAACAGCACAACAAATGCATTTTTGAACCCCATAACCTTGAAAATTACTTCAAGATCAACGATGGTGAAGCAAGTTGAAAAACTAAGTAACATCAGTTTTTGATATCAAAATGATCATGTAAACTCCTGAGTTTTAGCAAGTAAAACAATAGCCCATTTTTCAGTTGACTGATGGACACTGTGACCTTGAAAAGTAATTCGAGGTCAACCATATCAAGTTAATCAGCGTTGTAACATCTGTTTCTGGTGTCAATATGGTCATGAAAGCTTTAGTCGTTTTCAAGTTGTAGCAAAATAAAAAAAATCAATTTTGACCGTGACCTTGAAATAAGGCCAAATTCATCTAAAGACCATTCTTGTATGGTAATGTTGGTCAGGATAACATAACCAACAATTGTTGTTCCCTTCTTCGTACCTTAAGCGGTTTTGGAGTATATAGAGTCAGAATATTTCTGAACATAAAAAAATACTGACAAAAACATAATGAAATGATAAAATGACGATGAACGTTCGTTGCCTTCACCATGAAAGTGTATGGCAAAATATGGACCTCACGCGTTATGATGCAAAAGTACTCATATCGATATAATTTAATTCAGTTTCACATTTGCGTTTTTTGTGCGGGTATCCGGAAGTAAGTCATTGATCGGTTGGCGTTAAAGTAAACAGAGATCGTTGTCGACTGACGATGCCAAATGTTTGGCCCACGAATCCTTAAGAGGCGATGGGTCTTGGGAGTCATATTTGGATTCTCTCTACTGTACTTCATCACGAACATTTATAAACAAGTATGATAGCTACGACGACATTTTCCATTAATTGAACATACATTTTCCAGTTCCTATTTTAGTATTTATCTGATTATCAGTTTATTTCATCATTCAGTCATTGTAATGTAATCTTTAATGTAATTTACATTAATGATGTAGTTGTAGACCTTTAATCGGCCTCTACGTCAGCAGTAGACAGTGAATGATAGTCTAGTTAGGTCTGGTTACCGGGCTAATCTAGTTGTTACTTTTAGTTATCTCATAATCTTTAATGACATTGCCTGTCATTGGATATTACCTGACATTATATTATATATTTCCTGATCACTGATTTATAAAGTAAAACTATATCAGTGGTTATCTATACATGATATGCACAGCTACAGTGACTTTGTAGTACTAGTTGTACTTAAAACCATAACGTCATTTGAGACACTTGTGCTTTACAATCAATTTCCGACCAAACTATTCAGTATTTAAGTGTGATAGATTAGTTTATCATGCCACCAAAAGGAGATAATACATTCATCTTCAATAAGATGTCAGCAATAAAATAAGGATCATGTACATATGACTGGGACCGCGAAGAAGTTTTTCTTGTGCGAGTTAGATCTACTGTGTGTCTATGAGGTGGATAGATAAAATCTGTGTGTAGAAGATTTGTCGCGAAAAATATAGATAGAATCTCTATTTCCAGAACCTGTGGTTGACACGCTTTACAGGTCTTTGATATATCTCTCAGTGTAGTTTTTCTTGTGCGAGGTAGATCGAATGTGTGTCTGTGAGTGAGGTAGATAGGTCAAGTAAGTATAAGATTTGTCGCTGTATATATAAGTCTGAATCAGGTCAATGTTTGAGGTCCTGAGTGACCTGTTAAATGTAAGCATTGCAGACCCAGGTGGCCGTGGCTGTGGGTGATTGTGTTCAGGAATGCATGCGTGCATGGCTATGTTTGTAGGCGGTGATATATCTTGTGTTTGCATTTCAATTGAAATATAGACTGCATGTTATCAGTAATCAACAGAAAACATCTTATCGCAGACGAAAAATTCCTTATAATGGTCATGCTGGTATCCACAGTAGCATCAAAGAGAAATTTGCGGAATTGAGTTAAACTATATTTCATATACAAAAGCTACATATAACAAATGTACACTAATTAGACAGCTACAAACCACAAATAAAGTGAAGTTGAGTTATGTACAAAATCAACATATATACTAATTTAATGCAGACATGTGGACAAACTTTACAACTACACCAGCTAGACGGTTGTATTTCCTACTGTAGCACCTAAGCAGCTGTGAAGCTGTCAGTCTCTACTCAAAACGGCCACATCTTTGATGTATACTCACAACTGAACTCGCTGAGAGACTCGAGACGTTGAGAAAGAGAAAAAACGTCTCGCATTCACGTCGCACGTTCACGGCACCTGTGCGCGTCTTTAAAGCTGTCGCCAACGTTCGCCTTTTGTGCATGAACTTGTCATTTGATTTTATTATGGACAATTATTCCAAAAACATATATAATGGAAACAAAAAAATCATGTTCCCTACGTCAAAGTACACATTTATATGTATGGTTTTAAAGTGGCACTCTGAAATGATTTCCTGCATACGTGTTCAGTTTAGATGATCTTTCAGGTTTTTTCACCCAGTGTACAACTTTCAAATGAGCATTGGCAACATGAAAAAATTTCTGTTTATGTTTAAATTGTATTCACCAACTCCACTGAGATTTATTTGATAAGATGCAGCTAAACAACTTTGCCTAGCCCTCCACAAAATGGAGATACTCGGCAATTAAAACTCAGTGTCCAGTTGCACCTTATGCACTAGAGTAAGACTATAATGAAGGGAACAGTCGCAGCCGGTTAGACTTTATCTTGTTTTACTTTACAAGCCTGAACCAAGTGATTGTCCGAGTTTGAATGGGATTCTAGCAAAAAGTCCCTGGCAGAATAAAAAAAAATCAATGGTTAAGTTTTATCTCAGAGACCTTAAATTATCATTGTTGATCACTTGAGAGGAATATACCTATACACACAAGTGTTAGCCCACAATATGTACCTTTTCATCCAAAAGTTTGAACCTTCAAATATCTACGAGTACTTAGCCATGTCTGAAATAATGAGATGTTATTTGGTCACGTCATCCTGGCCATTTGTTACAGGCTGTGCCACTGACACGAATAGAACAACACATTCCCAAACCACGTGTCCCAGCTGAGAACTTCAAGTGGCACGAGTCTGGACCGGACCCTTCTCTTCCTCAGGGCTTGCCTCCCATTGTCAACATTTCAAAAGTTGTTACCTGTCGCAACTCAGTGCAGGGCAAGACCCTTATAGCAGATGATAAAGGTTTGTAACACTTCTTCATGTAAACGATACATACTACTAGTTTATAAAGGATTGTAACACTTCTTCATGTAAACGATACATACTACTAGTTTATAAAGGTTTGTAACACTTCTTCATGTTAACGTTACATACTACTAGTTTCATTGTTGATCAACTTATGGGTTAAATTTTCACCTGAAGAACCTCTGCGTCAATTTGTATGGCAAACAATAGATAAGAGGTGGTACCACTAAGTCTACGTGTGTTTGTAGGCTATGTGTGGAGGCAGGTATTGCAATGGTACCCCTAAGGCTACGTGTGTTTGTAGGTTATGTGTGGAGGCAGGTATTGCGATGGTACCCCTAAGACTATGTGTGTTTGTAGGTTATGTGTGTGATGTATTGCAATGGTACCACTAAGTATACATGTATTTGTAGGTTATGTGTGTGAGAGGAAGGACCTGAACTGGGGTGGGTGTTGTAACACAGACAAGGGTAGTTCACATCGCCACGTCTGTGACTCGTGCACTAAGTCAGGCTGCTGCGAGCTCTACGAACATTGCGTTTCCTGCTGTCTGCAACCTGAAAAGGTAGGCTCTCTCCTGATCTCTCCAGGACAGCTGGTTAAGAGGATTCTGGTACACTGCTGACAAGCACTACCCTACAGTGAACTCTTGCCATGTCTAAAACAATTATGGTAGTCATGAGTAATCGATTTTTTATCATATCAGTGTTTTGACCCAGCACTGATAGGGAATACAATCACTGATAGGGAATACAATCACTGATAGGGAATACAATCACTGATAGGGAATACAATCACTGATAGGGAATACAATCACTAAAACTAGAAATGTCTGACTGGCATTCAATTAGTTGGCTGACACTCAACAGTCAAGAGGAATGCTGCAACTCAGGCCTGAATGAGGCCAACCAAAGAATTGTTTCCTTATTAAGAACCATTCTTGTGCTGATATCTATATAGAATATATATAGAGTACAATGTAAATATAGAATCCTTATATGTTATAGTACAACCTCAAAACATTAAAGTGTATTTGTCTTGCAGCAACCCCTCCTGAGAAAAATACTGACCCAAGCAGCTGACAGCTTCCAGAATCTGTTTGCGTCTGTAACTGACCACTTTGAACTGTGTCTTGCCAAATGCAGAACATCCTCATTGGTACATGTTTTGTTTATTTTGGTTGCTGAGTTGTAGGCCATGTTGTTAGAGTAGTAGTGTGAAGCTCAGACACATTGGTACATGTTTTGTTTATTTTGGTGGTTGAGTTGTAGGCCATGTTGTTAGAGTAGCAGTGTGAAGCTCAGACACATTGGTACATGATGTTACAGTAGCAGTGTGAAGCTCAGACACATTGGTACATGTTTTGTTTATTTTGGTTGTTGAGTTGTAGGCCATGTTGTTAGAGTAGCAGTGTGAAGCTCAGACACATTGGTACATGTTTTGTTTATTTTGGTTGTTGAGTTGTAGGCCATGTTGTTAGAGTAGTAGTGTGAAGCTCACACACATTGGTACATGATGTTACAGTAGCAGTGTGAAGCTCACACACATGTGTCATCTTATTTGATAGATCTGCTTATCAAATAACTTTGCTAAGTGTCTGTCCATCTGTCTGTCTGTCCATCTGTCTGTCTGTCCATCTGACTGGTTGTAACTTTTGACAGCTTGTTTTTTATGCCCATGATTTCGCTTGGAACCCTCATATGTGTCCTTGCAAGCAAAATAATCAGCTTCGCATGAACTTTGACCTGTGAGTTTTTGTTGAAAAATATCATGTTTATCCAATGGAGGAACTGAAACACCTGTTTCTAAGCAAACCGTAGACCTAAAGTTATTTCATTTTGGTCAAATATATGTATGTGTGTGAATATATGGCTTCTGATTGTGTTCGATTCATATTCATTCAGTGCTGTCATTTGTTGTCTCCCCAGAGCGTGCAGCATGAGAATTCCTATCGTGATCCAAAAGCCAAGCATTGTTACGGTGAGGACCCCCCAGAGCTTCAACCTGTAGCAGCCCCACTCCTATAGGGGTTCTCCTTAACCATGTGACCTGCACACTGATATTGACAAAGCTTACGGCTGTGATCTGACATTGCTCCATCCCAACATTGTATTAGTGTTGTATTGGTGGACTGCATACCAGTGATATTCATAAACTGCCTGTGGAGTGGATATTTGATACAAGTGCAATTCAGTGTTGTGAGTCAGACAATGAACTAGTACAGTTATTATTATTGCTGAAATGGCTCCTAACAAGTCAAACTCTAAGCCTTCACCGACGACCAGCATCCGTTTGGGTTGCCATGGCTGGACTCCTGTTACCAGGAAACCCTGCTTCCCAATGGACCCTGGCATGATAAGGTGAGTTGAAATGCCATGCATCTTCTGGATTCTATTTTGATTAGTGCATCAGTTATTTCTATACCTGCTTATTTGTATTGTGTTTTATATATAAAACCCCCTATCCCCATCTTCTAGTCAGCACAAATCTCATGTGACTTCATTAACTTCCACTCTCTGTGCCATTAAACGCTGAACATACAACTTCTAAACAAGACTCTTCTCTGCATCTTCCTTCCGGCGTGCCACCAAATTACAGAAATAATGCTCATCTTGACCCATTAAACAAGCACTTCACACCCACAACACATTCCATGCGTTCCCGATGTCATACTATCTGTTGATTTGTGCCAAGTGAGCTATGACATTTGAGGGGCCCAGTCCAAGAATCCTCGTCCATCCCTGGCAACATATTATTTCTCCATTTCCTACATTTGGTTGAACTGTATTCTGTATAACACTTTGCCAGCCCTCACAAACCTAACTGGTATACTGCTTTGATCCAGCTCTGTCGTCTCTTGACCTACATATTCACTGTGACATCCTGTAATTCTCTGTGCCCACTCTAGGTAAACCCGCTGCTCTGTGAAGCCTTTGCCAAGAAGATCTCTAAACAGTTCAGTCATCCACAGAGGACACAGATGATGTTTGAGTTACTTGGGAGAGACTTTGTCACTAAATATTTCCCTGATGAGAATTATAACCCTCAGTCAGTGGTGAGTGATTTATAAAGTCTAAACCACCCACAATGCTCTCAAGAAAACACAATCTACATTTTCTTGGGTTTAAAGCAGTTCACCTTATTGAATATTTTCAACTCTTGAGACAAGGTTGATAATCCTATGTTTCCATAATGGATGTAAACTTGATATCATCCGTCTCAAATGGATGTAAACTTGATGTCCATCCATCTCAAATGGATGTAAATTTGATGCCATCCATCTCAAATGGATGTAAACTTGATATCATCCATCTCAAATGGATGTAAACTTGATGCCATCCATCTCAAATGGATGTAAACTTGATGTCATCTGTCTCAAATAGATGTAAACTTGATGTCATCTGTCTCAAATGGATGTAAACTTGATGCCATCTGTCTCAAATGGATGTAAACTTGATATCATCCATCTCAAATGGATGTAAACTTGATGTCATCCGTCTCAAATGTATGTAAACTTGATGCCATCCGTCTCAAATGGATGTAAACTTGATGCCACTCATCTCAAATGGATGTAAACTGAGATGTCATCTAGTCTCAATGGATGTCAAACTTGATGTCATCTGTCTCAAATGGATGTAACCTTTTTCATGCCATCCATCTCAAATGGATGTAAAGCTTGATGTCATCTGTCTCAATGAGATGGAAATGTAAACTTGATGCCATCTGTCTCAAATGGATGTAAGCTTGATGTCATCTGTCTCAAATGTATGTAAACTTGATGTCATCCTTCTCAAATGGATGTAAACTTGATGCCATCCATCTCAAATGGATGTAAACTTGATGCCATCTGTCTCAAATGGATGCAAGCTTGATGCCATCCGTCTCAAATGGATGTAAACTTGATGCCATCTGTCTCAAATGGATGTAAACTTGATGTCATCCGTCTCAAATGTATGTAAACTTGATGCCATCCATCTCAAATGGATGTAAACTTGATGTCATCTGTCTCAAATGGATGTAAACTTGATGTCATCCATCTCAAATGGATGTAAACTTGATGCCATCTGTCTCAAATGGATGTAAACTTGAGGTCATCTGTCTCAAATGGATTCACATACGGCGTGGTGTTAACTGCTGGGATGTTTTGACTGTGGTTGCTGCATGTAGACTCCACCAAACATCACCCCAGCAGAGCGGAAAAAGCTCCACTTAGATGCCCAGAACTGGCTGAGGAATGTCTTGAATCTAGTCGCCTCTGATGTCCGATGTCAGCGCCCCCTGGTGGCAGAGGAGAAAAGGTAGATATATCTATGATTAGGATATATACCTTTTTCATTTTGATCTCCTTGCGATGACAGCCTACGATTCATTTCTACGTTAGTCTTGAATAACAGCAACTATTGCCATAAGCTGGGGCCATGAGCAGAAAATGTGTTAAATGAAAACTAATGTGAAATCAACTATGTGAGCTGTGTCACATGACGACATACATGGTGTGTGGTGTGTGACATGGGGTGTGTGACTTCTAGTGACCCAGGCTGTTACATCAGATTAATGACACGAGATGTGTGACATGGGGCGTGTCACTACTTGTGACGCAGGCTGTTACATCAGATTAATGACACGAGATGTGTCACATGGGGTGTGTCACTACTTGTGACGTAGGTTGTAACTTCAGATTTATGACATGAGATGTGTCACATGGGGTGTGTGACTTCTTGTGACGTAGGCTGTAACATCAGATTTATGACACGAGATGTGTGACATGAGCTATGTTGATCATACAGTGAACAACAGAGTGATGAGATGAAGGAGTTTCTACAACACACGCGCTACATCTTCCTCAAAGGCATGGACCGCCACCTCTATCTACAGGAGAAACACGTGGTGGTCAGTCATAACACGGTCTACTCTTATCATATCACACCCCACCCTCATCGGTCACCCACCGCAGAGTAATCACGATTGTCTGATTGTCTCTGGTGTCCAGTCTGACTGTAGGTTAATCGATTGGCCTCATGCTATAACGTAATACGCTGTTCCCTTGACCAGGATGCATGGAGTAAGGCAGCCCGTGAAGACAAGTTGCAAAATGATGAGAAACAGGATGCCCTACAGGAGGCGCGCCAGAAGGCCAACCTACGAGAGGAACACATCCGTCTACGAGGTCATGCCCTACCTAAGGGGATCCTCAAGTCAGCGACCTCCCGCGCCTCTTCTGTGTGGACAGAGGTGCCTGAGAACAAGACTGAGGATATTACAGGTGGGTAGTGTAACATACTATAACACACGGGCTGGGATATTACAGGTGGGAAGTGTAACATACTATAACATACGGGCTAGGATATTACAGGTGGGGTGTAACATACTATAACACACGGGCTGGGATATTACAGGTGGGAAGTGTAACATAACATAACATAACACACGGGCTGGGATATTACAGGTGGGAAGTGTAACATACTATAACACACGGGCTGGGATATTACAGGTGGGAAGTGTAACATACTATAACACACGGGCTGGGATATTACAGGTGGGAAGTGTAACATACTATAACACACACGGGCTGGGATATTACAGGTGGGAAGTGTAACATACTATAACACACGGGCTGGGATATTACAGGTGGGAAGTGTAACATACTATAACACACATATTACAGGTGGGTAGTGTAACTACTATACCACACGGGCTGGGATATTACAGGTGGGAAGTGTAACATACTATAACACACGGGCTGGGATATTACAGGTGGGAAGTGTAACATACTATAACACACGGGCTGGGATATTACAGGTGGGAAGTGTAACATTCTATAACACACGGGCTGGGATATTACAGGTGGGAAGTGTAACATTCTATACCACACGGGCTGGGATATTACAGGTGGGAAGTGTAACATACTATATCACACGGGCTGGGATATTACAGGTGGGAAGTGTAACATACTATAACACACGGGCTGGGATATTACAGGTGGGAAGTGTAACATACTATAACACACGGGCTGGGATATTACAGGTGGGAAATGTAACATACTATAACACACGGGCTGGGATATTACAGGTGGGTAGTGTAACATACTATAACACACGGGCTGGGATATTACAGGTGGGAAGTGTAACATACTATAACACATGGGCTGGGATATTACAGGTGGGAAGTGTAACATACTATAACACACGGGCTGGGATGTCAGATATCAACATTGACTGCCACTGTTCTCATTTATGATATGAAACTAAGAAAATTATTGTTTTCCTTGCAAAGATTCAAAATATGTAATTTGAAGACAAAGGTATTTTCAAAATCTGAAATAGAATTATTTTCAAAGCTGCGAAAACATATTGCCATGTGGTACTTAACGATGTATGTATATCAGGGATGGTGTATGGCACGGGTAATACACCTCCAGTCTTCTGGGGCATGCAAAGCAACACATTAGGACGGGCGGTCCTAGCGATCCTTAAACGGGATCCACGTCGCTTCCACGAAGTAGCATCCCGTCTCCATGGTCACCAGCTGCCAGGCTCCCTGCGAGGTTACGTCTGGCTTGATGTTCTCCTCAAGGCCGAGCGAGAGAAAGTAGAGGACGTGTACGTGCCTTGAAACTTATACAACCCATGTAGGATTAATAACTGGGATTGAATGTTCTTCAGAACATGGTGATGTGGTATGTGTGTTGCAGTAACGTGGAGATGATTGTGCGCGAGAGGTTCGGCAGGTCTGTGGCTCGAGGTTTGTCGGAGATGGCTTTGAGACGACCCACTCACTGTCCCATAAGTGGTCTAATCGATAACACCGTCATAGAGGTGAGCTGTGCCATGGCAAATCACACTGTCATAGAGGTGAGCTGTGCCATGGCATATCACACTGTCATATAGGTGAGCTGTGCCATGGCATATCACACTGTCATAGAGGTGAGCTGTGCCATGGCATATCACACTGTCATAGAGGTGAGCTGTGCCGTGGCATATCACACCGTCATAGAGGTGAGCTGTGCCATGGCATATCACACTGTCATAGAGGTGAGCTGTGCCGTGGCATATCACACTGTCATAGAGGTGAGCTGTGCCGTGGCATATCACACTGTCATAGAGGTGAGTTGTGCCGTGGCATATCTCACCGTCATAGAGGTGAGCTGTGCCGTGGCATAACACACTGATGTGGCTTTCTTTGTCAATTTGGTGCCATCTGGTCTGGTCTGATTATGGTTATACCTGTGTGTATGTGTGTGTGAAGCAGGCACTGGTCTGAGTATGGTTATACCTGTGTGTTTGTGTGTGTGAAGCAGGCACTGGTCTGATTATGGTTATACCTGTGTGTTTGTGTGTGTGAAGCAGCTGCTGGTCTGATTATGGTTATACCTGTGTGTTTGTGTGTGTGAAGCAGCTGCTGATGTGTTATAACATGACTGCTCTTATGTAACACAATAGCTTGTGTTTTCACAGAGCTCTCATTGTATCTTCTAGATATACGAGGCGGTACTGGGAATGCGTATATACGCCACACATGACAGCCACCTGAAGGAGGCCGCAAGAGCTCTCAATGTACTCTTCACCTATGACAAGACTTACGAACCCTACCTCGTCCACTGGCTGTTCCTATGAATAAATCACTACAGGGGATCAATGATCTCACCTTGTGTAAAGGGATCATGCTGCCAATGAAGGGATCAGTCTGTGTATGGGACCTTGATCTGAGCTCTGTGTGTAGGGATCATGTGTATGATGTGATAAGGGATCATGTGTATGATCTGACCATGCTCTGTGTGTAAGGGATCATGTGTATGATCTGACCATGCTCTGTGTGTAAGGGATCATGTGTTTGATCTGACCATGCTCTGTTTTTAGGGGATCATGTGTATGATCTGGCTATGTACCTGGACCTTCTCAACTCAAGGGGATCATGCTATGATCTTGCTATGTACCTGGCCTCAACTCAAACTTTGCTATGGCAGATCTTTGCAATGGCAGAGACAGTGGATGGTGAGACTGAAAGAGGCAGATAGAGAGCTGCATGACCACCTCAGGCACATCTCTCTTGTGGAACCATCAGTCAACCCTAAGGTACACTCCATAGCTAGGATGATACAATCCTCATTAACCTCCCATGTAGGATTCATAACTCTACTTGTATATAGAAGTGGCTTGTTCTGTGCGCTGTATAATGTTCCATTCATTATATGTCGGGACGTGTGTATTGTGGCCAGGAGTTTCTGGTGCAGTTGATTCACGAGGAGCGGGATAAAGCAGAGGAGTTATTGAAGGTGACGGGTCGGGGAAGTCAGCCCACTGGCTCACACCTCCTGGCTGACCCACTCATATTCCTACGTAAATGGATGGGAGAGGTGAGTTTCTCTGTTCGTACTTGTGCATTTTACCCCACCTTCGTAGGCACCATTTTATATGTTGGTTTGTCACTAAACCATATTACTACATTAACTTCACCCATGCTCATCTATAGGCCATATGTACTTCTTGTGAAGGTTGAGTTGATACGATAATTAAATGGTTAGCTTATATGTTGGTCATGTTTGGTAGACATTAGGGGTTGGTCATGTTTGGTAGACATAGGGGTTGGTCATGTTTGGTAGACATAGGGGTTGGTCATGTTTGGCAGATATAGGGGTTGGTCATGTTTGGCAGACATTAGGGGTTGGTCATGTTTGGCAGGCAGGGGTTGGTCATGTTTGACAGACATTAGGGGTTGGTCATGTTTGGCAGACATTAGGGGTTTGGCAGAGGTCATTTTGGGACATAGGGTGGTCATGTTTGGTAGACATAGGGGTTGGTCATGTTTGGTAGACATAGGGGTTGGTCATGTTTGACAGGGGTTGGTCATGTTTAGCAGACATTAGGGGTTGGTCATGTTTGACAGGCACATTAGGGGTTGGGGTTGGTCATGTTTGGCAGACATTAGGGGTTGGTCATGTTTGGTAGACATAGGGGTTGGTCATGTTTGGTAGACATAGGGGTTGGTCATGTTTGGTAGACATAGGGGTTGGTCATGTTTGGTAGACATAGGGGTTGGTCATGTTTGGTAGACATTAGGGGTTGGTCAGAAGTAGTTGCTAATATGTCTCATCATCTACTTACATGAAGATAATAAATGGGTTATAATGAGATCATTTGAAGGTCATTTGAGGTCAGATTTTGTGAGTGTTAAGGTCATGTGTCAATGATATTGCATGTGGATTACAGGGTTTTGTGGGAGTATTGGACACTCAGGCTGCTGTCTACCTGTGGGACCAGTTCTTTCTTCAGGTGTGGCACAAGCAAGCCATCGAGGATGCATGTCTCGCTCTGCTACTTCTCCTGAGACATAAGTTCATGGAGGCACAAAACTACACTCAGATGAGAAAGGTGACTACTGTATTTGTGAAGCAGTGCTATGAACGTTTGATGTACCATTGAACCCATTACCTTACTTACTGAACAGTGGACAGTTCTGAATTGAGCTGTAGTTTTGTAGACATCAGTGATTGGTATTGCTTTTGTGGCAGGTATTCATTAAGGACCCATCTGCCCTCTACACTAAAGACATTCAGCAGGCGTGGGTTCACCTGCAGAAAGGTGAGGAAGGCCAAGGTCATCCCTCTAATCAACAGACAACAGCCAAGGTAAGTCAGCCAACCGCGTTTATACGTCTGTTACACTTGGGTGGAGTTTTGGTTTTGTTCAGTTGTTACTGTAACTGAGGTAGTTATGTCTGCACATCTTGCTACCTGACCACTGTGAGAGCTCCTTATATTGCAATGCTTGGTTCAGTTTAGAGCATTCAGTAACTAGATCTGTATGTAACAAAGCTGTCATGTATAGAGAACTGAGCACCTCTGGCGTGAAGCACACCACCTCACTTGATTATTTACTGTTGGAGGAGATATAAACTTGTTTGCTCTGTTATCTGTGTATAACTTTCTTAACAGAGAAGTGGCTTTCTGTTTTAGGGCAGTGTCTCCAGTGTCTGAGCTTGCTCCTAGGCTCCGCCCCCCACCTGAACCCCGCCATAAACCCCGCCCCTTGCCAAGGAGGTTCCAGTCGACTTCACCCTCAGGGAGTGATGAGAATAAATTACCAGCAGCTGGCATCAAAGACATCAAGCTGTCACTATATCTGTCAGACACAGCTGCAGATGTGGGTGGTTGATAGGTCATTCGAGCCTAACATTCCCTTGTCTCTTTGTATTCCACGGAAAAGCCTCTGATTATTGTGTTGACATCCTATTAATTTGTATTCCAGACACAGTGGCTGTTTGGTTTTGACCCGCAGAATGTCACACTCAAATGTGCTCTATACTTCGGGAGCATCCAGTTATTCACCAAGGCAAGCACAGTTGATGCGAACCCTGTCTCCCCTCATATCGACACCAACCCTTACATCATAACGTTCCCCAGTGAAAAGTTCATCATGACAGACATAGAACTATCTAATTATGATGTGGAGACAGAAATGGGCGGGTTGCCATACGCCATCATCAGTGTAGAATACCTCCCTTCTCCAACCTCTGTATCCCAGACCGACATATCGTCTTCCTCATCCCGGAAGCGGATGCTTGGCTGGGCTACAGTGAATCTGTACCAGAGGAGAGCCAGTGGGGGGGTTGAATGGGCTCTGAGTGGGGGACTCCAGAGTTGTGCCTTGCAGGCTGCAGGTACATTTGGCAGCGTTGTTAGTGGTGGGGTGGCAACACGCAGCTCCATTCATGGTATGTTCATCACACATCACTTCTGATTGGGCAACTGCTTATACAGGTTCAATTATCATTGCATACAAATTCCTTTTAAGCTAAAGCGAAGGTATTAACTTGTTATATATCTGATTTAACTGAATGAGATATTTTCGATGACACATTTGTGATACTAGTTTATATCAGCCAAAGTAGTTTTCCACTTGCCTTGCAAAAATTTTGCCATTAGTAGTCAGCTGGTATACATTTCCTTCCATGAATGGATAATTGGAATCTATTGTTGAGGGAATCATTTGATGCTATGAGGTTGGTGTGCCTGTGTAGGGTTACTGACAGCTCCCTCGTGTTTGGATTGTGTGGTGTATGATCCGAGCGGAGAGCAAGCTGAGCCACACACCAGGTACAACCAGCCTCCAACCCCCTGTCCTCTACATCCATCCCACAGCTCTGTCACATGCTCTCCATCACCTCACCCCATGACCTTATAGTGACATTGACATTTTTCCATATCATGATAGATCCCTTCTTCTTAATGTTCTTGCGTAGTCATAGCACAAGTAAATGTAGTTAGATCTTATAGTTTCTGTGTTATAAAGTAGCTGAAATGTGATAGTTTCTGTTATAAAGTAATGTTAGAGTAGCTGTAATGTTAGAGTTTCTGTTATAAAGTAGCTGTAATCGTATAGTTTCTTTTATAAAGTAGCTGTAATCGTATAGTTTCTGTTATAAAATAGCTGTAATGGTATAGTTTCTGTTATAAAGTAGCTGTATTCGTATAGTTTCTGTTATAAAGTAGCTGTATTCGTATAGTTTCTGTTATAAAGTAGCTGTAATGGTATAGTTTCTGTTATAAAGTAGCTGTAATGGTATAGTTTCTGTTATAAAGTAGCTGTAATGGTATAGTTTCTGTTATAAAGTAGCTGTAATGGTATAGTTTCTATTATAAAGTAGCTGTAATCGTATAGTTTCTGTTATAAAGTAGCTGTAATGGTATAGTTTCTGTTATAAAGTAGCTGTAATGGTATAGTTTCTGTTATAAAGTAGCTGTAATGTTATAGTTTCTGTTATAAAGTAGCTGTAATCGTATAGTTTCTATTATAAAGTAGCTGTAATCGTATAGTTTCCATTATAAAGTAGCTGTAATGTTAGAGTTTCTGTTATAAAGTAGCTGTAATCATATAGTTTCTGTTATAAAGTAGCTGTAATTTTATAGTTTCTGTTATCCATACAGGTGGTTATAGAGATGTTCAGTATAACCATACAGGTAGTTATAGATATGTTCAGTATAACCATACAGGTGGTTATAGAGATGTTCAGTATAACCATACAAGCTGGACCATTTGGAACTTATATCTGAATTTTCCCCTTTTATGGGTCAAGAGTTATGGAAGTCCACCAACAACAACCCCCCCCCCCTGTTAATGTATCATTTCCATCTACATTATCCTTGTATCATATCATGCTTATAGCATTGTGTGGCAGTTATTTCTGTACATGCTGCTTTGTAATACCAACTATTGCTTGGTATAATGATATTAATTCAGGATATTGGTAATAATTGTCTGTCACAGCACAGCAGTTGGAATATGCAAAGGAATCTACTGTTAGTTAACTGCAGAGGGTATCCTGTTATTGGGAATGTAGGTGGTGCCTCATTCATTTAAAGATGAATTCAGGGGGTGTAGAAATATATGTGCAGTAAGGAGGCAGGTTATCAATATATTCAGGTGGTCTGGAAATAGATAAGCAGTGAGAGAATCAAGCATTATAAGTATCGGAAATTAATGATTTTCTTGAGAAAATCATTAATTAATATATGTTCTTTGGTTAGTTGCATGAGAAGTGATTCATTGATGGATTTGCCAAAGGGGCCAACTGAAATCTCAATTCATTGGCTTCCATGGATAGTGTTTTGAATAGTTAGGAATTAGTTGTGAACTTGCTGTTTGTCTGCTGATTTCACAATGCTCATTAGTAATGGACTTTGATAATTAGAGTTGTGCTGTTTTGCTGTGACAGTCGCGTGGCCTCCGCGTGGCCGTGATAATGTCTCTCTTTCCCACGACTTTCTCCGGCTCTAACCTGGCGCACGCCTCTAGCTCTCCATTCTTGTACGTTTCACATGTTTCAGTTCTGTATCTCCCATAATCCCCCAGACTACCCCCACCCCTAGTACCCACAGTTCCCTGCCTGAGGGATCTGTGCCTGGTGTTGAAGATGCCTTTGACTTGTACGTTGACGCTGTGCTTAACATCCCGGACAATGCTACCATCGTCAAGGTAACATATTTATATTATCTATGTAACTACCATGACATGATTAATGTCAAGGAAACTACTCAGCAAACACTGTTTCTCTGGACCTGAAGTTTTGTACTTTTGTGTTCTCATGTGGCTGGTCAAGGTCATAGGTCATCTGGGTAACGATTATGTTAAAGCAACTGATGTTTTTTTTTATTTCCTGATAACATTGATTGGATTTGTGTCTGTCAGGTTACGGGACGCTTCATCAAGCTGGAGGAACTAGACCCTCCGGAGGACATACTGGCCCTGCCCGAGATAGATAGCTCAGCCAGGAACCCACAGTTCCGTTTCAAACAGCAGTTGAATGCGACCGGGTTGAGGTGCGATGAGGAGATGCTGCTGCTGCTGAGGGCCTACACGGTCGACGTGGATACACATGAGCTAGTGGTCATCGGAAGTTGCTTCTCCAGCGTCTATTACACAGACACTGTAAGCACTGAGTCTGTCAGGATGTGTCAGCTGCCGTGGCAGGATGTGTCAGCTGCTGTGTCAGCTGCCGTGGCAGGATGTGTCAGCTGGTGGTTGTGTGGGATGGGTGTCAGCTGCAAGTTGTGTGGGATGGGTGTCAGCTGCCAGTTCTGTGGGATGGGTGTCAGCTGCCAGTTGTGTGGGATGGGTGTCAGCTGGTGGTGGGATGGGTGTGTGGTTGTGTGGGTGTCAGCTGCCAGTTCTGTGCCAGCTGGTGGTTGTGTGTTGAGTGGGATGGGTGTCAGCTGGTGGTTGTGTGGGATGGGTGTCAGCTGCCAGTTGAGTGGGATGGGTGTCAGCTGGTGGTTGTGTGGGATGGGTGTCAGCTGGTGGTTGTGTGGGATGGGTGTCAGCTGCCAGTTCTGTGGGATGGGTGTCAGCTGGTGGTTGTGTGGGATGGGTTTCAGCTGCCAGTTGTGTGGGATGGGTGTCAGCTGCAAGTTGTGTGGGATGGGTGTCAGCTGGTGGTTGTGGGTGCCTTTATGGATCCATGTGTTTGCATTTCACAGGAGGAGTTACAAGTCGGGAGTCACAGGCGAGCTCTACATCACAGCATGCCTGACGTTTCTGATCCTGACAATCTCACCAGTGAGTCATTCGACGACTTGCAGCTTATCCCAGCATGCTCGGTTCTATTCCGCCTTGTCAAGGCTTCTCAGGTAATGAGTGAATTATACTGCATATCAAGGCATTTTCTTTCGACTGCCCATTGCCTTCAGTGGCTTGTGCTAAATAATTACCTTTTATAAATCCAGTTCATCGTGTCAGTTCATCGTGTCAGTTCATCATGTCAGTTTGATTTTCATTTGTCTCAACTTATACAGAATTGTCAGAACTATCTCTTCTGTAGTCTGTTAGTTGCCCATTTTTAGCTCTGCTCTCCTGCAGAGCTTATCATATACCTTTGCTGTGGTGTCCGTTGGTCGGTCCGTGCGTGAACTTTTGGTGGCTAGTTTTGTTATTAAGCAAGCTAGCCCCAAATAACACATAGACCCCTCTCATGATAATTACATCTTACAAACTATAAATCAGCCCAGTGTTACCCTGAATTATTATTGAAAAATTTACCATGTTAACCCAATAGGGAGTAATTTTTGATGGCACATTTTCCTATAAAGCAAGCTGGCAGCCCCAAATTACCCACTGATCACTCTTATATTGCTGGTCACGTACACACTAAATATCGGCCCTACATGAGTTATTATTGAAAAAAAAATTAAATCTCATTTACTATGTTGACCCTATGGGCAATACTTTTTGATGACATATTTTCTTATAAATCAAGCTAGCCGCCCCAAATTACTCATGGACCTCTCCTATATTGGTCACTTAAAGTCCACCTCTTTTACTTATGGCCACTAAAACAAATCCATTGTAGAATTGAACATCGACTTATTCCTGATGTGTCCCTGCAAGCTGATCATCAGTGCTGCATTACTCGATGGTTAGTTATATCTGCAAGTTATATCTTGTTCCGTGTTAACTCAATGGGGAGCACACTGTCATTGTTCATTTTCTTATATGTAAGGTAGCAGTCTGAAATCGTACATGGACCCCTCTCATGTTGACACTTGTTGCATATTGAACATCTGGTGACCTTTGACTCCCGAGTTATTATGGAAAGACATTTAATTTAATTTTGTCAAAAGCAGCAGAGCTTCAGGGCCTATTGGCCACTTGTTTTATTTTGCTTTGCCTTGATTTGTCTGTGTTACACTGAAGGATGTGTTTTGAGTAATATATATGTCTCTAACTTGAATGTTGGCCATGTTAAATGTGGTCTCTCTGTAGATGAAGGTTTGTGATGGTATTGGCCTTGTTCTGTAGGAGTACATTGACCCGCCACACGTGGACCAGTACCCGTGGGATGACGAAGGATTCAACCAATCAGAAGCTCGACTTGCTGCCAGCTTTGCAAGCGACAAGACATTTCCACAACGCGTAAAAGACATGGCAGTGCGTCTCCAGGTTGCTCAAAAAGATCGTAATTCAGGTGACCTTAATGCCTTTATATCATTCAGTGTGATGACATTATTTTGCCCATGTGTTGACAATTGCATGGATTAATTGTGCCAAGTTTTAAATGAATGAGTGCCTTCTTGTTTATATTATTAGATAACAATATGTATCCAATCATACTATTATTAATTTCCAGTAATAACAATAGAAACTTTCTCTGTTGATTTACCAGTATGATCCCCCATTCATATATCTGTGATCAGACAAGGATCTGTCGACATGGATCCGTGATCGCCTGAATGCCAAGGTTGACCTGCCCAACGAACCTGCTCCCAATCTGGACCTGGGTCATCATGTTCTGTATCGGGTCAATATGGGGGTCAACATCTCCATTGACCAGGCGTATGGACTCCCAGGTGAGTCACACCGAGGCTTCACCTGGACGATTCCTGATTTCATGGCTGCACAGTCACTATTGGATGCTTAGCAACTTTGAAAGATAGCCGAGAAACTGAAGAGAAATCCATTTTCGAACTCAACCAATATATAATATACCGTATCTATTTCATGTTGTTAATGACACAATTGTGGAGGAAATGTGGAGGGAATCTAATGCAATATGACCTATTGTGTTGGTGACGACAGCTGTTTAATTTATCCCAGTGTATTCATTGTGTGTGTGTATGTGTTGGGCAGCAGAGGGGGCATTGATACAGTGTATTCATTGTGTGTGTGTGTGTGTGTTGGGGCAGCAGAGGGGGCATTGATACAGTGTATTCATTGTGTGTGTGTATGTGTTGGGGCAGCAGAAGGGGCATTGATACAGTGTATTCATTGGGTGTGTGTGTGTGTGTGTGTTGATACAGTGTGGCATTGACATTGTGTGTGTGTGTGTGTGTATGTGTTGGGGCAGCAGAGGGGGCATTGATACAGTGTATTCATTGTGTGTGTGTGTGTGTGTGTTGGGGCAGCAGAGGGGGCATTGATACAGTGTTTCATTGTGTGTGTGTATATGTGTTGGGGCAGCAGAGGGGCATTGATACAGTGTATTCATTGTGTGTGTGTATGTGTTGGGGCAGCAGAGGGGACATTGATACAGTGTTATGGCTACATAAGCCCCGGACGCCTCGCACGTCAAATGACGCCTACCAAAGAGGGTTATGGAGGTCCTCGCGATGTAGTCACCACCCTCACACATGACCTCAACTCACTTCAGAAGGCACCTACCTGGGATGACCCACTCACGGTCTGCCATCATAACGTACCTAACCAAGACATAGTGCTATCTTTTTTCAAGTCTTTTTTTTAAACCACAACAAGTTGGATGAATATGAACAAGGGAATATCAAAATATAAAACAGATATCATTTGCCATATGTTTTGACAGCTGAAATGTTCGTCAGCTCCTGTAAACGTGAAGTCATTGCATCCAAAATCTCTTGGACTGTAATAGAATCTTCTTGGTTTTTGTGACGGGTAATAAGAGTGAAGCTGGCCGGATATTATTCGCTTTAGTTCATGAGGCACATTTGTAGTTGAACCTTTTTGTTGTATTGATCTGTAACAACTCAGACTCTACATCCCCACATGGACAGTAACTCCGTCCTCATTCTCCGCATTTTCACCATTGACGTGACCTACCAGCCCCTTGAGGACCACAGTGGACCTGGTACGGTGACAGGACCCGGAGACAAGCCTCTGGTGATGGGGGAGCTGGGATGGACTGTCATACCGCTGTTTGATGAGTGAGTTACTGGCTTAGGTCATGCGAACTTACTTTCTTGTTCAGAACTTGATAATAAATGTCAGTTATTTGTGTATTTATGTGTAAATCACCCAGGTTGTGTCCTATGTTCAGGTTGTATGTATTGCCATCTGAACACCAAGTGCCCATCTTCCGAGGCCAGCCACCTGACGACATACTGAATGCATTCTCAGACACAGACCTCTATGAAGTCATCTCGGCTCGCAAGTGGCAGAAGAAAGACATTCATGTAAGTGGCTAGGAAGACTCTGGTCTGACTATCTGTTGATTAACACTAGGGTCAGACCTTTAGGATACCAGTATCTGGAGAATATTAGTAACTGTTTTGTTTTCGTGATCATGGTTTTATTCCAATGTCAAGCAACCCGAGGTATGTAATTGATTTTAGGACGCCGCCTCATTAGTGGTGCGTGTATGGGACGGCCACTACACAGAACCCGATGAACTGCCCTATGATATCCAGGTGAAGTTTCATTCAATTCACAAACAACCGTTGGAAATTTCTGTCTGCTCCATATGCATTCTTCATATTTGTAACTTCCCCTATATTATGATGTTCACTTTTGCAATGATACAAAGCTTGAGTTTGGTGAGGAGAGGGCCTTTTTGTGTGTATGGTCTATCAGGCTAAATAAGTCTTGTGTCTTGAGCACCTTAGTCAATTGTTTCCAGAGAGATGACAGCCTTCTCAAAGCCTCTAACAAAACAAGTGCTTGTAAAAAAGCTGAAAAGGACACCAAGGGCAAAAAAATCTCTCAGTTCCTGCTGTCCTCTCTTGATAAGAAATCACAGAAGCTAGGAACCGATAATAATCCCAGCTATGAGGCAGAGGTGGATAACTTCCAAACTGCCATCGCTGAGGCCACTTCAGATCTCATGGTAGCAATGCCACTCACATCATCCGTTATTGTTGGACTTATACTGTTATAGCACTAACTTAATTGATCCTTTCAGCTTGTAGTTTTCTGTATCATCATAAACATTTTAATAATCTGTAATATATTTTTAATTGAGATATATTTATGTAACTCCTTGGCTTCAGTTTATATGGTCAACGTTGGTTTTGGTTTCAGAATTCTTATTTCAGTAAGGGTTGACAGAGAAGAAGAATAACCCAAATTGTCCTGCCTTGATTTACCATCAGCATGTCTGTCGCTGTGTTGTGCCAATGTATCGTCTGATGTGAAATTCTTATAAATAAATGAATAATCAGGAATTATGTTCGTGTTATCTTGCCATGACTATACATCTGTTTACTTCTTATGGCTCATTGTATTGATTTGATTTGAGTCATTAAAAGAAATGATTTTCAAATATTAATGCATTCGTTTATGAAGATTATTTAGCTACGTGCTTCAGCAGTTGGTCTGCTCCCCCCCCCCATCTTTTTGTGTGGGCATGGTGCTTACTTTTTTATTTATATACATTATGTACTCCAGTGCCCGGAGTCATGTAAGGGTCATGGTCAGTACAGCGAGTAGTTTGGTGTGAGAGTTGGCGTGCATCAGGGTTCGGTCCTCAGCCCGCTGCTCTTCATTCTTGTGCTTGATACGCTTTCACGCGAGTTCCACACTGGTGTGCCATGGGAGCTCCTCTACGCTGATGATCTGGTTGTCATTGCGGACTCACTGGTCGAGTGTGTTTCCAAGCTAAAGGCCTGGAAGACAGGCATGGACGGCAAGGGTCTTTGTGTCAATATGAAGAAGACAAAGTTCCTGGTCTCTGGTGTGGGTCTTGACATTCTCAAGAACTCCGGCATGTTCCCCTGTTCTGTTTAGCAAAGTGGTGTTGGCATGAACTCCATCATGTGCTCACGATGCAGGCTCTGGGTTCACAAGAAGTGTAGCGGCACCACTGGGCCAATGGCAGCTGACCTAGTCTATGTCTGTCCGAGATGTCAAGGTGAGGCTCGCCCCATCGATGGCAGACCCAGGTGGACGTCAACGGCACCATGCTCGATGTGGAGGCCTCTTTCTGCAACCTGGGCGACATGTGTGCCGGTGGGGGCTGTGATAGTGCCATTGCCACCAGGTGTTGTGTGGCCTGGGGAAAGTTCAGGAAACTCCTGCCCATCCTCACCACCAGGCACATCTCGCCTAAGGTGCGCGGCAAGGTATACACAGCATGTGTCAGATCAGCTATGCTCCACGGTAGCGAGACATGGGCGCCGAATGCGTCCGACCTTCAGCGGCACCGCCGTAACGACCGCTCCATGATTCGTTGAATCGGTGGCACCAAAGACCAAGAAAAAACTCTGTCGGCTACACTTCTCCAGAAACTTGGTATTGAGGACATCACAGCAGTCCTGCGCAGCCGGCGCCTCAGATGGTCTGGACATGTACAGCGTGCCACGTTCTGTATCAAATCTGTCACAGACTTATCAATCCCCGGCGTCAGAGGGCGAGGAAGGCCTAGGAAGACGTGGCTGGAATGTGTCAAGAAAGATGATAGTGAATGTGGCCTGTCTGGCTTTGACTCGCAAGACAAAGGCGCATGGAAAGCTGGCGTGCGACGTTGTCTGGTGTTGCCAACCCCATTGAATGGGACAAGTGCAGCACCCTAAATACTAATCTGGATATGAATTATGATGATGATGATGATGATGATGACATATAAATACGTACGTCCAGACATCGACACAGTACACACATATATACACGTATTCAAAAATGTATGCATGGCCATGCTTGCATGTGTAGAATGTATACACTCTGAAACATGCATATAGTCCATCAAAATGTAGAATACCATCAATAGACATAACTGGATGGATAGCCCGGTTAACTGAGAGGCCTACTGTAGTCTGTAGGTCTACTGGTTGGCAAGGCACTCGCCCCTGGTGTTTTGATGATCTGATGCCACCTTCGCGGATGTAGGAGATCGAAAGTAGTAAATAGCGCGGAGCTGTCAGAAGCGGAGTTTCTTTGCCTAGTCTACTGGATGCAATGACCAATCGTCTTACAAACATAACGGAATAACTACGTACCAATTATGTATATAGTGAGTTATTAACCCTCAATAGATTGAATCAAATTTTGAACGACGAAATGGTGAATGGGATTCTGTCGCCCAACAGCCGATTCGATTACGTTGTAGCCCAGCAGACCGACACCCGCTTCGATTACGTTGTAGGCAAAAAACCCATCAGCCAGTTCGATTACCTCTTAGGGAGCAATGGCTCCCGAACCTGCTCCAAAAGACCTTTGTTCCTTCGTTATTTCTTATTTGTGCCGCTTTTGGCATCTTTGGGCATGTACGGCATCGCCAAAAGAGCTGGTCGCGGGCGATGTATATATGTCACGAGCGTACTTCAAACAGAGAGCCCCCACCAACCTCTCACTGTTTACAGAGAGCCCCCTCCAACCTCTCCCTGTTTACAGAGTGCCCCCACCATCCTCTCACTGTTTACTGGCACGTGCATTTGTTTACATGCTTCAGAAACTTCCGATCTGAAAGCAGGTATGCGAAAGAGAATGTAAGTATTTCCTTGACATTATATTGTATTCAGTTGATAATTGCCAGGTCCACAGGTCGTCCTTAAACTATTGTTTGTTTAAAAGAAGCTCTTGGATTCGTTTTTGTGCCAAAACTGATGGTCTACCGGTCGAACGGTAATATAAATATGCGCAGACGTCTTGTAGGGCTATCGATGTGGGGTCTGTCAACTGGTCACCACTGTCACGGGCCGGTTATTATCGGGGCAGAATGTAGACTGTTTGATTATCTTTAGATACCGATATCTCAAGTCTTTTTTTCTGCTAGACACTTGATCTCTGGTGGTTTTGTATACGAGGCCTAAAACGACAACTAGGGAAATCGATTGCAATGTACTGCGTGGGCCTTGTTAACACTGAATAACAGGTTAAAGTGTTCCGTAGTGTCTCCGATGGTAGGCCTATGTTTGGTCTAATAGCCCTGCACGAGTTTCGTGTTGTGTTTATTGGTTTTCACCTCAGGCTACCATGGCTTAGGCGCCGTCGTGATAAAATGCCTTTTAAATTGCTAACAAATTCTATTCACACATGATGAGAGGACGTTGCGCTTGGTTCGTAGTATGTTTCTCGGAGGAGAGTACCTTTCGGGAAACTTGAGAACATGCTCTCAGGATGCGTGTCACCCCGGATGTGGTTTTGAATAGAAAAACGCCGCGAGAATTTTGAGCATTAGAGCAGCCTGTATTATGTTCTCCTAATGCTTTTGAAATCCAGATATTATATATAACGCAAAATTAATCTGTGGGACAACTTAAATTTAGCACGGTTGTGAAACAAAAAATGCGAAGGCTGTCAAGAAAAATGCAAAATAGCGAGGGATTAGAGATATCTAAGTGTATGGGCGAGGGGTTCGGTGGTGGGTCGTGGACCTCGGCGATGGGATCTCGGCTGGGGGTGGAGCGGACAGTTCGTGGGCATGTGGCTGTGGATGGTAGACCCTTGTGGGCGAGCGGTTCTGGCGAGTGGATGGTTAGATGTTGGGTTGGTCTGTTGGTCATGGACACGAGGTTGGCAGTTGGGCGTGTGATCGATAACGTCTCCCACTGCGCCAGAACTCCTACTTCCCATACTACTAGTGGAGTAAAATCACCCTTTGTCGTTTATCTCGATTAGCTGTGTCCTCTGTATGCGTTTGATGGGAGTTGCGCTCCGTCGTTATACTCAAATTATCTACGTGGACTTAACGGAATAGATTAATACGTAAAATGAAATATTTCTAATCACATGTAAGAGTGTTTGAGTGTGTAATCACACCCTTTTGGCAGTCGATAAAACTGATTTAGGTCTGATGTCTTTCAAATCCCCTTTAACATGACCTGAGTTGGTGAAAGAGGCAGACTTTAAGTTATATATAGATATATTGGCACTTCCTGGTAGTAAAGAGAAGCCCCATTTATACGGGGTTCAAATCTACTCGGCCTGAATGTATTTATCACCGCTGTTCATCAGTTCGGTTCTTCCCCTGGCGGGTTTTCGGTGTCCGATTATCAATGTCACATGGTTTCATTGTTTCGTTTGGGTTGCAGTTGGCGAGTCAAATGCTACCAGGAACTACTTCTATTGATCAGCTGTCTTTAACTGACATACGACAAACCTACATTCGGGCATTTGGTATTCCGTAGCGGTAGCATCATCATCGTTGGTTCTGGACCATTCCGTGAACATCGCCACGTCCGAGTGGCCGTAGGAGCAATGCGTCTGGACGCTCAGAATCAAAGCACGTGTTCAACCACATCTGACGTCATCTGTGTCGTCTATCCGTCACTTGTCATCGCTTCTGAATGATTTAAGAGATGCTAGAATCCGGATGCGATATGACCGCTCCAATACAGCGTTGTACTGTGACCTCTATGTGTGTATGATATCATCGGAACTTCTTACTTCGCCAGTACGCTTCAATGGAATGCGGCGATATAGAAGAGATTCATCACGATGACAAGTCTTCCATTGCCATAGGTAATGGTGTCATTACTCACGCCTTCGGTTGCTTGAAACGATGCAGATGAGTTTTGTCAACTCAGTACAGACGCGGTCAATGCGATGTGACTGACCAACCGTGGCGCACGGAAGTCCAGTGACTAATCAGTGAATATAGCGACTCGTTCCTTGAACTCCGATAACTTCATTGTCCCGCGTTGGGCAAATTACTGGCGTTGGTGAAAATATATATTATGTGGACCATTTACTCGCCTTTATCACAAGGAATATATGATATCATTGTGGATAGTGCCTGACCGTTATAGACTTAGAGATGTGTGCTGGTCGCTATGTGGCGCTAGTAAGCTGCATGGGCGTGGTCAAGCGGACGCAACCCAGCAAACATCATGTAAGTACAAACGCTCATTGCTTGCGTTTCATCCGCTTCACGGCGCTCTGTCCACAGCATGCTTACCCTGACATCACCAATGGATCTTCCGCCGTGGCTCCGTGATGGTATGTTCAGCACGCAGGACAAGTCACGTGACATCTCCTCATTGTTCTTGTCGACATGCTCAGTTTATGGGACGTTTGAACTTTACCTTTACGATGAAGCAGAGTCGTGAATCCAATCTGGTCATTGGGATTTGAGAGTTACAGATATGTGGTATTTGGGTGGTTAACATGTTGTAAACTAAAACAAGTGGTCTTATGAGGACCATATACATATTCGTTTAATCATTGGGTAAATACAGTATCATTAATGAGCACCTTGCCCACAAGCCACCCATCCTTTTAGCGTCTGCACATTTATTGCGGTTTGACCATTTACCCCTAGCTCGCCCACCTCCCTGTTTGATGTACTTAATTGTGGATTTATCAATGCACTACATCATGAATTGAGCCTCTAACCCCCCCCCCCCCATTATCTCTCCCATCTCCCCTCCCAATGCACTTTATCATGAACTGAGCCTCTTGCCCCCAACCGGGCCAACTCCCCCACACCCCATCTCCCCTCATCCTGCACATTTATTTCCTGTTTTGAGCATCCACCAGTACCCACCAAACTCTCATTAGGAAGATGAAATGCAGTCAAAGGCAAACACGAAACGGACAGTATAATATGAGGGTAACTTGTACACGGCAAGCTCATGTTAGATAACTGTATCATGTCACTGCTCAGAATATCGGGCAATTCACTGTGAATGTAGATGCAAGACCTTTATCTCTGTGGGTATAATGATAATAGTATTTATCGCATGGCACCCTACTCTCAACACGTGTCGACTGGCGCCAAGGTTAGGTAAGTCTTCTTTTCCTCATGCTGTAAATCAACGAGCAGATTGATCTAGCTTCCCACGCAGCCCGCTAAATATAACGCTGGTCCGATGTCGGCTCGTGATCCAATTCCTTGGCTTCCTCATTTGTCGTATTAGTTTGATCTACTGTTCCTAATATAAATACACATCATAAGCACGTTTTGAGCTGAGTGAGCAACCCGACACACGAAACTCGAATCCGATTAGTGCGTATTGTTGTTATATACAAACATCAGGGCTAGGAAAGCCTGATATCGGGAACCGGGCGGCTGTGCTTGACCCACACCCTAAAGACCCGATTTCATTTGAATATGTCTCGATGTCGCGCAGGTGGAACCTTAGGCAAGGCACTCACCCCTGGTGTTTTTATGATCTGATGCCACTCTACGGCTCGGATGTGAGAGATCGAAAGTAGCAAAAATAGCGCGGAGCTGTTAGGGGCGGAGTTTCTTTGCCTAGCGGAACCTATGCCTTCTGTCTTGCACCCAAACGAATTCGTGTTTCGAGTATCGGGTTGCTGTCTATGGGAACTGTTAGACAACATGATATTCGTAGCGATTTTGCAACATTGATCTGTTTGCGCTCACCCACCCTAGGATCCGCACAAACCTTTAAACCGACTTTATTAATGCCATGACATTGTGCTCAACCATAGCCAGGATCTTAGTACTTTATGTATATCATTGTTATGCCCTTTGTACTTTACCATCACCATGACCTTGGTAATTCATCATCACCATGACCTTGGTACTTTACCATCACCATGACCTTGGTACTTAACCATCACCATGACCTTGGTACTTCATTGTCATAACCTTTGTACTTTATCAGTGTCATGAATTTGTACTTTTAATTGTCATGGCCATGGCTGGCATGGAGAATCAAGCCGCTAACCCTCTCTAAATTATCAGATTAAATGTATCAATGTCGATTAAGCCTAGGAGTTACATAACCAAAGATTATTGGTTATAACTCGTTGATTAAGCGGAACCTTTGTTGTCGTCGTCTCGTGTGCTTCCCGTTGTATTAGCCCCTGTCGGACGGTGAGATACTTATGTACAATGCCACGAGTGCAGCAGGGCTACCCAGTGTATTCGAGTGACATGTGTCAAGTTGCATGGTACCTGGGACGAATAGACCGCCTGCTATTCTTGGCGCTTGTGTACAAAACGGATCTCACAGCACTCCCGCTGGCCAAATTCTTCAAATGCCTTTTAACTGACCATGTTCTATTTTTCCATCACATCGCTTGGTGCTGACGTGTAGATGATGATTTGTTCTGGGGCAACTCCACTGTTAAATAGTTGCAGGCGACGCTCAATTGTCCATATGGCAAGTTGATATTGCACAAAATAAATACGAATCCAAGCATCATGACCAAATTCATTTAAAATTCCCATCCAATATACACTTACACATTTGGTGCCTGTCTGCCTGCCTGCCTGCCTGTCTCTCTCTCTCTCTCTCTCTCTCTCTCTCTCTCTCTCTCTCTCTCTCTCTCTCTCTCTCTCTCTCTTTCTCTTTCTTCTCTCTCTTTCTTTCTTTCTTTCTTTCTTTCTTTCTTTCTTTCTTTCTTTCTTTCTTCATTCATTTTTTCATCCATTCTGTTATTCTTCCCATCTTTCTCATCCAACTCATGGTCAATGCGTCTATTTTTTATTTTTTTGAATTTTTAAAGAAATGATTTTTTTTATCTGAATGAACTAACTGACATACATGGTAGCATGGCTGTGTTTCCCCTTGACAGGTGTACACCCTTGAGGTACAGTGGTCGGATGGAGTCAAGCTCAAAGTATACAGAACCTACACAGCATTCTTTGATTTTCAGGTGAGTAAATGGTACATGTGATGTCTCCTGACCAATGATAGGTTGATTATTGTTTTCAACATCTAGACCAGTGTGTTTAATAGGCTAGGTATTAAATCATAGTTGGGGTAATAGTGGGGCTTTTAGTTGGTTAATGAGTGGGTTAATTAGTGGGTTAATGAGTGGGTAAATGAGTTGGTTAATGAGTGGGTTAATGAGTGGGTTAATTAGTGGGTAAATGAGTTGGTTAATTAGTGGGTTAATGAGTTGGTTAATTAGTGGGTAAATGAGTGGGTTAATGAGTGGGTTAATGAGTGGGTTAATGAGTTGGTTAATGAGTGGGTTAATTAGTGGGTTAATTAGTTGGTAAATGAGTGGGTTGATTATTGGGTAAATGAGTGGGTGAGTTAGTTGATGAGTTGGTGAATGAGTGGGTGAATGAGTGGGTTAATTAGTTAGTGAATGAGTTGGTTAATTAGTGGGTGAATGAGTGGGTTAATGAGTGGGTAAATTAGTGGGTTAATGAGTGGGTAAATGAGTTGGTTAATTAGTGGGTTAATTAGTGGGTTAATGAGTTGGTTAATTAGTGGGTTAATGAGTGGGTGAATGAGTGGGTGAATGAGTGGGTTTATTAGTTGGTGAATGAGTGGGTTAATTAGTGGGTAAATGAGTGGGTGAATGAGTGGGTTAATGAGTGGGTTAATTTGTGGGTGAATGAGTGGTGTTGTTTATGGTTTTTAGCCACATGCTATATTCATGTCAGTTCAGAATGCAAATATTTGGAATTCTACAGGAGCTTGCATATCATGTGACTCGTGAAATGGAACACGGGAAGATATAGTTCCGTATCTGATGTGCAGTAACTTTACATTATTTCTCTGTTATTGATATCTTCCTGCATTATGGCTTGCTCGATCAATTAACAATGCTTGAACAAACGCTCAGTGACATATGAGTCATACTTCCAAAATTTGTCTTTCGAAAAATATTTGTATATTGTATGAGCCTAATCTGTCCTGTCATGGCATAATGGACTAACTCAAACATCCTGTCATGGCTTGATGGACTAACAAACATCAATGATGGACTAACTCAAACATCCTGTCATGGCTTGATGGACTAACTCAAACATCCTGTCATGGCTTGATGGACTAACTCAAACATCCTGTCATGGCTTGATGGACTAACTCAAACATCCTGTCATGGCTTGATGGACTAACTCAAACATCCTGTCTGAGGTATTGGGAGGTATTGATCGGCAGGGTATTGACTCAATGTCTGGTATCTCGTTCTCTCTTTCCACCAGGTGTCACCAGTCACAACTAAACTGTTTTCCCGTTGTGATGGTCTCCTCTGGCGCAAATGGATGGCTTTAATCTTTACCATGTGATGATGTAACATAGGTTTGTGGATGTGTTTTATAGTCGGCCTTACGGGAGCAAGCAAAACGCAGGAATGACTGCAGGCTGCCGGAGTTACCAGGTCAGACACTTTTTGTATGGTTTAAAGTCACTTATTTAATGTTCCATTTTGTATACACGTGATCAAGTCGATAAATAATTCATTCTTATATCTCTAGATTTACTAATATTGTTTTTTGACAACCTCAGGCTGTCAAAGACATGTTAGTTGACATAAACTCTACATATGTTCAATAGTTACTTTTCAGTAAAAGGGGGTTCCCCTTTTATCCTTTGACAAACACAGGTCTCAAGTGGTTTGAGAGAGGTCTGCTGGCCAAGGATGGGGTCATGGAGAGCAAGAAGCAACTCATTGATGAATTCTGCCAGGTGGGTAGCAATGATCAGTGTTAATTCTGCCAGGTGGGTAGCAATGATCAGTGTTAATTCTGCCAGGTGGGTAGCAATGATCAGTGTTAATTCTGCCAGGTGGGTAGCAATGATCAGTGTTAATTCTGCCAGGTGGGTAGCAATGATCAGTGTTAATTCTGCCAGGTGGGTAGCAATGATCAGTGTTAATTCTGCCAGGTGGGTAGCAATGATCAGTGTTAAGACAACAAGATTTATAGAAAGTCTTCAACAACAGTCCAAAGCCAGCAAGATCAGTCTTAAGTCGGTATGGTCTGTCTTAAGTTGGCAAGTTTGTAAGACAGCCATTACTTAAACACCAAAAAGTTTCAAAACACCATACTTATTTTGAGTACAGCATTTTGTAAATCAACATGGGATTTTACCCTCATTGTTGGTCCATTACAAAACAAGTTTATTTTTAAGGATGACATGGCATCTCAGAAATGGTATATTTTTCAGAAAGTTTTGAAGTTACCGGTGGATATCGCTCGGGGTCCAACCATCGGTTCGTTCTTTTCCCCGTGGACCAGTGATTTGCCGGAACCAGAGTAAGATTTGCTGACTCACCGTAATTTATACCTACCTAGAAATATCACTGACAGGAGAACCAGCATTATAAACCTTGTTAACATGCCATTGTACCTGCCAAAATCAGCCAACTTTATAAAGTTATGATCTAGCCTTTGTATAAACAAAGGGGGGCTGGCCAATATGGATGGGGTTGCAGCACCTACTTGCAACACGTGTCTGATGCGCACATTATTATTATTTCACAACCTTTACTTTGAAAGCATCATGGTATGGTGACCATTTCATCTTGACATCAACTCTGGCCATTACAACATTAATGGGTTGCTGTGAACTGATCACCCTGAGTCAGCCTAATATTTACTCTGTGTCAATAATACCATTCACATTCTGATTACCTCAGCACTGAAATCGATCTGAGTCGATTTTAACTTTCATATTCTCCATAAGCGCTTGAGTCATAAAACTCCCGAGCTCTAATAATATGAAGACTGTAGTCCATATATAACGGACCGGAGAGGAGGGGTGTTTTTAAATTGAGTGCCTGTAATATTCACATGGCATCCAAATGGTGTGTGTGTGTGATGTTGTGGTGTGTGTATGTGTGATGAAGCCCATCCTCCAAGTTCTACCTCAACAAACAGGCTGGCAGTTTGAAGATATCTGACCCTGTTGCCATTTCTATGCCTCAGAATCATGCCATGTACAAGTCGCTGCAGGGGGCTGGGGGAGATGATGCTTCACTGTCAGCAGGTGGCGTTACCTCACTGATTCTATTGGTCTATGATAACTGTTACTAATTATATGCAGCACACTTCTCATTTTGGAAAGGGTGCAAGATTGTTCACTTAAACATTCTTAATATGATTGGTTGAGAACTGTTAATGTTTAGAAATGTTGGGCTAATATGTATTATTTGATCTTGGACATCATTTGGAATGACAACAGTTGTGTTAATTGGCTGCAGAATGCAATAAATGTGGGCAGCATCACATGTGTGATTAATTATATCAACCCACCTAACATATAAGTTTGCTCTGGATTTTGTCCATCTGTCCCTCGGTCAGTCAGTCTGTCTGTCTGGCTGTTTCTCTGTCCATATATATTTTTCGTGCACATTATATTATGAAGTATCTTAGTAGCCCCTAAAAATGACCCTTCTTGTTGTATTATCTCTGTGCAAACTACAACTCAGTTATTTCCAACTTTTGGCCCTTGAGTCATTAATGAAAATCTGGTGCAAATTCTCATATTCAATGTTAAGCCTTTGGGGAATAAACAAGCAAAGTTTCTTAACAATCTATTTGATTTTTCCTTTCCAGGGAGTCTAGTGAGTGTTAAAATTAGGGTGGTAATTATTGATCTTGACCTTATTACCAGGGTCACAACCACAATGAAGTGATGGGTGAATCCAATGTATTTGTGTAGTCAATATAGCCTAAATATTATAAATACACTTGCAAACACATTAAGTCATTGACAATGTTTACAGCTGAGCCTCCCAAACACTAAGTCATGGACAATGTTTACAGCTGAGCCTCCCAAACATTAAGTCATTGACAATGTTTACAGCTGAGCCTCCCAAACATTAAGTCATGGACAATGTTTACAGCTGAGCCTCCCAAACACATTAAGTCATACAATGTCATTGAGCCAAAACACATGTTTGTTTACAGCTGAGCCTCCCAAACACATTAAGTCATGGACAATGTTTACAGCTGAGCCTCCCAAACACAAACCTCCGAGCCTCAAACACACAAAGGTGAAGTCAGAGAGCTCAGTTGCTGGGGATGAGCCAGAGAGTGAAGAGTGGTTCCTTGTCCAGACAGAGTACATGGCTCGGCATTCAGGGGAAGTCACACTCAACTTGGGAAACACAGTGGATGTCATACAGAAAGATTTATCAGGTAAGCCATTTGTAATTAATGTGGTTCATAGAGATTTGTGATTATTTGTAGTTCCTGAGTTGTTCTGGGTCCATGGGGTCTTTTTTATTCAGGTTGGTATAACAAATATGTATCTGTTTTTTATTTCATGGGCCAGTGGTATTACTGTCTAGTAGAGATATTTGTCATCAGTTACAGAAACAATGATTTATCTCCACTTTTGCAGACAGTTTTGTTTAAGAAATGACTGACTGTGTGTGGGTAGGCTGGTGGTTTGTGTATGTGGAGGAATCGCAGCAGGAGGGATGGGCGCCGGCAGCATCCCTGGAACCCATCAATCCCAGATGCCACAGTCCCACAGACATCTCCACCAACTCAGGTAACATTTGTTACCTATTCTCATACAACTTAAAGAAAACTTTTGTTTCAATTGTTAGTTGCTCAAAAATAGAAATTGATGCTTTTGATTAGATGATATATGTAGCTGGTGCTGGCGTTTATTATGGGGAATCACTTAAGAAGTTATGTTACTGAAGCTGTTAATTTGGGAATGTTATAAATGGCACTGAGAAAATAAACAGAATGCCAGCTCAATGCCAGCCATACCATTATTCCTGTATATTTAATATTGGTTTACTGTGAAGGATCTTTGGAGATATTCAAGACACTGGTAGATTGTCCAGGAAACGGAAAGGATGAGATATCGTACCGAGCGGGACAGGAAGTGGAAGTGTTGGAGGTTAACATGGACGGCTGGTGGCTCATCCAGTGAGTAGCTCATCCACTTGCCGGTCTACTTGTTGATGTGTGTGTGTCATTCATTGATAGGTCACTTGAGATGCTTAGTAGGGAGGGTAAGAAATGGTTCCGTATTATATTTTCCGTGTGATATTTTGTGGTCGTATGTTAGGTTTGCAGGTTGAAGGCTGCCATGCATGTTGGACTTGTCATCTTCTTTATCATCTTGTGTCATCTCAATGCACAAGTTGGAATGTTGTCGTAGTATGATCAATTCATCATTGCTCACTTTTGTAGGTGTAATGGTCAGGTGGGGTATACTGCTGCTACCAATCTGGAGCAAGTCTCTGATGTGCCAACAGCCTTGGTGTGTACTCATTCAGTTTTCTCTTGATGTCTTGATGGGAAGTACCATGATTGGGTGAGGCTTGTAGTTCCCTTCATTCTTGTTACAGAGGCCTAAAAATGACAAGACCAATGCTAGGAATTTATATCATCATCACAGCATTTATAAAAAGAGTACCCCTCCCCCCAGACGGTAAGTGGACCAGGGCTGTCTGTTCATTGGAAATAAACCTGGTAATCTTTATTGGCCTTTCACCAAGGAGCTGGGTCAATATTAGTATTGTTTACGAAAGGCTGATATGTTTCTGAGATAGGAACTTTCTACTTGGATAATTGAATTATATGTTGACAGAGCTGCATCAAACAAGCCAGATTTGTATGCCCAAGTGGATAAAGCAAAGAAACATAAAGTGAAACCAGAGCAACAATTTGAAAAGATGGATTCTGACTCTGAGAGCGAAATAGACGTTACTGTACCAACTGTGAAAGGAGAGAGAAGTGGTCCAAAGCTGCCATGCAGATCAAATACCATACAGTATGCTGAAGTGGAATTCAGTGAACCAGAAAATGGGTCTGATATATATTCACTGTGTGTATAAATATGTATTTATACACATACACACTCTCTCTCTCACACACACACACGCACACACACACAGCTATATATATATATATATATATATATATATATATATATATATATATATATATATATATATATATATATATATATATATATATATATGTATATGATATATATATATATATATATATATATATATATATATATATATATATATATATATATATATATATCTATATATATATATATATATATATATATATATACACATATATATATACACATATATATATATATATATATATATATATATATATATATATATATATATATATATATATATATATATATATATATATGTTATATACATTTATATATGTATATATATATATGTACATATGTTTATATATATGTAATGGTGAAATTCTGGTTCTACACTAAATAAATTTGGAAAGGGTGGAAGGTTGCTCCCCAATTTTGTCTGCTGAACATGTATTCCATATGATGTTGATAACCGTTTTCTCAACAGCTCGAGCAAACCTTTTAAGAGGGCAACGTCACCGACACTGTATAGTGAGATTATTCCAGGGGCTTCTGGGAAATTAGAAATCAAAAAAGAGAAGCACGACCCTTTGGTAATGTTTTTTGCAGTCTCTCAGTTTAGCGAGCAGGTTCAGTAAAGCTTTTAAATTTTGATATTTATTTCTTTAATATACCCTGGTACCTGCAAGCACATAAGGAGTAAATGCTTATGATATTTTGCTTTGATTGATTTGTTTAAGGAGCAATCAAACCATTTTTTGTCATTTATGATTTTGGCTTTCATTGGATGCGTTATTTATGGAATATACCAATATAATTTATAATATTATACCACACAAACATGGATTGAATCATGATTTTTGCTGACTGATGCACTTCATTGATTATGTATGCATATAAATAGGATCAGCTTATTCCCAGGATCAAGGGTGATTGTTACATAAATGTCAGTCCAACAAATGCAAAAGCGTCATACACAAATGTGACAACATTTAACAGCCTGGAAAAGGTTGGATATATGATAAAATGGTGATATATTGTTGTCGATTTTACAAACATTTTCATCTCAACAATAAATATTTAAAAGGGTTATAAATAAGCATTTCTGCTGTGAAAATATGATGTTTGCATTTACTGAAGGAAAAGAAAAATGAAAATAATTTTTTCCGGGTTTTGTCCGACTACACGTCAAACACTGCCCATTCTCAAGGCCTAGACGCTATGGAAGGAGATATCGTCCTGGTAACAGTTGTTAATTACCATTGCAAAATTATCAAAGTCAAAACCGTTTATTAGTATTATTGAAATGGGTATCAATTGTGCTGTTAATTGTTTTTACTCCCCAGGTGCAGAACGCGTCAGGTGGCCGGGCTTTTTGTATAGTTTGCCAGAAGAGCCATCAACCTAAAACTAGACCTATGGAGGGATTTTTACCCTTGGAGCTTCTGACCCCATTTGACCCAGGTAGAGTTATAGCAATACTATGTATGTTTGACCCCGGTAGAGTTATGGCAATACTGTGTATGTTTGACCCAGGTAGAGTTATGGCAATACTGTGTATGTTTGACCCAGGTAGAGTTATGGCAATACTGTGTATGTTTGACCCAGGTAGAGTTATGGCAATACTGTGTATGTTTGACCCAGGTAGAGTTATGGCAATACTGTGTATGTTTGACCCAGGTAGAGTTATGGCAATACTGTGTTTGTTTGACCCCGGTAGAGTTTTATGGCAATACTGTGTATGTTTGACCCAGTAGAGTAGAGTACTATGGCAATACTGTGTATGTTTGACCCCGGTAGAGTTATGGCAATACTGTGTATGTTTGACCCCGGTAGAGTTATGGCAATACTGTGTATGTTTGACCCAGGTAGAGTTATGGCAATACTGTGTATGTTTGACCCCGGTAGAGTTATGGCAATACTGTGTATGTTTGACCCAGGTAGAGTTATGGCAATACTGTGTATGTTTGACCCCGGTAGAGTAATGGCAATACTGTGTATGTTTGACCCCGGTAGAGTTATGGCAATAATGTGTATGTTTGACCCAGGTAGAGTTATGGCAATAATGTGTCTCTTATCAAATGAAATGTTGACATAACATAACAATCAGTTGTTGATGCAATTTTCTACTTACTGTAAACATGACCACTCTCAGTATCACCATTAAGTTGTGATAGTGTATTGATATTTCAATATCAAAGTGTCTTGGTGTGTGTTTGAGTGGTTGTGTTGTGATGGGTCCTGTTCACTGAGAGTCCGCCCTCATACTGCCATCAGGCTCTGATCTGCTTGATCTTAATGTTTCCTTGTATAGACAAGTCTGATTTCTGTGTCCCCACAGAGATCGTGGACTGGACAGGATCCGTTCCCATTGTTAAAGATACCCCATCTATGCCTACAACTCTACCTGGATCTAACCCAACCTCCATGCCAGAAATACCCAGACACAAAGGTAGCCAAGTGCTTTTTCAAAACCCTCAGAATTGGGAGGGTAGTATGAGTAAGGGGTGAATTAAAAACTTGCAGAAAACCACTGATTGGTTTATTAAGCTGTCGTATAAGGTTGATCCTTGTTTTAATTATCTTCATTGCAAACAAGAGCAAATTATATTGCTATGAAAGCGTTGTCATCGGGTTTGAAGATGGCTGTCTGCTCAGGTTGTGTCTGATTGGGTGTGTATTTACCTGATGACCTGAATAAATTACCTGTTACAGCTCTGGAGAGCAAGAGGTCCCTACCTGAAGAAACCAGGTCACCCTCCCCTTCAACGGTAATTACCTACTCAATATGGCATAGCAGCTTCCCTTCCCTCCCGCGTGTGGGCGTATGTAGTAGTGGCTTCACTGTGACTGGGTGTGTAGAGTATCATGAAGCCATGATACTTTCTCAACCTTTTCTCAATGCAGTGTTCAAGCTTCACTGATCAGTTTCTTTGTCACACAAATGCTTCTTAATTCAAATTTTTTTTTTTCAATAATTCTGGGTGATTGTAAGATAAGTTCAATCCATACACTCCTTTACTTTTTGAGAGCTAGTATTTTTTCTACATTACTTCACCTGTGCACTTATTTTTGGCAAACCAGCTTTCAGATGGTCCTCTCTTGAATCATAAGACACAGTATCTCTTTCATTATGACAAGGGTTTTGAAGATATCATAGCATCAGACGATCATCCTAAAACTTGAGAGGGGGATGGTTTGTGACGGCATGGTGGGCGGGGGGGGGATGCTCTGAAACGTTGCTCTATATAGCGGCTTGTCCCTGTGGGCTGCTATGCTGATAATATATTAACCTTTCTTCCTGATGCTGTTTGTATCTAGCCATCAGGAGAGTTACCTGAGGAATTGCAGGCAATATGTTCATTTGCGAGTGATAACCCTGGCGTGGCATCGTTTGAGAAAGGCGACACAGCATTGAAAATAAAAGAAAGTCCATCAGGCTGGTTGTGTGTTAAACTACACCAAAACATAATCTGGGTGCCATCTGAGTACTGGACCCCAGTACAGGTCAGATCACAAGTCTTGGACTCCAACTACTGGTTCAGTTTGGCGTCACCCCAACGATATTTTTATTGTATTTTTTTCATCTTCTTGGCTGAAGCTAACACTTATATAGTAGTGATTAAATGGTTTTATATTTTAATTACAGTATTGACTCATATAGGTTGCAACATGTTTATATCAAAAAGAAGGGGACCTATACACGCGTACGACCTTGACAAGCATGTGACCTATACACGCGTACGACCTTGACAAGCATGTGACCTATACACATATACGACCTTGACAAGTGTGTGACCTATACAGGCATACGACCTTGACAAGCATGTGACCTATACACGCCTATGACCTATTCATGCATACGACCTTGACAAGTGTGTGACCTATACACGAGTAAATACGGTACCTGTTATATGACATAGAATGAATGATTTCCAATTATTTTTGGCATTAATTAAGGTTTTATGGGAAAGAAAATGTTTGAAGACCTTGATTTCTAACCTTGCTATTCCTTTTATTTCATTCATTTATATAATACCTGGACCATATCAACTTTGTTAAACTACAATATCAAATTTGTTATTGATGATCACTACTGAATGGCTGTCCATGTTATTTTGTCATTCATTTAGTTAGTGCTTATATAGCATATCTATAACTGGTGAAAAATGGAATGCAGTAATTATAAGTAATTATAACTATGAACATTTGTAATCATTGCATTTATGTTGTTAATAGAAGACTACCACTAAAGTGGAGCGCAATGCCTCCGCGAGAGAAGCGCTTTGGTTCATGGGCCGTATGAGTCGTAATGACAGCGAGGCCATGCTGATTACAACCGGCAAGCAACTCGACTTCATTGTCAGAGAGAGCACAAATCGAGTAGGTGAACCATTGAAAGAGATTTGATTGTGTCGACTTATCGTACAAATGTGAAATAGGGGTCTTTGCCAAGGGCAATTGATTTGGTCGAGTGCATAGCTTGACTAGTCTAAGCAGTCCATGATTTGGTGTGATCTCAAACAACAGAATTCCTGGATCATCATCTATTCCACCTATATCTATTTTTTGTCCTATCAGTTATGAACGTTTGACTCTGCTCCGTTGTTATCTTGCTGATAAATCCTGCTGAATGACACATTTTGCTTCATGGTCAAATTAAAAATCATAATAGATCCTAGGTCTAAAACATCTTTGAAATACATTAGTGGTTGGCAATTGACAAAACTTCAACTACAGTCGAACAGCCAGACAAACATACAATGGATTTAAGAATAATCTCCTTGTTGGCCGTAATCAAGAAAATATTGATACTTTTGTGAGGAGCTATCAGATCAGCATCATTGTGTTTATATGCAAGAAATGCTTTAAAATGTCTTGCTTTCAAAATCATCATTAATGGCCAAGGTCTAAAATTCAATATTTCCAAAATGTATATCACGTGAAATAATGCTTGATAATTAATGACTGAAATACCTGTGCCATTTGTCTTTCTGAAAGAGTGATGTTGAGCTATGCTGCATAATCTGCATGATATTGTTGCAGGTTGGGGAGTTCACTTTATCAGTGCTTTATGATGGCCGAGTCAAACATTTCCCTATTGAAGTCACCCATGAAGGGAAATATTTCATCGGAAAGCATGGTTTCCGTGACCTCTCCAAGGTCGTGTCTTACTACCAGCGACATCCACTCTTCTATGATGAAAACAACGTAGCTGTCTCGTTGGGAAATGCCTACAGACCTGAGTCTATATGTTGAGTTATTTCTTCCCCTTCAACTTTCACATTTTGCTGCCGTTTTTGATAGTGCTTCTGTAATGATGGATAAGAGGTTATTCTTTGTTTCATTATCTCACTATTTGATGTTAAACGCTTCATTAGTTGATTCAGTGCATCGCTTGTCTGATTTCCAGTTGACATTAGGTGGTGGTGGTGCTACATCTAATAAGTCAATTGTTTTGCACACATTCAGATTATCTCAGTGAGCCACTAGTGTAGCACTAGTGTAGCACTAGTGTAGCAGGCACAGAGCACAATAACATTGAAGGATCATTTCACTAGAACAATAGCATCAACTGTTTGCCCTACATAACAATGGAAACCTGTTTGTCCATTTCATGTACTTCTTCTCTATGATGAACCCCCCACCCCAAGCCCCCACTAAATAGCTGTGGTCTTCTATAAGCTTTGCACATGAGCCTTTCTCTTCTTTCTGCAGATGGCATCAGGATTCAGAAGAATAAACCCCCTTAACGGTTCCAGTAACTCTTCAGCCTGTTTGCAATATTTAACAGCTGCGTCACAGAATTCAATAGCAGAGGCATTGAAGCTCAAGAGAATTTCTTGGATGCTGTAATATTTCCTGCTCAATAATACTGGCTTTCATTGCCTAACACTGCTTTTGTGGTGCATTTGAATTTGAGAGTATGTGTAATTGAACAATCAACAGTATTAAAGTGACACTTTAGAATATTTGTCATAGCAAGGCAATTCTGATGTTGTTTATAGCTAAGGTTGACAGCGTTACTGTATAATGCTGTTATGTTAGGTGAACTTTACTTTGGTGCAAGGCTTAAATCATAAACATTTAAGTTTTGTTTTGATAACATAACATTTAAGTTTTGTTTTGATAACAAAGTTGTAATTCACATATGGGAACGGGATGGTTTCTGGTGGTACCACATACATTTGGTGATTTAGTTAATTCAAGCACGGCATTGAGTTTGTATGTCCAACACTAATAACACTTGATATTTGTCATCGTGTGCATATTCTACACCAATAGCTTGTCAGTATTATGTTAAACAACATACCTCCGATTGAAAATATTTTATGTTCATTTGAAATAACCAGTCTTGTGAAACAGTCTGTAATTTTTATTGGGAAGGATAAGAAATATGTTATCATTTTGGGTTTGTCAGAATCTAAGTTGTTCATGATCACTGTTACACAGATCCAATAGCCAATCATTCACATGATTTGTACTCTTAGGCTGGTATCAGGGTATAGGGACCGAGCCAGTGGATTGTTTGACGTTGCCATACGTTAGACACTCTTCCGTCTTTGACAGATGTACATATCCATAAAAGATCCGTTTTTCAAATGGTATAAGTTGTTATAAGGTTTGGCAAAGAATGTCACTTGAATATGTGTAGTAAATTTTTTGTCTCTATTATTTGTTTTTTATGTAATTGATATTAAAACAATTTCCAAAAGTGAATTGTTGCAGCTGCTGATATTTAAGTGTTACAGGTAGATAAGAGGCACCTGGAAAGGTAGCCAATGGATCTTAGAATCAGGCATGCAATTGATCATTTATCAAAGGTCCCTTTTTTAAATGTAGGCATAATCATGTTAGGCATAATGGAAAGAGACATTCACATCAACGATCATTCTGTGTTACCGATGAAGACGATAATGATTGTATGCATATGGCCAAGACATATTCTTCATATTTGTGGCTTAACCTATTGGACAAAATGTTAACACGATATTATCAAGTAATCCAACACACTGATGTGTCAGCAGATTGTGGAATGATTTTGTCTTTCATCCAGAACAGCACCGCTTTGTGACATTTGTATTTTATTATTCTATATGGCAGTCTTTAAATCCCGATTGCAGCATCCGCAGCACCCAGAAACGAACAGACTTCGTCATTTCATCAATCTGATGCCAGAGACTGACAAATGTCGGTAAGAATCTTCTCTCCTGTCACAAATCAATTTCTTTGTAATACACGGGCATTTGTACTCAGAAAAAGTCTGTTGCCTTGTGTCGCTTCGATAAGTTCAATAAATTGTCTGTAAGTGAGGTAACTTCCGGGCAATCCCGTTTTGAGGGAGTCCTTGCTCTAGATCTGGGGGACACCAGTTGCTTGGCATTGAGCTTGCTAATTGAAGTAGGTGTCGGGGTACCTCTTGCGGAGGTTTTATCACTGGGAGTAACTCCGTCTTTATGGGAGGGGCTTGGCGTGTAGCTTGCCTTGAGAGCTTTGTCGGAGTGGGCGCGGATACCTAGCTTGGAGCTGGCCAAACGCTGGGCAGCAGGGGACATTCCAGCCAGACGACTGCTTCTAGAGCTCGATCCAAACTTCAACTGGGGACTGAAATGTACAGCAAAAATATTTAAATAAATACCTGTCTATTTCGTAGATTTAATCATATTAACATGTCTAAACATCACAGTGAAGTGTCAATACAAACAAGTCTATAACAGAAAACTGATTTCTGCTTGGCTATTACAGAGAATGAATTACCCAGTTAAATGTATTGATCACCTGGAGAAGTTAGCTCTTGCATTCCTCATGGCAGTTTCCTTCTTGGCCCTGTGAGCAGCACTAGCTTTCTCAGCCAGATCATGTGCCAGTTTATCTCGCTTCGGAATGCCAGGTATTTTAAAACTAGGACCCGGTGTGGTGTGGATGCGAGGTGTATCACCACCATCGAGTCGAAACGGTGTACCTTCTATTTCACCCCATGTCATCAACGGAGAGTCCTGAACGCCTGGTCGAGGAGAAGGGGTCGGCATGAAGTCATATCCTCCAACGTCCGGGGTTTCATTTGGAAGAATTTCTTTGCCATCTGCTCCAATTTTGCCATGAAGGGAAGCAGCGGCCTGGGATGCGGCCTCGTGAATTGTAGCCTTGCTGTGATCCATGTTGAATGGGTTGGTGAAGAAGCGGGTATTACCGTGCTCAATTTCACGGCAGTTACCTGCTTTACTCACACTCTCCTGAGCAGATAATGCCACCCCTACAATACAGCCACACACAAGTTTAAAGGGGTTTCTTACAAAAATAACTAGGGAATTTCCGTGACACATTTTTATCAAGGTCCCTCGCAATATCACCTTGTTGTTGAAAAACAAACCAATATTACCATTTCTATTACCACATCAAGGTGTACAGAGTGGAAAGGGGTGAATTTTTACAAATGCAGCAACACTTGCTAAAGAAGGGACACTTTCGCTCACAATAAAAATATCAGGTAATATTTCATAACAGGGACAGGGAGCATTTCCCAATACATTGGACCAGGCTGCAAAACAAGCGAACCAGAGTAAATTAAAGCAGGTGATGAGAGATGATTACCTTCAGGTGGATACATGAGGTGGTTTTTTGGCTTGTAGGTCCACATCTGCACCTGCCCTGGGTTGTTAGTGATGGCCTGCTGCTCGGCACTAGGCAGTGCTAACTGGGCCTCCTTATCCTGACCAACACAACATGAAATAACCGTGATATAATCGGCGCCATGACCAACCCATCACTATTAATGAGCAATGTCTTCTCAGTTGCCCAAACTTCTCATTTTTACACAGTTTATAATATATCAAAAGGATACATTATTTTTAAAGTCTTAAAAACATGTTAATAGTCAGATTATTTTCAATTGCAATATATTGATAATTCTGTCGAAATAAATATAGTCATATGCACCAAAAAGTTAACGATAAGATAGGAAAATTTTGCTTTCTTGTTCAACCTTTATTGATGTGCCCTCCTGTTCGTAGAGCCAGGCATGATGCTGCGCTCGCTTTTTCTCCGACTCCTTCTGTATCTCCTCAAACGAGGCATCATCTTCACTCGTGACACGATTCAGGAACTTGTCCAGAGGTAGGTCACTGACCTGTTTTGCTGTTACAGAACATAAATATAGTCACAAAGTTGTTTTTTGATTTCTGAGTGCACTTATAGAAAAAGTCAATGAAAATATCCATCTCTGAGTCAAACATTCATTTGTGCAGATAAGGATTATAATGGCACTTGTTTGAGGTGTGTTGACAAGAGTTAAAATAGATGGTGATGAAGTATTCACTCTTTGGTTTTTCCGGGTTGTGTGTCGGGAGATCTTCCTCCAATTCTGCCACCCGACTGTCCTCAGGTTGGCAGGGTGTGTGTTTGGGAGCATCAATGGGTGTCTCAAATGTACTCGGGGTCGCATCTGAACAATAAAAGAAAACTAATAAAACAACTTCATCCCACCAGTTTTCATTCAACCTTGAAGTGACTTAAAGACTGGCAAAATTTGAATGGTTCTACAGCTCTACTTACAGAGATTGCCTGGGGTATTTGTGAGAGGCCTTTTAGGGCCATATTTTATTTGAATTTGACGTAGTTTAGCTGTGTCATTCCTATCAACAGCCTCTAGGAATTCAGCCTGTGCATGAAGCTTGGGGAGGTCTGGGAAGAAATCCCTCACTATGATCTTCTCTACGTTCTACATGGAGGGGAAAAGACAACATGATAAAAAATATGAATAGCACAATACCAATGATTAGAATAAACCGCTGAAATTATTAATGTGGATCTAATTATTCATACACAATCTTGAACAGGCCTAGCCCTACAAGACGTCTGATTACCGTTCGACCGGAGCTAGAACAGGCCGAGTGGGTTAGTAATTGATAGCAGGACAACGCCAGAATAACTCTGACATAAATGCTATACTTGGCAGTCATAAATACTGACCCATTCGAAAAGAAAAGTGGACCCATTGACCGCATATCACAACCAAACATGATATAACCACTGATAACTCTAAGGATTCCTCTGCGGGAGTCTGCCCCCATCCTAACTACCCGTATCTCCATCCTCACCTGGCCCTGCCCTCGGAGTCTAGTTATCACCAACACCTTGGCCAGGTGAGTGTTTCTTACCTCCTCATAAACTTCCTCGCTGAGAACCTTCTTACAGGATTTGATCGGTACGTCAACAACCTCACTTATATTGGCCAATGCGAGGGCTTTTTCGCCGATTTTTTCAAGAGACATTTTGCATCATACTGATCAGAACGTTTATTTATCGTTTATCCGGAGTATGTTGTTTGGCTTAATTCAGAATCTCGCGAGAATGAGCCATACTCTGTCTCTTGCAGCGATCTATAAAATACTCTGCGTTGGGTAATATGGTCATAACGTAGCTGCTCTCACCAGACCCGTTGCAGCACAGGGATTTGCATTGGCCGACTGACTGCTATCTTCTATGTGTACACATAGATAGCCTGCCGATCCATGTGCTTTGCAGTACCGAAATCGTGTCAATGGTGTGTCAGTATCTCTATCTCATTCAACTTTGCAAGGCATCCACTCAAAATATATTTGAAAATTTGCGTTAATCGCAGTATGGACCACAATGTTCTTGAATGTATCCGAATTTAGAAAGCACTATAGTCTTCTGTGCTCAGTGTTTTTGGTATTATATCTAGATTGGAAGACTCTAGCGACAACATTGTACAAACCATGCTTGGGAAACATCCGCTCTGAAATAAGACAGCATTGGAGTAATCTTATATATAGCTAATGCGCATTGGTCTCTTATACTGTATTTGTGTTTTCAGTATGTGATGTGAATATGATATGGACATCCTGTCATGTCTGGAATATATCCGTTATTATTATTATTATTATTATTATTATTATTATTATTATTATTATTATTATTATTATATTACATCAACCATAGGGTAATAATCCTCTCTCCCCCGCCCCTAAACACAGATATAAACAGACACACATTAGCATCTTGTTCTATTTATAGATAAGAACAATGTCTATTTGTCTTGTATTTCACGAGTCAGACAATGACGACTGTATCTGAAACATAGGAAACGTAGGAAAGAATATAATAATTACTATCATAACCCTCTATCTCCCCCCCAAGTCTTTGGTATCCATGGGGATGTGGGAACGTTTTATCAAAGACTGAGTAATATGTTAAACACTAACGAACAACAAAATGTCTTAATATGTACAGAACAGTCACAGAACACTATGAATACTGGTGAGAGTTTAGTTCATGTCATAATCAGCATGCCAGCCAGGTGCATGAGTGTCCCGGCTCGAACAGCGTACATGTTTATCCTTTTGCGGAGCTGGTCTAGGGCTAGTGAGAGGGGTGACCAAGGGCAGGCTGCTTTTGGAGGCCTTGTTTGGAGTGTTGCATGGAACCTGAACAACAGGTCTCAAATCTGCCTGGTCATCATCAAATGTCAACTTGTGAGGGAGCAAGTCAATATCCATGTTTGGGGAGGGTGCAACACCAGGTGAGGTTGGTGTATTGCCGCTAGGAGGGTCAGTGAATGAGTGTTTATCCCGGGTTGTCTGGTTTGATGGGATGGGAGGTGAGGCGAGTGGTGTGCGAGCAATGGCAGGAGGAGTACCCGGAGGAGTTCCTGGAGCTGCAATTCGGTGAGGCCAATGCCTTCGGACATTGATGTCAAGCTCTATGGTCCTCTTCGATGGTGGGAGTTGCACAGGCGTGTATTTCCTGAGAAATTTTCTGTTGCGCAGTGTTACTCTTCCTGAGCCATCTACCTTAATCACATACTGGTCAAACTGGCAAACCTCTATTACAACTCCTGTCTTGTCCCACTTCAGTGGATAGGGGCCGGTCTGATTCTGGATGCGGACAAAGTCCCCGACGGCGAGTGGCGGTAGACGCTTTGTGTGCTCAGAGAGACGTTCAGCCCCTCTCATATGGCGATTTCTTAAAGCCTCTTCCCTGGCAGATAAGCTCTCCTGCCATGTTGGATGTGGTTTGTACTTGCCTGGGAGGATGGGAATGAAATCACGGATAGGTCGCCCAAAGACACACATTGCAGGTGAGAGCTTTGTATCCCTGTCTGGCGTATTTCTGTACTGGAGGATAGCACGCTGAAACGCATCTGTGTCAAGGTCACCATCAGGGCTTGTGTTGTCTGTTATCAGGCGTTTGACGGTTTTGACTCCAACCTCAGCCCGACAGTTACTGTGTGGGAATGCCACAGATGACAGTCTGTGATGAACACCCCAGTCACGTAGGAAGTTACGTGTAGCTGTAGAAGTGAACTCGGGACCACCATCTGAAGTTAGTTCATCAGGTATGCCAAAGGTGACAAATGTACGACGAAGACAATTGATGAGTCCAGTTGCGCCCTTCGACGCCCTTTCCACTATCGGCCAGTTAGAGTAGCGATCTACCACAACCAGGTATGAAGTCCCCTTGTAGTGAAAGAAATCGGCACACACACACTGAAAAGGGTAGTCAGGTGAAGCCAATGGTGTAGGCGGTGCGTAAGGCTATGAAGGAGCCATGCGGTTACAGTGGTAGCAACGTTCCCGCATTGATATAATCGCAGGTGTGATTCCTGGCCAGAAGACTGATGATTCGGCTCTGGCGATCATGGAGGTAATACCCTGGTGGGCAGAGTGTAGGGCAGCAAGTACCTCCTGTCGGAGGGAAGGAGGTATTACAACACGTTCCTTGTATAGCACAACCCCATCAACAGAGCAGAGATCCTCACGATATTTGAAGTAGTCACGCAGTGGTTCAGGAAGGTCATTTCGGTGTTTAGGCATGCCAGATTCAATGAATTCGATGAGCATGGTCATATCACCATCACTCGCTGTTGCAATGCGAACCCTGTCCCAAGTGACTGATTTCATGGCAAGTGAGTTGATGGATGATGTCATCGCAGCAATCAGACACTCATCAGCTTCAGCAGTAGCTGGGGCAGGGGCACGTATGCCAGCCAGGAGAATGGAGGAGCATGGGGTGATGTTGCAGAATGTCCCATCTATGGCTGCCACATCGTCAGGCAGGTCATACTTGTTGGGTTCACCTGTCGCGAAATGCCATCAGCTGCCAGATTGCTGACTCCGCGTACATGCATCATTTTGAATCGGTACCGAAGAGTTTTCTCCTTCAGGTTTCTCAAGCGTGGATTGGGGATGTCCTCAAGAGATCGGTCACCAAATAGCTTCAGCAAGGGTTTGTGATCCACTGCTATGATTAGGTTGTCACAGCCTAGCACAAAGTACCTGGTTTTGTCTAGGGCATCAACAACTGCAAGAGCCTCTCCCTCCACAGGAGCGTAACGTGACTCTGCTGGATGAGTGAACCTGCTTCCGACCATTGCAACCTTCCATCCGTCATGACAGCAGAATGGCCTCGTGCCTGAGCATGTGCAGTGTTTCTGAAGGAGCCAAAAACCAATCCCAGTTTTGGACCAATCTGTGGCTAGGCATGTGGGCTTGGACTTGTCAAAGATGCGGACACCTTCTTCAATGTCCCTGATGATGGTAGACTTGGATTCCTCAAAGAGGGTTGAGCTCATCATCCCACCTGAATGGGGTACCCGGGGTTGAAGCAATTGGCGGAAGGGCAACATTCTGTCAGCCATACTGAATGCATATGAAACTTGGTTGACTAGACCAAACCATGACCGGATATCAGTGATGTTTCTAGGTGTAGGGAAGTCAGATATAGCCTGGAGGTATCTTGGGCATGGACGGACGCTGTCAGTAGTCACTTGGAAACCAGCAAACTCTACCTCATCCTGGGCAAAGACAAACTTGTCCGGGTTAAGGGTGATGCCGTGTCTCCCGCAGATGTCCAGCCATCGCACTGCTTGGAAGAAGCTCTCCTCAATTGAGTCTGACCACAGAAGTGCGTCATCGATGCATTTGGTTTTATCGGGTATGTCAGATACCAGTGCATCATACCTTCTGGTGTAGCCATCGCCTGAAGCTATGTAGCCTTGAGGAGCTGTTTTGTAGCGGTACCGGCCCCACGGGGGTGATGAAAGTTGTGAGATGTCTGTCCTCTTCATGGATGGGCACACTGTGATATCCATTCCAAGCATCAAAGACAGTCTTCTTTTTTCCCGCTGGCACGGACCTGGCCTGATGGAATGGTGACTGTGTGTGGTGCGTTTCTCGTGTAGCATGCGCATTCAGGGCCTGGAAGTCTACAGTGCGCCGTGGCTTTCCATTTTTCTTGGCACATACCACCATTCTGTGACACCATGTCACAGGCTGGCCAATGGGGACTTGCTCTATCACACCTAGCTGCACATCTTGATCAAGGCCCGCCTTCACCCGGTCCCGCCAGTGGAGTGGTACTGGTATGGGGGTATGGTGGGCTACTGGTGATGCACTGGGGTCCACCATAAGTCTCATCGGTGGACCATCCATCAATGGCAAAACCTGATGCTGGCAAGTGTTGAATGTGCTAGAACTGTAGTATGACAGCAAGAACTGGTGAAGTTTGCCCCGGTTTTCATCAGTGGCTAGAAATGGAAGTTCATTTGGTGGTGCTGGTGGCAGTTGTCGCTCAGGGCAGTCACATGGGATCGAGTTAACATTTTCAGCAGTGGACACAGATGAGCCTGTCTCATGTGTCCAGCCGACAGGTGGGAAGTCGTCAGGTATAATCCCCAAGGCGACGCAGGCTTCTCTGCTGATGAAGAGCTTGTCAGACGAATCCGTAATATAAGTAATCTGCTTAGTCTCAAATCGTTTCCCGCTGTTGTCCAGGCCAGAGAAGCGTAGCACAGTTGCACCGAGGATTTTGATGCCACTGGTGTTAGCGGCCTGCATCTTCATGGTCACAGGAATGATGTCCTTGTGTCGCAGGCCCAGGCGGTAGAGGGCGTTAATGCCTGCCAGACAGCTCTGGTACCCAGTGTCAGCCATGGCGGAGATAGAGGCAGTCAGTGGTGTAGCGTGGAGTTTGAAACCCAATGCTTCATAATCTTCAGCCGTGACTGTCACTGTGAGATTGATGAATGGCTGGGGTTTCGATGCTCTCTTAATCCAAGTCTCCGAAAGCTGGTCATAGACATGATGATCCAAGACAATTGCATTAACTGTATGGTGCTGCACTGAAGCACTGACGGTGCATAGGGAATCGAACACTGCACCCTCATTGTCATTGACTGAAGCTTTAGCTAGGGGTGTGCCTTTGGGTTTGTCTTTGCTCCTGCACACACACTCCATGTGATGGTCACGGTTGCAGTGTTGGCATCTATGTCCATATGCTGGACAGATAGTTTTACGGACACGTGCAGGGGGACTCCTTCCATGGCCCGTCTGCCCACAGTAGGAGCATGGATAATTCTTTTCCTTGGTCAGGGTTGCCTTGCCTCTCCTGTAGGTGCTGCTAGCTGTCTCGGACATATGAGGGTCAAGTAGGGTGGAAGCAGATCTCTTCCCCGCCTCCTTCGTCTCCACAAATGTAAAGACCTCCTCTAAGTTCATGTCCTGGTTTTTGTCACCAAGGAGATCAAGTTGTATTTCTTGGTCACCGATCCCACGTGTAAGTACATCGCGGAGGATTTCATCTGTGTAATTGATATCCTGCTGGCATGTGGGACATTGTACCAAGAATTTGCAAACTCCAGCTTGACCGCGCAGGCGGGCACCAAAGTTCCGAACCGGTTCATCACGATCCTGCTTCATGTTATGGAGAGTCACTCTTGCGACCATGGTATTTTCCTCCCGGACCGCCAGCTTCTTTATGGCAGCAAGGACTGTTGCCTCATCCTTGCCTGCAAGGCTGCCACCAGCTGTCCTTATGAGGTCCTTACGCAACGGTTCCTCACAACATTCAAGGAGCTGTATGACTCTGTCTTTGCCCGATACCTTGGTAGCATCTACGTACTCACGCCACCTGGATTGAAAGTACTGCCAGTCCTCGGTCGTTCCAGCTGCTGATAAGGCAGACCGTTTGACCTTCTCAATCTTGGCCACTTGGCCAGTGGTGTGAGTGGTTGTGTGTGTGGCGAGTAGCTGTGTCCATATCCGGTGTGGTGTAATCACAGCCTGGTATGGGGCACTGAACAGCAGGCATCTTGACTTGGTGTTGGCGAGGATGTCTAGTATACAGTCGTCATAGATAAGAACAATGTCTATTTGTCTTGTATTTCACGAGTCAGACAATGACGACTGTATCTGAAACATAGGAAACGTGGGAAAGAATATAATAATTACTATCATAACCCTCTAATATAATTTAAAACCAGCTGGTCATCATGCAGAAACGAGCCATTGCAAGTAATCCTGCTGACACCACACTTATTATCAAATCATTTAATCATTATTGTTATCATCACGTGATATATTGAAGTCGAAACATTTCCGATGGGCCGATGTGAACGACCTTGTCCACCTGCTTCTCCCCCAGCTGTCTTAATTTGAGGAGGGTGAGGTTTTCCCTCGCGGAGTGACATTATAAGGATGCTACAGTCAGCGGCCCTCAAAGATGAATAAGCCAAAGCTCAATACACGGATTCCCCAAGCATCAGGCGTCTTGAGGGGATGTATCTACTAACACTACAACATTGTGACATCAGTGGCGCTTGCATCTTCGGATAAAGGTGGAATTATTTAGATTTATTATAATTTATATTTTGATTGCTACCATTTCCACAGCCAGTCTTGAATAGGTCTAGTGAAAGCGTACCACAATATTAATATTGCCTTAAAGAGTAAAGAAGGAACATGCTCTTGTCTTGTCTGACGAGATGAAGAGTAGGTGGCCTTCATTGGTCATCTCTAAATTTCAACCACAAATTCCTTTACAATGGTACATGGATTAAAAATACTAATTTAACTACGCTCCACACAATCTGCCCATGCTTTTATATCCAAGCGGTTTTTAAGCACTGAAGAAAATTCGAGATATATAGATACTATTAAATTCTGATACATAAGAACCATGTTTTAAATGCATCCTTACAGGGGAACAATACCCTTTTTACCTTTAATCAGCACTGCCGATGTTTTACATTAATTCTAACATGCTTAAGTTCTGTCACTTTATGAAGACATTTATATGTCGCAGATGCAATATTACCAAGGAGGCTCATATTTTTAACTCCTTTGTCAAGTTATCGTCCGAATTTGATGTATACTCACGAATCGAGATCGAGTGAAACCATCTCATCACGTCTGACAAAGCACCGTTTTTCTAAACTTACACATGACCATCATACCCGACATGATGAGAAGAATAACTTGTCGACATTAGTGAGATGCCTATCTTGTTTAAACGAGCAAGGATGTCTAAATAATGAGAAAGGATGTCTAAATAATGAGCATAATCTTGATGGAAAATCAAATGATTTCTCGTCTAATGTGACTCTTGTCTTGGTCTTTGTTTAGACGAATCGATGGTTTAACTTTAAAGATATGTTCTAAATAATAAAATCATACTTATTTGGTCTATAACACTTTGTTGGTGATTGATAAACATGAAAAGATATAATACCCATATATGTATTGTAAATTTCGGTACAACATTTTAAATGTTATCAGTGGAGGCATTTTCTTGACCTTCATAACTTGGTTGGTGGTTAAACACGTTGGACAATGTGATGTCACTGGAATGTTGTTGCGAGATCCGAGCGTAATCATTAATTGATAATGGCGAACATTTACACATAAATGTAAGATGGATGTACATGTATTTTATTGCTGCTACAATCCGAGCATCCAGCTCAGTTTCTAGCCACATGACTGAGAACAGGAAGAGGAAGTGTCCTCATTATGATATCTACGTTATGAGGTGCATAGATACATATTCATCAACAATTGTCAATCTCAGTATGAGCTTTGAATGGATATCAGCTGCAAATAAAACGATAGTATTCATTTAATCACGAACGACATTACGAAGTTGCAATTCCTATTGATTCGTTTTTAAGAGGAATAAATGATAATTAAGATAAAAAGTTAAAACAGAGCTGCTTACCCCAACGTCAAAATGACAGAAAGCAATTCATAAGTAAAGCGCTGTCTAAGACTTGGTATTGCACATGACTTGAAGATCAAAACAAATCACTTGGTTAAAGTAAGATACCTAGGATATCAGCAGGCAATGTCCTACGAGTTTGATTATCCTGTTAGTCATACGTTAGGTGTCATACAGGCACTGAGAAAGACCGTCGCTTTTACTGTACTGTGACCCTCACGTGCATACATGTTAAGTATTCTTCCACCAGCTCATTGACATGGGTTAACATATATTTCAACCAATGAAGAAATCATCCCTTTATTACATTATGTCACAATATTGTGTAATGCCCGCAGCCCACATGACAGAAAAGTAGTGCTTGGTTTGAAATAAGTTTCCATCAAAATGGAGTTTGTTTTCAATCATTTAGAGCAAACAATTATGAACATTCATCGGCAACTTTATTCCGCCATAATTCAGGAAACAATGCCTGGAAAAGAGATTTTATCTTCCGATGTTTTTTGTACGATTCATGTTAGAACATATACTTTACTTTAAATATGCTGCGCATATCGGCTGCGCAAGGAATGCATGCGCAGTGTCAGTGTTAATAAGCCATGGAAGAGCAATATTCCTTGGTAAATATGTGTTACTAACAGAAGCAAGACAACTTGAGTTCTTTAGCTTTGAGGTCACTTCCGCCAGCTCGTTGCTGCAAATATGCGTGTATGCAAGACACACAGATGGTTTTAATTATCCATATATTCAGGCATATTTTGACAGCTACATACTGTCACAATGTAACAAAACGTCTCGGTAGAAAATGAAATGCTAAATTATTCAATGGTCCTGTCAAATTAAGTGCACATTGAAGTTGACTCAACTGCATTATGTGTTTTTTCTGTGTATCTCACCAGACACAGCACTTGAGTTGCAGTGAATAGGTTGTTTAATGTAAAAGTATGTATATATTTCATCTGCAATGAAAAATGCAGTATTTAGATTACACCAAACTTTGTCAAATCCACTCTAATAACTTGTCATATATTCTGAATAAATGATTCATTGTCTCATGAGAGAATCCTATATGGAAGACATGCACCAGCTTGTCACATCATTAACCATATCCTTGGGATCCATAGCACCAATCTGCACCAACTTCTGCAGCTGCAATTATATGTATATTTCTGTTAAAACAGCCACCAAAATTTAGCAATGATATACCACAGTTAAGTTTATGTGTTATCTGGTTGAAATTAGCAAATCTTCTCAGTTACAAGATGAATGTTTAAGTTAAATGTTGATATCAAATACAGACACTGTATTTTGTTAGCAATACTTGTGACAACGGTCAACTACCAAAAACTGATGCCTCCTAACAACCTAACCTCACCCAACCTAACCTCACCCAACCTAACAACCTAACCTCACCCAACCTAACCCTACTAACAACCTAACCTCACCCAACCTAGCCCTCCTAACAACCTAACCTCACCCAACCTAAAAACCTAACCTCACCCAACCTAACCCTCCTAACAAGCTAACCTCACCCAAACTAACCCTCCTAACAACCCAACCTCACCCAACCTAACCCAACCTAACCCTCCTAACAACCCAACCTCACCCAACATAGCCCTCCTAACAACACAACCTCACCCAAACTAACCCTCCTAACAACCTAACCTCACCCAACCTAGCCCTCCTAACAACCTAATCTCACCCAACCTAGCCCTCCTAACAACCTAACCTCACCCAACCTAGCCCTCCTAACAACCTAACCTCACCCAACCTAGCCCTCCTAACAACCTAACCTCACCCATCCTAGCCCTCCGAACAACCTAACCTCACCCAACCTAGCCCTCCTAACAACCTAACCTCACCCAACCTAGCCCTCCTAACAACCTATTCTCACCCAACCTAGCCCTCCTAACGACCTAACCTCACCCAACCTAGCCCTCCTAACAACCCAACCTCACCCAACCTAACCCTCCTAACAACCTAACCTCACCCAACCTAGCCCTCCTAACAACCCAACCTCACCCAACCTAACCCTCCTAACAATCTAACCTCACCCAACCTAGCCCTATAGTACGTCTGGGTGTATATGTGTATCACCAGCCGATCGGGGCTAACCCTAACCCTGCCAACAACAATCCCATTCCCCATTCAAACAAACCCTCATGCTCTTTCGCCCATTGCTTATTGACTGCTCGGCGTTTAATGAGTTAGTTATGACCCGGCGACACATGCAGCATAGCGTTTCCCCTGCGCCAAAATGTTCGCGATGCCGCTCCATCAAAAGTGTCATTAAATGACCATATTTGGGTGAGTTGTGCTGAATCAAGTCGATCTATTTGACAAAAAAATATCCTTACAATAAGCTTGGATCCACATCTTTCCACGTGGATATATCCTAGTGGAATCCACGTGGACTTTACGTGGATAATGGTGGATCCACCTATCCACCAAATTACCACGTGTTGTGGCCACTGGGCCACATGGTGGAATATATCGTAAAATAATAATATTTCCCATTCTTCCTGCCAGCGTAACCAACACCCATTTGACTGATCCTATATCTGGCTCACTAGGCTGTCATGGGTTCGTTTACAACAATAATATAAAATGACTCAGATTATTTGATACAGTGACTTTGATGAAAAACAACACAAATAAGGTTAAACAGCCACTTCGCTTTTTATTTCGAAGGAGGAAAATAAGCCGAGGATTGAAGTCTGTCTTGAAGTCGGGAGGATAGAGCGATCTGAAAAAGAAATTGTTTGCGTTTTTTTAAATATTCAACACTGTGACGTCTAACTGTAAGACATAAGACAACTGATAAACTCGTATAAACGATCTAAGCAATGAAAGTAAACCCTACCACTTTGTATGCAACACGCTCTCTGTTGCAGCACCGAGATGATCAGCCTCTTCGTACAAAATGTGCTTGGTGCACATTAGTGTGGCAACGACTGCCTCTTTTAAAGACCACTTAGTTGTAGCCGACGAATACCCCACACACACAGAAAAACAAATCGAGCTGGGTGATTTATAAACCAGTTTAAGTGGTCTGTCTAAAAAAAATGGGTGAGATGGGCCAACTTGGGTACCTCTTGAATATTTCTTTATCCCAGGAAAGATAGAACTCTGTGTTTGTAGAGACTTGTCAGCCATCTATGGTATCAATACAATAAGTATGCTACAATTTCATTCATCATAGCCTTTAAGGATGTCAATGTTTACAAATTGACTCTGAAAAGACACATGGAAACATACAACAGAAGTTATCCCTGCCAATGCATTTCACCATATATAATAATGCAGTTGCCTTGTGACACTCACCAAAACATTTGCCTTCACCCCTTATGACAAGTGAGAGCAAGCTTCATGGTCGGCAGACGGCAAGGCACTCGCCCCTGGTGTAGCAAACAGCGCGGACGCTGACAGGCGAAGTTTCTTCGCCTAGCCGACGTCGGCAGTACTTGAGTGTGACACCTCAGTCTGTGATTCACCACTGTCACTTGATTTATCTATCTGCTCAGCTGCCAATACCATTTCGGAGCCTAGGTTTCTTACGAAATCCTAGACTTTTGAGCAGCTCTGGGTCAGTCTCATAAGCACTTTTCTCGAAATGGTCAGAACATAGAACTGTCGTATAACTATAACTATAAGGGCAAGGACTCCAGTGTTTACGCTTGACTTTCGACACCCATATGCGGCGCATATGTCTTTTAGAAACAAAAAAAAATCACGCCTGACTTCACATTGTTCCGACAACCAAACGCACAACAATAAGGTATAATCCACACCAAGAAACGCACCAGACCGTGAAGAAAGACGAGTTAGTCACACGCTGTCAACCAACCGGGAAGGCTAAAGATGGCGATGAATATTCGCAAACAACCTGAATGACGTCACTGTTCGGAAATTCACGAATTTTACCGAGCGGTATCTTGTCAGATTCGACGTGGGAAATATACATTTAAAAATCATTTTTCTTAAAGAAAAAAAGCGCGCAGTCACCTTATTTTGGTCACGATTCCCTTTTAAAACATAGAACTTTGGAAAAATGGAATAAAAAAAATCTTTGTAGTTGACCTTTAATTGATAATGGCGAACATTTACACATAAATGTAAGATGGATGTACATGTATTTTATTGCTGCTACAATCCGAGCATCCAGCTCAGTTTCTAGCCACATGACTGAGAACAGGAAGAGGAAGTGTCCTCATTATGATATCTACGTTATGAGGTGCATAGATACATATTCATCAACAATTGTCAATCTCAGTATGAGCTTTGAATGGATATCAGCTGCAAATAAAACGATAGTATTCATTTAATCACGAACGACATTACGAAGTTGCAATTCCTATTGATTCGTTTTTAAGAGGAATAAATGATAATTAAGATAAAAAGTTAAAACAGAGCTGCTTACCCCAACGTCAAAATGACAGAAAGCAATTCATAAGTAAAGCGCTGTCTAAGACTTGGTATTGCACATGACTTGAAGATCAAAACAAATCACTTGGTTAAAGTAAGATACCTAGGATATCAGCAGGCAATGTCCTACGAGTTTGATTATCCTGTTAGTCATACGTTAGGTGTCATACAGGCACTGAGAAAGACCGTCGCTTTTACTGTACTGTGACCCTCACGTGCATACATGTTAAGTATTCTTCCACCAGCTCATTGACATGGGTTAACATATATTTCAACCAATGAAGAAATCATCCCTTTATTACATTATGTCACAATATTGTGTAATGCCCGCAGCCCACATGACAGAAAAGTAGTGCTTGGTTTGAAATAAGTTTCCATCAAAATGGAGTTTGTTTTCAATCATTTAGAGCAAACAATTATGAACATTCATCGGCAACTTTATTCCGCCATAATTCAGGAAACGATGCCTGGAAAAGAGATTTTATCTTCCGATGTTTTTTGTACGATTCATGTTAGAACATATACTTTACTTTAAATATGTTGCGCATATCGGCTGCGCAAGGAATGCATGCGCAGTGTCAGTGTTAATAAGCCATGGAAGAGCAATATTCTTTGGTAAATATGTGTTACTAACAGAAGCAAGACAACTTGAGTTCTTTAGCTTTGAGGTCACTTCCGCCAGCTCGTTGCTGCAAATATGCGTGTATGCAAGACACACAGATGGTTTTAATTATCCATATATTCAGGCATATTTTGACAGCTACATACTGTCACAATGTAACAAAACGTCTCGGTAGAAAATGAAATGCTAAATCATTCAATGGTCCTGTCAATGAAATTAAGTGCACATTGAAGTTGACTCAACTGCATTATGTGTTTTTTCTTGACATCTCACCAGACACAGCACTTGAGTTGCAGTGAATAGGTTGTTTAATATAAAAGTATGTATATATTTCATCTGCAATGAAAAATGCAGTATTTAGATTACACCAAACTTTGTCAAATCCACTCTAATAACTTGTCATATATTCTGAATAAATGATTCATTGTCTCATGAGAGAATCCTATATGGAAGACATGCACCAGCTTGTCACATCATTAACCATATCCTTGGGATCCATAGCACCAATCTGCACCAACTTCTGCAGCTGCAATTATATGTATATTTCTGTTAAAACAGCCACCAAAATTTAGCAATGATATACCACAGTTAAGTTTATGTGTTATCTGGTTGAAATTAGCAAATCTTCTCAGTTACAAGATGAATGTTTAAGTTAAATGTTGATATCAAATACAGACACTGTATTTTGTTAGTAATACTTGTGACAACGGCCAACTACCAAAAACTGATGCCTCCTAACAACCTAACCTCACCCAACCTAACCTCACCCAACCTAACAACCTAACCTCACCCAACCTAACCCACCTAACAACCTAACTTCACCCAACCTAACCCTACTAACAACCTAACCTCACCCAACCTAGCCCTCCTAACAACCTAACCTCACCCAACCTAAAAACCTAACCTCACCCAACCTAACCCTCCTAACAAGCTAACCTCACCCAAACTAACCCTCCTAACAACCCAACCTCACCCAACCTAACCCAACCTAACCCTCCTAACAACCCAACCTCACCCAACATAGCCCTCCTAACAACCCAACCTCACCCAAACTAACCCTCCTAACAACCTAACCTCACCCAACCTAGCCCTCCTAACAACCTAACCTCACCCAACCTAGCCCTCCTAACAACCTAACCTCACCCAACCTAGCCCTCCTAACAACCTAACCTCACCCAACCTAGCCCTCCTAACAACCTAACCTCACCCAACCTAGCCCTCCGAACAACCTAACCTCACCCAACCTAGCCCTCCTAACAACCTAACCTCACCCAACCTAGCCCTCCTAACAACCTAACCTCACCCAACCTAGCCCTCCTAACAACCTAACCTCACCCAACCTAGCCCTCCTAACAACCCAACCTCACCCAACCTAACCCTCCTAACAACCTAACCTCACCCAACCTAGCCCTCCTAACAACCCAACCTCACCCAACCTAACCCTCCTAACAATCTAACCTCACCCAACCTAGCCCTATAGTACGTCTGGGTGTATATGTGTATCACCAGCCGATCGGGGCTAACCCTAACCCTGCCAACAACAATCCCATTCCCCATTCAAACAAACCCTCATGCTCTTTCGCCCATTGCTTATTGACTGCTCGGCGTTTAATGAGTTAGTTATGACCCGGCGACACATGCAGCATAGCGTTTCCCCTGCGCCAAAATGTTCGCGATGCCGCTCCATCAAAAGTGTCATTAAATGACCATATTTGGGTGAGTTGTGCTGAATCAAGTGGATCTATTTGACAAAAAATATCCTTACAATAAGCTTGGATCCACATCTTTCCACGTGGATATATCCTAGTGGAATCCACGTGGACTTTACGTGGATATGGTGGATCCACCTATCCACCAAATTACCACGTGTTGTGGCCACTGGGCCACATGGTGGAATATATCGTAAAATAATAATATTTCCCATTCTTCCTGCCAGCGTAACCAACACCCATTTGACTGATCCTATATCTGGCTCACTAGGCTGTCATGGGTTCGTTTACAACAATAATATAAAATGACTCAGATTATTTGATACAGTGACTTTGATGAAAAACAACACAAATAAGGTTAAACAGCCACTTCGCTTTTTATTTCGAAGGAGGAAAATAAGCCGAGGATTGAAGTCTGTCTTGAGGTCGGGAGGATAGAGCGATCTGAAAAAGAAATTGTTTGCGTTTTTTAAATATTCAACACTGTGACGTCTAACTGTAAGACATAAGACAACTGATAAACTCGTATAAACGATCTAAGCAATGAAAGTAAACCCTACCACTTTGTATGCAACACGCTCTCTGTTGCAGCACCGAGATGATCAGCCTCTTCGTACAAAATGTGCTTGGTGCACATTAGTGTGGCAACGACTGCCTCTTTTAAGACCACTTAGTAGTAGCCGACGAATACCCTACACACACAGAAAAACAAATCGAGCTGGGCGATTTATAAACCAGTTTAAGTGGTCTGTCTAAAAAAAATGAGGCATTTTCGTTATCAGAAAGGTCTGAAGTTTAAACAGTGAGTGTGAGTAACACAACGATTTCATTTAAGGTCTTGTTGTTATCATGCAATGCAGCCTGACTAAGCTGATGGTGGACCAAACACATTCAACATATAAGGAAAGCAACTAGGTGCCGACCATTTGCCGTCCAGGAGTATCGATTTCAGAATGGGCCCGCCGCCATATCCCAGCCTTATATCATTTGATGAAACATATTTAGTGTAGTAACACAAAACACATTTAAATTTAGGAACATTATGAAAACAAACACAGAGCAATCCCCAAATTAACATGGGAGATATCCAACTTGCTAGGAGTGGTACATGCGTTTAAAGAGCTGCTAGAGAGATCGATATGTTGCCGTGTGCTCTCTGATAGATAAAATCAATATGCGATTCTCATTCAAAGCCTTCTAGCCAATGATCTGTAGTAATTCGGAATTCAACTGGATGTTTTATGTCGGAAAGTATTGCTGGACCGTTTGGCTACGTGTCAAAGCAGATACAGGCTGATTGAGTGGCTGGACGATTTTAGCTCTATTCCCGTCCCTGAACGAAAGGATAGTATAGACCGGCGCGGGGGGCAGCGAACTTACCCAAGCTACTCCTGCCCTAAAGAAATAGGTGGATGTAGGGGAAAGGAGGCAGAGGGACGGTAACTGAGTTGCAGGTTAGGTAGGGTCAGTAAGCGTGAGGAGCCTAGGGTAAGTGGGGCCCTACCTCCATACATGACGTGCCAGCCTCATCAGAGGAGGACATACTGGTGGAGTTATCCGGCAAGGAGGAGGAATTGAACGCTTCAGGTTCCTCCCCTGAGGTCGTACCCCTCAAGTTCGCTGAGCAGATGTACGAACCCCTTCGGTGGCGCCAAGGAAACCACATAAGAGGCCAGGTGGCATGTTGTAGGCCCCTACTGCAGATCTTAGGGGCCGATTGTAGGTCCAGCCCACCACCTGTCCGGGGCAATGACACACAAGTGTGTACCAAAACAGTAAATTTATATCTTCAACGGCATATGATAATTTAAGGTTGACTGAATAACCGTATAATGTCTTACAATTATCCTGCCTTGACTCAAAATAATACAAAGATGCAACATATATTGACATATATGAGAACTAAGCGACGAAGCCTTTATATTATCGTTCAAGACCACGAAATACGGGAATACAAATAATAGAAGTAGTTATAAGTTCAAAATAAACAAACGAATACAAAATTACAAGGCAGTCTTTCTTAATTACCATACCGAACTAAATCGCACGACCAAAGGTGTCAATAAAGCGTGTACCACAGAAAAATTACCCAGCGCAGTATGCGTTGGACAAATTAGCGGCGTGGACAAGATAGTGTTACCACACACGTCGTTCAATATGGAAATACATGTCGCTGGCCATTTACTGTTGGTAAAGTTGTTCCTTTTTTGTGAGGCAATTCCGTTTTAAGTAACCCTCAGCGAGAGCTGTACGGCAATATTGAAAGTAGCGGACCACATAAGAAAGCAGATTGAAGTTCCCAATAAAAATACAAAGCATCTTCAGTCTCAGCTGATAACCATTGTAATGGTTATTCTAAATATAAAGGAACATTAGTGGATAATTTCACCAAGGAATGCTCGTGGATTTATTTCACACAATTATGAACTGGTATTTAACTTACTACTGTTATCTTGATTCTATTAATCAATTTGTATTATGTTAAATAACTTCGTTTTGTATGACTTTTCTTGCCGAGTAAGATCAGTCGCTGTATCAAAGGATGCAACTAAAGAAATCAAGGTTCTAAGTATTTTCATTTTTATCCATGAACGAAATAAGTAACGCATGATAACCACTGAATGCTGTCGGACAAGTTCAGAGCATGCGCAGCTATCGCAATGATGCGACTATATGAATCACCTAGCGCACAGCTTTGACATAACGACAAGCAGAGCCTGTTCACTGCTACACAAGTGCTGTTCATAACGACAAACTGCGCGTTTAACTGTAGCGCATGTTGTCTCATAACATTGAATAATTTTTAACGCATGCTCATTATCATAAAGACAGTAAGAGCCTGTTTCAACCCAGCTAGCTACAGCTCTCATCAGTGAGATAAGAGCATGCAAATGGAGGGGGCTTCTCATAGCTGTTTTAAATAGCGCACAGCTTAATATTGACAATTTAAGAGTCTAACATAGCGCAACGAGCTGACAATAAGTGGCAACAAGTCAAATGATACCGCTTCTCATAAAGACAAGATGTCGATCTCTAAGCGCACGCTTCTCATGAAATGGGAACAATAATTTCATAAAGACAGATATTTTATAGCGCAAACAAGCTTCGTTGGTAGTATTAGCGTTCTGCGATAAGAGCCTAACGAGTGGCTCAATAAATGACAAAGGCATCTACGCACAGCTACTGATACTAAGTTCTCTTGTATATATGCATTTTCATAACATCAATCTAAGCACCTAGGATCTCATAACGTAAGTTTATTAATATCCATGTATCTCGAATTTACGCTCTGCGCTTAAAAGCTGTGTTTAACGCAGCTATATTAGAGCATCTTCATGTAATGTGAAGCACTCTTAACTGATATTCTATTCGCGTAGCAGCATTCATAAAGACAAATAATTTTGTTGAAACGACCAATGAATAACCACCTCCTCTTGATCTCGTCGGACAAGATAAGAGCCAGTTTAACGCAGCTAGCGCACAGCTTCTCATAAAGACAAGATAAGAGCCTGTTTGATGCACCTAGCACACAGCTTCTCATAAAGACAAGATAAGAGCCTGTTTGATGCACCTAGCGCACAGCTTCTCATAAAGACAAGGTAAGAGCCAGTTTAACGCAGCTAGCGCACAGCTTCTCATAAAGACAAGATAAGAGTCTGTTTAACGCAGCTAGCGCACAGCTTTTCATAAAGACAAGATAAGAGTCTGTTTAACGCAGCTAGCGCACAGCTTCTCATAAAGACAAGATAAGAGCCTGTTTAACGCAGCTAGCGCACAGCTTCTCATAAAGACAAGATAAGAGTCTGTTTAACGCAGCTAGCGCACAGCTTCTCATAAAGACAAGATAAGAGTCTGTTTAACGCAGCTAGCGCACAGCTTTTCATAAAGACAAGATAAGAGCCTGTTTAACGCAGCTAGCGCACAGCTTCTCATAAAGACAAGATAAGAGTCTGTTTAACGCAGCTAGCGCACAGCTTCTCATAAAGACAAGATAAGAGCCTGTTTAACGCAGCTAGCGCACACAGCTTCTCATAAAGACAAGATAAGAGCCTGTTTAACGCAGCTAGCGCACAGCTTCTCATAAAGACAAGATAAGAGCCTGTTTAACGCAGCTAGCGCACAGCTTCTCATAAAGACAAGATAAGAGCCGAGTCAGCTAGCTAGCGCACAGCTTCTCATATAACGACAAGATAAGAGCCTGTTTAACGCAGCTAGCGCACAGCTTCTCATAAAGACAAGATAAGAGTCTGTTTAACGCAGCTAGCGCACAGCTTCTCATAAAGACAAGATAAGAGCCTGTTTAACGCAGCTAGCGCACAGCTTCTCATAAAGACAAGATAAGAGCCTGTTTAACGCAGCTAGCGCACAGCTTCTCATAAAGACAAGATAAGAGCCTGTTTAACGCAGCTAGCGCACAGCTTCTCATAAAGACAAGATAAGAGCCTGTTTAACGCAGCTAGCGCACAGCTTCTCATAAAGACAAGATAAGAGCCTGTTTAACGCAGCTAGCGCACAGCTTCTCATAAAGACAAGATAAGAGCCTGTTTAACGCAGCTAGCGCACAGCTTCTCATAAGACAAGATAAGTTTAACGCAGCTAGCGCACAGCTTCTCAAGATAAAGATAAAGACAAGATAGAGCCTGTTTAACGCAGCTAGCGCACAGCTTCTCATAAAGACAAGATAAGAGCCTGTTTAACGCAGCTAGCGCACAGCTTCTCATAAAGACAAGATAAGAGCCTGTTTAACGCAGCTAGCGCACAGCTTCTCATAAAGACAAGATAAGAGCCTGTTTAACGTTTAACGCAGCTAGCGCACAGCTTCTCATAAAGACAAGATAAGAGTCTGTTTAACGCAGCTAGCGCACAGCTTCTCATAAAGACAAGATAAGAGCCAGTTTAACGCAGCTAGCGCACAGCTTCTCATAAAGACAAGATAAGAGCCTGTTTAACGCAGCTAGCGCACAGCTTCTCATAAAGACAAGATAAGAGCCTGTTTAACGCAGCTAGCGCACAGCTTCTCATAAAGACAAGGTAAGAGCCAGTTTAACGCAGCTAGCACACAGCTTCTCATAAAGACAAGATAAGAGCCTGTTTAACGCAGCTAGCGCACAGCTTCTCATAACGACATTGTTTATTGCTGACCGCTCTCATATAAACCTATGCACGAAAGATGGCGGGAACGATAACAATCAAACTAATCAGCTCTGTCTTTATCCGAAGATACACGTGCCGTGGATGTTACTATACGTGTCTGTCCCTTGATATGGTGCACTAACTTAACCAGGTCGCTTGCAAAAATGGCCAAGATTTCTCAACAGAATTTCCTTGCTTTACTCAGTATACCTATAACCCCATTAATAGTTATGATTGACGAGAGATTATCATTTTCCTATCAATTCAATAAATGATTCAGAATACTTTATAGTTGAGCATTGTCTTACGTTGTTAAATTTGCTATAACTCTTTTCCATATTATAATATTAATCAGCGGGAGTTTCTCTCTTATTTAACCGTAACACAAGAATAACCTGTGGCGCAAATTTACGATTGTGAGACGACCAACTAAATGAGAATGTCATGTCGTCATGCTCATTTGTGGGATCTTACGGTTCCGAAGCTACTATGTTATGGTAATAAAAACAACCAAGCCCGTGGCATGGTGGCGAGCACAGCGTATAAAGCACCAACAGCGTTATATATTAACACGTTAATGTGGCTGCCGAAAGTTAGTGGAGGTTTGAAGGTCCATAATTATAAAATAAATGTAGCGCTTTGAACATTGTTACTGAGCCTTGAGTTTTTTGATAACAATCCAACAAAACAGAGTGCGCTTACAAAACAGAGTGCGCTTACAAAACAGAGTGCGCTTACAAAACAAAGTGCGCTTACAAAACAGAGTGCGCTTACAAAACAGAGTGCGCTTACAAAACAGAGTGCGCTTACAAAACAGAGTGCGCTTACAAAATAGAACCACTCATCGTATAAAAGCGTTGTAGCAATTTCCCATCGCAACCCTTCTACGAAGGCCATGTTACCGTTGATACATCGTCTGATGTCAGAGTACACAGCCAAATGTCGTCTGATATCAGAGTACACCGCCAAATGTCGTCTGATATCAGAGTACACCGCCAAATGTCGTCTGATATCAGAGTACACCGCCAAATGTCGTATTTCTTTGGTAATGAGTGATAATCTGGGCACTATAGGAATGTCCAGATGATATTTGCTTCATATATCCCCTTAGATATATGGTCACTGCATAAAGTGATGCTGGTACAACGCAATATTTCGGTTGTAGTGTAAATTTTCACCGTTGATACATCGACTGATATCAGATAATACTGCCAAATATCGTATTTCTTAGGTAATCGGTGATATTTTGGTACTAAAGGCATTTCCAGACGATCTTTACTTCGTATGTCACCTTTGATAAATTATCAACGCATTAAGTGAAGCTTGTACAACGAAATATTGCAGTTGTAGCATCACTTTTCACCATTGATACATCATCTGATATCAGATTATATTGCCAAATGTCGTATTTGTCATGTTGTGAGTGATATTTTGGGCACTCTGACGGTGTCCAGATGATACATTACATTATATATCACCTTTGATAAGTATTTTGTTATGTGTTCCAAGTTGGCCATTAGCGTGGTAGGTTTGCATTACTCATTGATACGCCATGTGACTAAACTGATATCAGGCCCTCTGTACATCCTATTGCCATCGACTGTCTGCAATGATGTCATACATCGAGTCATTGTGCTTTGCTTATATTTTGTCGTTTCCTAAATCTAAGCAGCTGCAAATATTTTGTTAATGTAGTACATTGTCCGCCTCTTCTGCCCGTATTCAATGGATCCTTTAAAAAAACCCATAACTCATGCCCTATGATTATCTGGGGTGAGTTACATACGGACGTTTCTACTCGGGGATTATTTAATAACCGGATGTTATTAATAGGCGCGCATGCGCATTGAGGTAGCGGGCTAGGGACTTCCGCCCAAGCTGGGTCTTGAAATGTGGTTCTGTAATTTGGACTGAATAAAGTCTAGTTTGTCTACCAATATCAGAGTTTGGTACATATAACAATGCCCTATGATTATCTGGGGTGAGTTCTTTTTCAAATTAATTATGCAATAATATCCAATAGTATGCTGACGTGGTCCGTTGTCCTTGATGGATCGTGATGTGCGCTATGATCGATGATTAACGCGTCAGAGAGCGACCATTTCATGCTCGGTCGATATGCTGTGGTAGTTAACGTTATGAATAACTTAAAGAACATCACATATATCGAGGCCATATTCAACTATATGTGTTTTATTCGATTGTGTATGAGGTCTTTTGTGAAATAAACAAATGCGTACTTGGAAGGCATCTTGCAATCTGTAGTCAGCTCTTCCCACAGTCCGTTAATCACTGTAGGATACCGAGCTCACTAATACAACGACATAATTAAATGCCTCATAGATACATATCATGATAAGTGCAATAACAGGAAATACTTAACTCACATTATTCTAAAGCGTCAGATAAATAGCAGTCTATATAAGGCATATATATTGCAGCGAGCTAACATAACCCACATTGGGCATAGTCTGTTGCGCCAACGGGATACCGTTCTCATGTTCTCGTATGACCGATTATCCGACATTGACGTCTATCACGTTTGACGAGATACCTTCTCTGCCTGCTCTCGCCAGACCAGCTTCCATGGCAAAACGGGACTGGAACCTAGAATGACGCAATCGTTGGGATTTGCTGTGGGAGTTATTAAACAGAAATTATTGCACTTCGAGGGTTAGAGAGGTCAGCATACGGCGTTCGCGCTGCTGACACAGTTCTTGGAAAGCGCCTATTGTTGCCCTGTCTTCAGCAGATACTTCATTAAACTTTAAACACATTTCACGTACATGAATCAGGTTATTTTCAGTAAATAAACTTATTTGGTGGTAGTCTAACTCAAGGAAAGACATACATGTTCTTACATTATCTGACGAGCTCACATTTGCGTGAATAGTGGCAAGCCGAACTTTTGGGTTGTTACTAACTGCATTTTATCCACCAATAAACAAATCTTAACAATAGCTGAGTGCATATATCTGGTCTGCCTACAAGGAGCGGTATATAACGAAACCTCGTTCTTTTATCAAGCTTCAGTTCTTCCCTTATACACTTTCGCCAAGCAACACTTATTTTGTTAAGAGACTTTAAATCCAATTTCCATAAAGGACTGCCGCAGAAACTTGTACAAAATGTATCAAATAGCTTTGTACGGACGTCGGCGCGACTAAAGCCGAATCTGGACATCAAAATGTAAGTACGACAAAATAATTCTCCTACGGCTTTTTCGATGTTCGTATCATTATTGTTATGACCAATATAACTTCCCAGTTGAACAGCCTTTTTCAAAATGGCTCCATTCAGCCGTAATTCAAGATCGGTATTACATTGTGGAATTTTGTAGCACAGCAAAATACTTTTTTTCACTATTGAACATTACATCGTATTCTTGTGCGTATTCATCACACATTGAAATCATAAGCTCGGCATCAGTGACTGAGGGAGCCAGGAGTGTTAAGTCGTCCTCATATCCAAATGCACCCATAAACTGATGACCGACATGACAACCAACATTACTACGTTCAAGACGATTAAGCAGCTCATCCATATAAATACAGAAAAGAATCGGCGATAACACCCCGCCCTGCTTTATGCAATTACTGCATTGGAATGCCTCAGACACACCAGAGCCCCATTTAACTAACAACGATTGGTTGAAATACATATATAGAAGCAGCTTTACAATAGTAGGACACAAACCTCTTCGTATCAATAATTGAAACAATTTAACATAATTTACCCAATCAAATGCCTTTGATGCGTCTAGCATCACAACATAACATGGCGATTTTTTACTGACATATAAATCCATAACTTCTTGAACTACATAGGTACACTGAGAAGTGGAATGGTGTGGTTTAATGCCAAACTGGAGGTGACTGGTGCTCAAAACATTAGAATACTTTGACAAAATAACGTTATCTAAAACCTTGCCTGCAGCACTATTCCACTACCGACATTTTGTCCTGATTCCTGACAACCCATCTCGAAATCCTTTTATATTCGCGTTAGGTCTTTATCATTATCTCCTTCACCAGCCCACAATTGGCCTTCTGTAAACGATGCAAAAATATTGACTGCTCATTATATGGATTGACTAGGGTTTTCCATTCTGTCTTTGACTTACAGAAGGAATTGTCAACATGTCCTAGTATCATCACACACCGCCTTTCATGATGCATAACAAGTGCATGTGGTAAGGCTCTATTGACATGCCTGTCTCCCTCACGTCATACACCGCCTTTCATGATGCATCACAAGCGCATGTGGTAAGTCTCTATTGACATGCCTGTCTCCCTCACGTCATACACCGCCTTTCATGATGCATCACAAGCGCATGTGGTAAGGCTCTATTGACATGCCTGTCTCCCTCACGTCATACACCGCCTTTCATGATGCATAACAAGCGCATGTGGTAAGGCTCTTTTGACATGCCTGTCTCCCTCACGTCATACACCGCCTTTCATGATGCATCACAAGCGCATGTGGTAAGGCTCTATTGACATGCCTGTCTCCCTCACGTCATACACCGCCTTTCATGATGCATCACAAGAGCATGTGGTAAGGCTCTATTGACATGCCTGTCTCCCTGACGTCACACACCGCCTTTCATGATGCATCACAAGAGCATGTGGTAAGGCTCTATTGACATGCCTGTCTCCCTGACGTCACACACCGCCTTTCATGATGCATAACAAGAGCATGTGGTAAGGCTCTATTGACATGTCTGTCTCTCTGACGTCATACACCGCCTTTCATGATGCATAACAAGCGCATGTGGTAAGGCTCTATTGACATGCCTGTCTCCCTGACGTCACACACCGCCTTTCATGATGCATAACAAGAGCATGTGGTAAGGCTCTATTGACATGTCTGTCTCTCTGACGTCACACACCGCCTTTCATGATGCATACTAAGCGCATGTGGTAAGGCTTTATTGACATGCCTGTCTCCCTGACGTCACACACTGCCTTTCATGATGCATAACAAGAGCATGTGGTAAGGCTCTATTGACATGTCTCCCTGACGTCTCACACATGCATAGTCGAGTGCGCGGGAATAGTTGAATTGTATCCAAAGAATTGTACGGAATCTTCCGCCATCACAATCTTCAGTGATACCAAACATAGACTGAAATCATCCAAACTATTAGTTTGTACTTTATAAGCTGCCTTACTATTAGTTTGTACTTTATAAGCTGCCTTACTATTAGTTTGTACTTTATAAGCTGCCACACTATAACGCTTTACTCATGCCGTGGTGATACTGTGGTTGCATTCCAGAAGGTGTCGAAGTGTAGAAATTTAATGCCGCGCATGCATTATTACAAATGATGTTTAATTATCATTGGGTTGCAATAAGCGCAAGGGAATTGAAGGTTATCTGTACAACACGTTCTCAAGTATATGAAGGTTATCTGTACAACACGTTCTCAAGTATATGAAGGTTATCTGCACAACACGTTCTCAAGTATATGAAGGTTATCTGTACAACACGTTCTCAAGTATATGAAGGTCATCTGCACAACACGTTCTTAAGTATATGAAGGTTTTGTGTATCGAGTAGTCTGCTAAATTAAAAACATTCCATTGTCATTAAGTCATTGAATACAAAAAATAGGATATGGAAACAAAGCCATGTAAATGAAGTAGTTAATAATCAAGCCAGGTAAATGAAGTAGTTACTAATCAAGCCAGGTAAATGAAGTAGTTAATAATCAAGCCAGGTAAATGAAATAGTTACTAATCAAGCCAGGTAAATGAAATAGTTACTAATCAAGCCAGGTAAATGAAGTAGTTACTAATCAAGCCAAGTAAATGAAGTAGTTACTAATAAAGGTATATTGATAACTAGGTATATTTCATGATATTACTTCCTTTACGCCTAACACTGAAACCACTAAAGCATATCACAGAAGAAGCAAGGATGCAACGAAACAACGGATTATTCTTTCCACCTGACAGGCGAAAGTTAGTCAGCTGTGCAGCAGCAAGTGTTAGTCAATGGCTACTACTGGTTCTGTCGCCGTAATTCATGACGCTATTAACGTTAGATGGTGGAGAAGTGTGAGATAAGACGCAAGGTGAAACAACATGGTTGTTTAACGTGAATGATTCCAACACCGCTCAGATCGGGATCAAAGCACGATGCTCCCAAAGCAAGACGTAAAGCATCGACGCTCTGCTGTTACAGAGACGTAAAGCATCGACGCTCTGCTGTTGCAGAGACGTAAAGCATCGACGCTCTGCTGTTACAGAGACGTAAAGCATCGACGCTCTGCTGTTACAGAGACGTAAAGCATCGACGCTCTGCTGTTGCAGAGACGAATCAATGGAACGACTGCTGATTCTATGTTCGCGTTTATCAAGGTGAGTATTTCTCTTTCTTATATATTATTGGTATTAAGGCCACAAATCTGAACTGAATATATTTGGGTTGCAAAGGGAACTGCCTTGTGTACAAACGTGGCTGAGTGTAAATACAGTACTGATGGGCTACTAACAAGTAACTGGTTCCAAAACCATTCGCATTGTATTGTAGAATTGTACAATAACACATTTCCCCACATGACCATGCAGTATTTTGCAGAACGATTATCTTGTGGCAAGTGACAGGAACACTTTGTACGTCAATAAATTGGAGTCGTGTGAGCCATTGAATTATCCCAGCCTACAAGGACATTAATTCATGCACATAATACCGTTGATCGATATCACAAATACAATTAACATTCTACAACTCACCTTATTGCCGATGCATCTACCCGCTTGTGATATCATACACCAATGAGAAAAGGTTAATTTGAACGAGTTTATTATCTACAACGTTGTTCAATGCTGAACTGTTGAAATGTGTTATGCATAGTTTTATTTTTCATTGTGCAGGATCCAAGTGTGGTCTATAATACATGAGTATGCGCATATGTTACAGTAAACCATTATGGCAGATGTATTTCATATTCTAACATCTTGTTGCTTTAAATACCCAACTGCTCGTCGCCTGATTAACTCACACAACTGTCGGTCTCATATATGAGTTACATCTCGTTATTAGAGGCTTGCAGCAAGCGCCTACACTAAAGTGAACTCGGCACAAAATCCCCTTCGATATCAACCTAAGCAAACGACCAAGACTAGGCTTACTTTTCACTCTGCCATATCTACATCCGGGTAGTGTGCCATGACTTAATATGTCGCTTTCAATGTTTCATGATAATTGTAAACTAAGCAACAGTCGAAGCAGTTGCGTTCTCTGCATGCAAGGCGGCATTTCTCCCCTGATATAATCTAAATAGGTAGACTTTTTCTTGCTAATTGAAGATTATTATCACATATGAACTATAAAACTTACGGATGAACCAGAAAATGTAATGACAACTAATGTAATTAGTACATCAATGAGGCAGCAATTGGTACCCCCTTGAAGAAAATTGAAATACAGGATTAGTACTGTTAGTACTGATGTCAGAAGCTGATGGCTGTGGTGATAATAAATGGCTTTCAGGATGAGTCGCATTGAGTCGTCGACACTAACACTGCATTGTACCTGAGGAAACGTGACTCATTCATCAGTATTGTTTACCGGTGGATAACCATACCATCTTGATTGCCTCATTAGGCATTTACATTCCTGGCTTCAGCGTCTGATCATTTTCTCCGAAATAATACCACTACCCAAGTCCTGAAGTAGTTGAAATAAGAAGTACGTTTGTTTGGCGAGATTAAAGATTTTAAAGCTCGCCAGCATGCCTGAGTGTGTAAGTCTGGGCGGGAGTCGGTGTCTCATTTACGAGTCGCCTCTTGGAGTAGGTATTAGGCTGAAGCTATCTGAAGCATTTTACAGCGTGACATTTGTCCTAAAGCATTATACAGCGTGACATTGGTCCTAAAGCATAATACAGCGTGACATTGGTCCTAAAGAATTATACAGCGTGACATTGGTCCTAAAGCATTATACAGCGTGACATAGGTCCTAAAGCATTATACAGCGTGACATTGGTCCTAAAGCATTATACAGCGTGACATTGGTCCTAAAGCATTATACAGCGTGACATTGGTCCTAAAGCATTATACAGCGTGACATTGCTCATAAAGCAAAACCCCACGTATCTTACCAGTGTTTTGATTTGATCTGTTACTCCCGTAGCTCTTGCCATTTGATAGATGCAGTACAAAGTACAGCAAACAACGACTTATTGGCTATTGTGCTCAACACGGGCATTCTGCACTCAATCGTTCCATCATGTTATGGATCTTTCACATGCATCAATTGTCTGTTAGCAAGGTTGGCATTGAAGACATTGTATTGTGGTATTGCCAGGCTGCCTCAATATGAAGCAGCCTTAATCAGGCTCTACCACCAACTGGGCAACAAAACGTGGACATTGAGTAATACAATTGACGAACAATCTCCTTAATAATTCTTAAGAAAAAAATACGGCTTTAGTTTCACCTCCGTAAATTGGTTAACTGTGCATTTAGATAATATACCCCTCATCTTGATTCACAAGTCAGTGATGCTCAAAACTACAATGGGAAGCCTATAAGCATTATACACAGTAGTGGCCGGGAATGAACGCGAGGATTATTTTCTACGCCATGGCCCATTGTAGTTACCCCATGCTTACACCTGGGTTGATCTTTAATCTAACATAATGTCGAATGAATAATCAAAGTATATTTTCAAAATGAATGTTAACTCAAATAGCGTAGTTAAATCATGGGTTATGAGTCATTAATATCAACCGGATATCATGGGTTATGAGTCATTAATATCAACCAGATATCATGGGTTATAAGTCATTAATATCAACCGGATATCGGGAAAAAAGTTGCCTGTTAAGGCATTGGTAGCTCATGCCATAGGACCAGCGGGAAATAAATACAATATTAATTAGGTATCTTAAAATATCTGCCGGTTGAGAGTTGTTTTAAGAAACAGCCTTCACAATGCAACCTAGTAATCAAAGATAGTTAATGCTAAGGTCTAATTGAATAATTCTTGCCACTTCTTGCTAGATAACTTGCACTGAATGACTTTGGTCTCTGTTCTAGCATTTTTCAATTTGTTTACATGGATGGGCTTCATTATGGGGAAAAATGGGCGTTACCTCACTTTAACTCGTGTACTTACAATCAAGCTTATCAGCAATTAAATGACACATATTATCACTAATATCTAAGTCACAATTAAAGCAGTGCCCGGGCAGCGTGCGGCGTGTAGAGGTCAGCAAAAGATTGTTTGATAGCACGGTCACAGTCAAAATTAAAAGTCCCCCGCACGTTGCAATGACGGGGCCCTGGGTGGTGCCGGCCGGCGATCGGTCGACTTTCCTGGAAATGGGGCCCGTTTATCAGCCGGTGTCCGGCAGGCACTCGTCCGATGTCTGCCTATGTCCTTGCGATATCCCTGCAATATTCGGCAGGGTGTTGGCCAATTCTTTCAGGCTGCCTGACGTCTGAGTGGCGTCTGGCTGGCGCCCAGCCGACACAGCGACGCCCAGCCGACGTCTGAGCGGCGTCCGGCTGACGTCTGAGCAGCGTCGATTTATAAATTGTCTAGGTTGTCCAAAATTTAACCTGGCGCTCGTCCGATGTGTTCGATGCCCTGCTGAACATCGGCCAGGTATCGGCCGATGCCCTGCTGAACATCGGCCAGGTATCGGCCGATTTATTGGCGATCACTTTGCAACGCAAAACGCCGCACCAGGTTTGTAGTCAGAGTAAAAAGTAACTCGATGCCTGCCTGATGCCCAAAAATGACCTGGCAGCCGCAAGGAGTCCCATGGCCAAACATTCCTAGATATCCGTCGCTAACTGCTCGCAAACCCATCGCAAGTTAATTGTGACTCGGGTATAAACAACAAAGCAGTACTGCAAATGAGTGTAGTTTTGATTGAAATAAGACATGAGCGCCTGCAGCATTCCAATAGTTATCGGGGCATTCGCTATATAAATACTTTAAGAGTATATAAGCGGTTTGGAATGGTCTTCGGGTATACCGGGTGGAGAAGCTTATTTCCATCCTTCCTTCCAAGCACCCGCCAAATTGAGTCTATTAATGCATGACAGACTTACATATATATTGTAAAATCCACCATATAAGATTTGCTGTGATCACGGTCGAACGATATCTATTTATCTCTGTTTATGCTCTGTAGGCAACAAACATACAAGCGTCTATGTTTATAAACGCTTAATATATCTAGTGTTGAAGATGTGATCAGGCTGGCTTAAGTCGAATATCTAGTGATGAAGATGTGATCAGACTGGCTTAAGCCGAACATGTCTAGACCGTATCTCCATCCCCGTGCCATTTTCGCACTGGCTCAGTTAAAGTAACCAGAGCAGCTATAAAAGAATAAACAGGTAATCTCACTTAGCAGCATCTTGTAGAAGCAATAGAATTGCCACCTAAAATGGTGCCCAATCATTTCAGGTGTCTTATTGTAGGCCTACTATCTGCAAGATTGAAAGCTCGATGTGCAGTTGCATACATGGCACCCAGACTCCTCGCTGAAGGAAATATTACTGCGTTGTTATTTATTTGAGGAAGTATTCTCTACTGTGCTACCCGTATATTCATGCAGAATGATAATCTACGTGTGTTATCACTTATTCACCGTCCAATAAAAAAACTTCAGATCGGTTCAGTAGACTGGCACTGTGACAAGTGCATACTGTTTGGGCTAGTATCTATAAAGTAGGAGCGGCCAACTTGAAGATTAATTTGCCAGAAATCGTAGGCAAATGTTTGTGGATGATATCATATTACCTACGGCATCGGCAGCAGTGATCTCAGAGTCCCGATTCCAATTACACATGTGCCTGATTGACATGTGCCTGGTTGACAAATATCATAATAGACCTCATCATGGACATTATATATGCATAGTGTTTATAGTAGTTAACGACTATATAAGATTAACTAGATTGGTGTATTCATATACATTACAGTTTTAACATGATGAAGATATTTCATTCAACGAATTCGACTGACAAAACAGCCCCGGGACTATTCATCAATATTATGTTAATATAACTATCATTACTGGCTGCTTTTGAGGGTATAACATAAAATACTGTTCCATTTCAAGATTCACCAAATGTGTGGGTTGATTGGGCAAACGTTATAGGAGACATTTCAATACTTTAGGTAAAGCAATAGTAGAGGTCTCGTAGCCCCCGGCAGTGGGGCCGTATTTACATGTCAGAACTCTCAGCAAGATGATTACCATCAGAACTCTCAGCAAGATGATAACCATCAGAACTCTCAGCAAGATGATTACCATCAGAACTCTTAGCAAGATGATTACCATCAGAACTCTCAGCAAGATGATTACCATCAGAACTCTCAGCAAGATGATTACCATCAGAACTCCCAGCAAGATGCCGCCTGCATCTCTGGGGCTGCAGAGGGTTACGGGTAGCTGCCAGGGGACTGAGGGGTCAGCATATGGAGAGAGGGAATATGGGCAGCAGGGAAGGCCACCTGTTCACAAGTGGAGCCATTTTACGGAGGAATAAGCAGGGGAGGGGAGCAGGGGCGGGGAGCAGGGGAGGGGGGGAGCAAACGGGTCGTGAAAAATGCAAAATGTAACAAACCGATGACATATGATGTAGACATATTGTAGTTACTCGACAAGGAACATATGCAGAAATGTTGCTCAATACCTAATGCGGACCCTCTGAGTTCTAAGAATCTTTGGTGCTTAAAATTCCCCACTGCAGAGGTGCGTGAAGCATAAGGTAAAGATACGGACCCGGACATGATTATGCAATGGCTGAAGAAAGCTGGATGACATCACAAGCAGCACTATTTTTATCCGGCATCAAAATTCTACTAAATGAACAAAGAGCTCGTGCATCTTATAGGTGAAATTGTCTGGAAAAATATGCACAAGAGAAGGACCAGAGGGTGCCCAGTAGCATGCGGGCGCTGGTCTTGCATAATAACCAGGGGGTCGGAATGAAGGCTAAGGGAAGATTATTTGCCATATATGTAGCCTCGTGCGGCACTAGCAACCAGAGGAAGACGCCGGAGCGCAAGGGAAAGCGGCTTATGCAGGAGTACCAGACAGAAACCCCGAAGCAGCATGTCCACTGCTTGGTGCCGCTGCCTTGGTGTCACTGCTTTGGTGTCACTGCTACACTGCCTTGGTGTCACTGCCTTGGTGTCACTGCTTTGGTGTCACTACCTTGGACTTTTGGAGATCGGTTGCAAACCAGAAGCTTCACCACATTAAATACAGTCAATGAGGGCCCCTAGAAGGTTTGGGCCTGTAACAGTGTGATTTTGGGGAGGAAGAAAGGGCGGAGGGAGCCAGAAGTTGGAAATCGGGATCCCAAAAAGTATAAGGGATTAACTTCCATTTTGCTCTGGAGAGGTCCCTGGCACCTCTGCGCATGCCCAGATAGGCACATCTGTGAGATGCTAGTCGCTTAATGGAGGGACCATGTGTGGAACTTGTGGGTGCTATACCCCAAAGAGGGCACAACATTTCTCACCGAGGCGATGTTCGAACTCTTGAACAATCCAAATGTGTTTGGTTTGGGAGAAATAGGTACCGCCCACTCAGTATCCCTAAACATCAGTGTGTTCGGTGCCTGTAGGCAGAGGACAGTGCAGAGGTATTCTACAGTCTTTAACGTTTTACGTGCAAAGGTGCCAAAAGAAGACAGATACCGTCTGTTTCAACGAGCCCCTGGTCGCCAGGCTTCCTCCTTTTCTGAAGTATACTTCTGTGTAAAAACGATGGTAGCAAAGGGCAACCTTTCTCAGAGGCAAGCCCTCAAAAGGGCAACCTTCCTCAGAGGCAAGCCCTCAAAAGGGCAACCTTCCTCAGAGGCAAGCCCTCAAAAGCATCCCTCCTCAAAGGTTACTGATAGACGCCTCCTGCTTTGATTGTCCAACACACATGTCCCTGGGTACGTGGCAAAGAGTGTCGGGCGATATATATATATAAATATATATGTATACATATATGTGTGTGCTTGTGTGTGTGTGCTTGTGTGCGTGCGCGCGTGTGTGTGTATGTGTGTGTGCTCGCGCGCGCGCGTGTTTGTGTGTGTTTGTGTGTGTGCGCGTTTGTGTGTGTGTGTGCGTGTGTGTGCGAGTGTGTGTGTGTGTGTGGGTGGGTGTGTGGGTGGGTGTGTGTGTATGTGTATGTGTGTGTGTATGTGTGTGTATGTGTGTGTATGTGTGTGTGTGCGCGCGTGTGTGTATGTTTGTGTGTGCGCGCGCGCGTGTGTGTGTGTGTGTGTGGGTGTGTGTGTGGGTGTGTGTTTGTATGTGTGTGTATGTGTGTGTATGTGTATGTGTGTATGTGTATGTGTATGTGTGAGCGCGCGCGCGTGTGTGTGCGCGCGCGTGTGTGTGTGTGCGCGTGTGTGTGTGTTTGTGTGTATGTGTATGTATGTGTGTGTATGTGTGTGTATGTGTGCGTGTGTGTGTGTGGGTGTGTGTGTGCGCGCGCGTGTGTGTGTGCGTGTGTACGCGGTTCTGGTATGCCTGATTTATTCATGATATAAAGAAATATAGTGAATGATTGTCTAAATTTTGATCCAATGAAGTACGCCATGTATGCATGTTTTCTATACTCAGTTGGGTGCACAGCCTGCAATTATTAGATAACACCAACTAATATCTTATGCCTAATCCTGTCTACGTTACAACAAAGACCGAACACGTGGTTGTATAATTGGAATGTATCAATGTATGAAAGACACCAATGATACAATATCAACACAGTGTTTTACTGAATCAAATAGTCGATTGGGGTTAACATATGTAATTAAACCAACAGAACTACCACAAGCTTGAAAGGAATTGTGGTAGGATACTAGGCATTTGCTTGTCAATAATTGTCATATTTGCACAAGTACGATGCTCATGCATTAGCCCACCGCTTTGATGACTTTTGATGGTGCTTAAACTAGCATTACATGTACACTCAATGGCCTGATTATGATAGAGCTGATATTCAGCGATTCAAATATTTACCCGCACACTATAGGTGACAGCACTAAATGTGAGGGACAAAAATCGCACATATGCAAAACAATATTATACAATATAACAGGTAGAATTGTCTCAAGGCAATAATATAATCCACTACCATCTGATTATTTCCGGGTTAACCACGTGCAGTATGTAATATAGCTCATATAACCATTGTAAAGCGAGCAACGGAAATGGGAACTGCGACTCACACTTTCCACCAAGCATTATGACATAATACAATTCGCGTTTCTCCGAATTCTCGTCGTGTGATGAGCCAACACAACCTTTGTCTAGACTTACCGGCGTCTAATTCATCCAAAACATTAACTCGTATAGTTTTGTTATTTCATTTGAGAGTGGATTAGTTTTTACTCTGCCATATCTACATCCGGGTAGTGTGTTATAACCTTTTCATTAACAAATACCACCACCCCCCCCCCCCCCCCCCCCCTGATATGCTCCACACAATACATCATACAGCTGAACCCTTGCTATGGGAGGCAGCACGCCACATTTCAACTTATGATTGCACTATCACAAATCTTATGTACTCGGGTCCCCAAGGCTCGGTAGTAGCTGCACAAATATATAAGACTCCCCTGCGTTATGGCGTTATAATGTTGAGCACTCATCAACTGGTTGATGGCAACTGGTTGATGGCAACTGTACATACGAGTAAAATGGTGCTCAGCAGAATAGAACTCTTCCAAATTTTGAGAACATTCAAACATTGCATTACAAGTTGACTGTTTATTGTGCTGAGAGTAAATCTTTATCTTTAAGAATGAATACTTCAAGTAAGTGGCATACTACATCAGGCCCATTTTAGGCTTGCTCATAACAGAGTAGGCAATCGCCATGAAAGTGGTGTTGTGCAGATAGATGCAAAGCTACGTGTCTCTCCCAATATAATGCAAATACGTAGCGTTTTACTTGCTTATTGAAATATTCCAGTAATGGAACCAATAACAAATTAGCAATCTTCCCGATTTATTAGCCGATCATCTTACAATCATGTGTAAGCCCTCAAAAAATAATTCGGGGAATCATTCTCACTTATTTGTTTTCTATAAACCATCGAACCGCAAACCACAATAATGTTCTCCATTGCCTCAGTGCACTATTATGCATAGTCTTATGACTTGGCTTGGCGTTATTCACTGGTATCCCAAATCGAACAAATAATCAATATGTAGTTAGCTCATATTTCACCATCAAGCAATTACCAGAAAAGTACATGTGCATCGTTGTACAAAGTGTGCTTGTTTGATTAAAGCAGATGTTTTACACTTTCATAGACCGAATTGTTTTACATTAAGCTGTAGTGGAGATTTAATCGTGTTATCCACTTTCAGTAATCTTGTATATACTTTGCATATCTGTGGAATTCTTCATATATATCAACATGGATTAGACAAATCAACATATCAGGATTGGAGTCGAATGCATAGCATCCTTTTGAGGTCAATGCAAAACGCTCCTTATTGACGTATGTATATCTGTACTGTATCTGATTCCTCAATACATGCATGTTTTCTGCAAAGCTTTATCAAATATGTAGCATAAATATATCATTATTTGTACTATCTGGTTCTCTTCTCAATACCTGTAGTAAAGGTTGTAATGAATCAATTCATCAGTGACGATATATGGCAGTGACGTCATTGTGGGAGGGACCTATATATGGCAGTGACGTCATTGTGGGAGGGACCTATATATGGCAGTGATGTAATTGTGGGAGGGACCTATATATGGCAGTGACGTAATTGTGGGAGGGACCTATATATGGCAGTGACGTATCGTAATTGTGGGAGGGACCTATATATGGTAATACCCACCAACTTAACCACATAATACACGGACGGATGTATTATAAAATGTTGTAACAACAATACTGTTATTACACAGATGAGGCGCGCTCAGTATCCTACTGAAATAAATTACAGCAGGGGAGGTAACGCGTACTTGCCACAATGAGTCATCGACACTGCCATGGCATATTTGCACTTGACGACGCGTGACTCACCCAATATTGTATAGTGACGGATACACATGTTATCTTAATCGCCTTATTAAGTCAGAGACTGGCATTTATATTATTGGGCTATGCAGCCAATCAGGTTTTCCAGGATTATGTTTGCGCCCCATCGGCGTGGAAGCATCAAGTAATAAAGTTTAATAAGAGATTAACTTGCGCCAAGCATTCTACATCACCGTCTGTGAGTCCATTGCTTGTATAACATTACAGGGTTTAAGAGTAAAGCTTGCCGACATACCTGAATTGTACATGAACGAGAGACGATGTCTATTTGTGCGTCTCAATGTAGAGAATCAAGTTGGTTAAAATTGTTTCAAATTGTATTCAACACAATCCCTGTGTTTTGTACTAGTATTGCTTTATCACGGCAATATTTGGTGCCTTTATTTCTACGACATTGGTTCTTCCATATGTTAGATCCATCTCCCTCATGACTCTTACGTGAAATTAAACGATTAATACTTTTATTACAAAGTACAACTGACAGATTTATTCGCGATGTTGTTAAACATGAACATCATGCACTGCCATTTCGACAGCGCATTAGTTATCTGTCACATGCAATCTTCGTCAGTTAGCACAATGAGCACTTGAGAAGTTGTGGCAGGGTCTGCTCCGATAACGCGACAACTGCCAACGCCTTAAAAAAAGACTGCCACTCACTAGGCGGTGAAATGTTGGTATTAAATCACACAATCTAATTATTCTACAGTACCTTTTGTAGTTCTAGAGGAACGGTTAGGCTTTAGTAAGCAATAAAGAGTGCCCAATCTATAATGGGAAGCAATAAAGAGTGCCCAATCTATAATGGGAAGCTTGTGGTAAGCAATAAAGAGTGCCCAATCTATAATTGGAAGCTTTAGTAAGCAATAAAGAGTGCCCAATCTATAATGGGAAGCTTTAGTAAGCAATAAAGAGTGCCCAATCTATAATGGGAAGCTTGTGGTAAGCAATAAAGAGTGCCCAATCTATAATGGGAAGATAGTGGAAAATGTGTGACGTTATGGTGAAGGCCAGGTAATCGCGCGATGGTCCTTTACAGAGTTATTAAGCATTAATTAGTTGACTCGCGCTAATACACGGTTAATACATGGGTAAACATGGTTAATACACGGTTAATGCATGGGTAAACATGGTTAATACATGGGTAAACATGGTTAATACATGGTTTATACATGGGTAAACATGGTTAATACACGGTTAATGCATGGTTTCATTATTGATTTAATAGAATATGTCTCATGAATTATCGAACTTTTTTGAAACAACGCTAATTTGTATTACGTCAGTAAATCTTGGGTAAGAGATGATTGATTTCAAGCAGGAAATGGGAAAGGAGACGCTTGTTGCGGTACTTGCGGACGGTCCATAAGCGTCTTGTTGGGGCCTCCGCCAAATATTATTCGGTTTAAAGCATAGCTTTAAGTTTATATCATTAACAAACATTTCTAATTTGTTTTCAAGTCGTGCAGTGTGCTGGTGTCGCCTCGTAGCTGGTAAGCTGTTCTTGGCTGTCTACCTAGATGTAGCGTATCCCAATATTTTACCACGATTCAGTCACCATCCTCTAACACCATGAAGTGATTTATCCAACTAGCTGGTTTCTCATAAGTAATCCTATTTCGCCACCAACGTGATTCCAGTAGTTGGTTAATTATAGGTGCCATGCTAACAAGCCTGCAACTTTGTGGCTGTTGGCTATTCCTCATGTCGATATTAACTTAGCATTGCCGAATTTATAGTCGTCGGGATCATTCAGTGCGTTAATGTTTACGTACAGGGAAACCTTAAGGGATTGGGCTGTGACTCATTTTGCCAGACGCCTAGGATGAATTCATACGACTTTGTATGTTTTGGGGGTTTAAAGCGATTTTAGGTTAGGTCCAAATGCTAACCTGCCTAAATCAGAATACATACGCCATATATACTTGGTGTGCCGGTTTGTTGTGAAATTAAAACACATAAAGATATCTGACCGTCCTATATCCACATCGATCTTACCCTGACGTCAGCGGACCGTCCTATATCCACATCGATCTTACCCTGACGTCAGCTGACCGTCCTATATCCACATCGATCTTACCTTGACGTCAGCTGATTGAAGTGAATCCGTCTCGAGGAAGTAGACCTGGAAACAGACCTGAGGCCACGCGTGGATTATCGGCTACACACATTCTGATTCTCCTCTGGCTACCAGCCTCAATAATACATACTTTATCTTGTCCTTATGAGGTTTATATTTGTTACTTACACATAGTACAATGCATAACTGCCATCATATTTTGCTTTTATCATATATAAAGGGAGCGAAATGTACTCATCTCCTTCCTACACAGACGACTCTGGAACCGATGAGCTGGATCACAGCAGTGAGTGTTCGTCTCACCAACAAGAGGAATTAGGAGCCAGTGGGGCATACATCAATACAGATTTGAGCCTCCAGCTAAGACAAGGCCAGCAAATTCTCCTCAAATAGAAGAGGACTTGAGCCGACTGGGTAACAGCACTTGGCAATGGCGCATTTTTCAATCCAAATAATTTCAAAAAATTTGCAGATATTTTGCTCCTTATTTTACAGTTGTCCTTAAGTCTTGCTTGAAGTCATCATCTTATTCATGTTTTATGTCAATTTGAATTTGTTTTGAAAAACTAGTTATATATTGTTATTATGTACTGTACTAGGTGCTCATGTGGTCATCTGGGCCAGTGCTAACAGTGGCAGGAAGCAAATGCTGTCAAGAAATTCCTCAAGTTCTTGATAAAGTGCAGGTTATGGATGTGGCCTATATAACAGCACATCCAGGATTTGTCCATCGGTGCCTGGGTCCCTGGACACTAGAAATAGTGGACAGTGCTTATCGCCAGAGGTACAAGAATAAACATGCTACTCAGCATGAGTGAGTATATCAGAAAATGGTTTGGTTCAGATGAAACTCAGTTGATACCTGATGAAACATACTCATGTACAGATGGAAAAGCTGTACAGATCTCTTTATATTGCAGGTTATTCCGATTCACGGCATATCGGCAGCTAGTACAGTGGTACTGGGGTTATCTAGGCATTTTGCAAGAACACGAGTATTTTGAGGTAGGATTGGTGATTGTGTTGGCAGTAAAGAGCTGTAAGTTGTGTAGGGGTATGCAAGATAACTGGCGCTGGAATCCCGATGTCCGACGTCCAAGCGCCGAGCAGCAAGATGTGTGTATAACTGAAAATATTGAAAAATCAGTCCATTCTGTGCTAGGAACTTCGGGGAAGCCAGCATCCGTGGGTGAGAGAGCACGAGTCAGTTTAAAGCTGCTTTGATTACCCAGGTGAATCAAATGTGTGGTCGTGTTTTAAGTATTAAACCACTCTTACAATGAGTAGTATAGGTAATAGCGGTTCTGGGACAGCGGGGGGCGTTCTTGAGACCAGACCAACCCCCGAAGCAAATCGCCAACACCCCATATATCCAACCAGCCAGCAACCATATTTCCAACAGACTAAGTTTCGGCCAGCCAACCCCAGTAGCAGGTAGCGAACACCCCTGGTCGCAGGCTGCGAACGTCGGTCCCCCTAGGCCACCCTCCAGGCCACTCTAGACCCCATATCCATCGTTTGCGAGCGCGCCCACTTCTTCGCACACCCTTCGGTACCAACTTACGTCGTGGGACCACCCTTTTGAACAAGTGGGATCTCCATGGAATACAATGCCTGCAAAGAACGCACTATCGAAGAAAGCATACCAAGACATCGTTTCTGGGGCAGTAGGCCAACGAGAGGCCAAGAGACAATACCAGATAGGGGCCCACAGATACACCCGCATCCGAAATGGAGAAGAGACAACACCCCCCCAAAAAACAAGAAGTACTTTGCCCACAACCGGGAGCTCCCCGACAGCCTAGTGGAAGGCATCCAAGGAGAAAGAGAAGCCCGAAGGACCTACCGCATAGGCTCGAAAACCTTCGCCAAAAAGTGGACAGTGACGACAAGATAGACCAATCTTGGTACGACCAGGCCCACAAATACACACCCCAATTGTTTCTGTACAAGGAAGAGTGCGATATTCTCTTCTTCATCCGAGGTACCACCGTAGTGCACCTTGCCGATTTCCCCCCCCCCCCCCCCCCCCCCCCCCCCCCCAGGTCCGCGAGCTATACCAACTGATTTTCCACCACGCCTTCCGCAGGAGGTACATAGAAGACATAGTAGAGATCTCCACGACAAACAACAGGGCGGGCCGGATATGTTGCATCCTACCCACACCAGAGAACGGCATACCAGAAGTTGAACGACACCACGACTGCAGCGAATCCTGCGGCGAAGAACAGCGATATGATATACCAGCTATGCGGACCATAATCTTTCCCAACCCCACAGAAGGGATTTGCAAATGCGGCGCCTTCGACCACTGTAGCAAAAGCGATCGCTGCGTCCTACATACACTCGACTACGAACCGGAAGAACCTGCACCACCACGCGAGAAACAAGACTACACAGCAATCCAACTGCCAGAGAAACTACTCCGCAACAAGGCCATTTTGAATATAGAGAACAAAGACGATCGATGTTTCATGTGGTGTATACGCTATGCAATTGCAACCAGGGTCTTGCAGGAAGGCTGCCCATGCGAAGGAGGAAAGGATTGTTTGTGGTATAGGATGTAGGAACGGGCCGCTCCCAACCACGACCAAGGCCGGACTGGCGGGTGTATTGGATGGAGTCGCGAAGACCCTTCTCTTTGGAGATCCAGCCCACCACCATCCAACCCGCAAACCACCAGCCAGCCAAGATGCTAGCAGAGGCCAAAGAAAGAAAAGCAAGGCCTACTCCATATACAAGGGCGCAAATTCTGCAACCCTTTTTCGGCCACCGCGAATCCACCAGCCAACCCGCTAGCCTCGCCCTCCAGCCCAATCTCTGGCCAGCCTCCTCCAGCCTACAGGCCAGCTACACCACCACTAGGCCAGCCGGGCAAACGCAAGTTGGTCTGGTCTCAAGAACGCCCCCTGCTGTCCCAGAACCGCTCTTGCCTATACTACTCAATGGGTCGTTTGAAATTTCGACATTGAATTTGGTTTGGTTAATCATCCATAGATGTTTGAAGGGAATGACTGTCGATACGGCACCTAACGGCTACGGCACCTAGCGGCTGCAGCACCTAGCGGCTACGGCACCTAGCGGCTACGGCACCTAACGGCTGCAGCACCTAGCGGCTACGGCACATAGCGGCTACGACACATAGCAGCTACGGCACATAGCGGCTGCGGCACATAGCGGCTACGGCACCTAGCGGCTGCAGCACCTAGCGGCTACGGCACCTAGCGGCTGCAGCATCTAGCGGCTACGGCACCTAACTGCTACGGCACCTAATGAAGTGCCGTAATGGTTATGTCAAACAAGAAGACGCAAACAGTTATAACTGTGATATAAGCTGTACTTACAAGAATGAAATAATGTAACGCTCATTCTAGATTATTTATGAGAAAACTAAAGCAAGAAATTTGACCTTTTCACAAGTTAAACGATGTTCCGATCGTTCGATATCACGTAAACAATTCAGCTTAAGGTCCGCCGCGCCAGATAATCTACTAGGCAATAGTAATTTTTTAAAAATACTTCCCTCATACATTTTTCCATTTTTGAGGTATTCTATGTATTATCAAAGATTATATAATCTTTGGTATTATGTATATACCTTCATGAAAATTGACTACATGGTTTCGATTCTTATGTAATTCTACTAAAGTGTTGAATTATGAATAGTGCTGCCGGTCAGTGACGAACTTAACAGATGTGTGCCGTTGTCAACCCTTGTTTATCAGTTTGGATTCATAGAAAATCTGTTAAAGGCCGTATATGGGGGCGTACTGTTGTATTTCATAGGTTTCTGATATTAGTTTATTGTTATACAATGATTGGTCAATAAATTGTACATATAATGTTGGATCCACTCCTGAGCAAGGGAGGCAAACTTGGGACTCCGGATTTCACCGACAGGTGGCACAGCCAGTGCATGTGGATGTCAGGCCATTGGTTGGATTCTGGTTATCTCAGGTTAACTAACCTGGTGTCCTGTTCTGGTCACAGGCGCTCGGTAGTGTTCCGAGCGCGTTCGGTAGTGTTCCGAGCGCGTTCGGTAGTGTACCGTTTCGGCTGACTCATATATATATATTTTGTATACATGCCACTCGGGGGTATTGAAACATCGTTGTATTTTTCCAGGAATAACAATTAAGTTCATGCGATATTATTGAAAAACACAGGCCTTTTTAGAACAGCCATCGAAGGGGGTTAGCGCCTTTACAGCTGATTGAACTTGTGGCGAACTTAAGAAATAGTCTCTCACTCCCCGAACTATTAATCCTGGCAACGGGCCTGGATGACTGAGCGCGATTTCTCACTTCGATCGGGTGCCGTACTGGTTAGGGGGCGTAGTGGTCAAGGTGCCGTATCGACCGGCTACATTTGAAGGTTGCCGACCCGATGTCCAGTAACCAGCTGAGCTGGGTCCCCACACTCTTCTGTCAGCACTTCCGGGCATTTTCTTAGTTCCATTTGCGTGGTGAGCGTTTCTAGCACGCTGACACCAACAGCAAATCCACCAGAGCACATCGGAATTTGTCTGTGTTCTACAATTACGCACGGCTTTCACAAACTATACCATGCATTCAAGCTGCTTCTCCGTCCATGTTTCAATAAGGTATTAATCCCGAATACAACCAATTAGTGTGCCTAATACTTCAGGTAGCTTTGAATCAAATAAGCCCCGCATTTAACAATCCATCATAAAGCGACCCATTAAATACGGACTTGTCTATTTTTTTCACAAGATTTTCGGTCTCCCATAACGGTTTGCTTTTCGGTGGCCAGCGCAAAAAAGGTCGCTCGGTCCGCTGGTGGGACCCACGACACATATATACAGTATATATATACAGTGTCTGCTGGTGGGACCCACGGGACATATATACAGTATATATATACAGTGTCTGCTGGTGGGACCCACGGCACATATATACAGTATATATATAGTGTCTGCTGGTGGGACCCACGGGACATATATACAGTATATATATACAGTGTCTGCTGGTGGGACCCACGGCACATATATACAGTATATTTAAAGTGTCTGCTGGTGGGACCCACGGGACATATATACAGTATATATATACAGTGTCTGCTGGTGGGACCCACGGCACATATATACAGTATATATACAGTGTCTGCTGGTGGGACCCACGGCACATATATACAGTATATATATACAGTGTCGAACAATATGGTCCAGTCATTAAAAAAGGAGCTGTGTGGTTCACGTGTACAAGAAGGCGTCTGAGGCCAAAATGACAGGGGCCAAAGCCGCCTCAATATGTCAGACGGGGTCGACACGGAGCAGATCTCGTGGCCTCTCCGGACACGGAGCAGATCTCGTGGCCTCTCCCGACACGGAGCAGATATCTCGTGGCCTCTCCCGACACAGAGTAGATCTCGTGGCCTCTCCCGACACGGAGCAGATCTCGTGGCCTCTCCCGACACGGAGCAGATCTCGTGGCCTCTCCCGACACGGAGCAGATCTCGTAGCCACTCCCGACACGGAGCAGATCTCGTGGCCACTCCCCATCGCAGTGCCGTTGAAAATGGTCCAAATTGGTTTCTTATCACCTTTTCGCTGTTTCATTCTAGTCATGTCTGGGAGGCAATATCTCAGTGACCACCGCGAGGGTGAATATCAACCTTTAATGGTTATTTAGAGAACCACCGGGGCAAAAACATGGATTGATTCGCCATCTAGAAACAATTTTAAGGACTATATGCAAGGCGTCAAAATTGCAAATCTCGCCAGACTGGCTCCAATAACATGGGGTCCCTGTAATAGAGACTCGTTGGGGCCAGACTGGCTGTTTTCGCCCCTTTTTGCGGACACAGAGGGGGTCGGGTGGGATTATGACGACATCACTTCGTAGCCCTAATGACACGTAAGGGATCGCGTCACGGTCCAGGGAATCTATATGTTGTAGTCTTTAAATATTTGAATCTCAACGTCTGGTTCACTGCCTCGATATTGTCGAACCCGGACACACTATCTAATCCCTACAGCCCACGAACCACCGGGCAAGCACAATGATCCTGGCGAACACGGGCGCTTGAGCTCGACCGATATGATACCACAATCAAACCCGCATGCAGTTGTGTTTTATAGAAACGACTCATTACTCCCGCACACGGACATTGTGGTAGATTCATAATGGTCTTGCCCAAGCGGCTATGCACCACACCTGCTCCTTGTTTTACCTGTGTTCAGGTGCTAGTTTTTGATTTTAGTGTTGCGCCATTCTATTGATCTTGTTTATCATAAATCGAGTATGACGTATGCAGTGGTGAACATTCCCTTAACTGGTCATTGCATTCGATGATAATCAATTGTATCAAATCAAATCTCGAGACAAGTACACTTTTCCCTCACAGATGTGTTCGGCTTTTCATGATCTTCCCGCGCACGTCATAAGCAGGTGGTATTAAATTGCTAGGTTATAAAGGCCTCCATTGTTTGGTGTCCGTGTCCATCCGTTGTCGTTCGCGGATTCGTCCAGGAACGACTCAGCCCGACTGGTTTAAAGCGTGATTTAAAGCTGTGTTATCTCACAACAGCTTCGTTGTAGTAGCTGACAGGGTTTAAAAGCCCAAAGGTCATTCACATTAATAAGGCAGTACGTGGTCTATAGTCGCCGGATTGCTTGACCTTTATATAACAACATTAACAAGTGACGTTCGCTCGCGAACAACAGGCCCGCACGAAATGCGCGCTCTAAGTGTGAAAACCTAAAAACTCTTAAAGGCCGACTATGAATAGCTCCGTGACCTCTCCCGGAAATGAACCAGATAAATACTCCAGGCGGCCGGCCGAGACACTGCAGTCGCTGACAGACACTCGTTAGTCGAAACAGGCCACAAGTAGGAGCGCCGCGTCGTTTGTTCGCAGAGCGACGACCGAGTTGACTTATGGAGGATCAACGAAGAGGGTATATGGAGATACCCGATTAATACAAACAGTAAGCCATTTTGTTTATCGATAAACATGCGTGACGAAATACCTGAACTGTTGTTCTTCTGATGATTTGCTTACCTGTATATGAGGGCATAGCATAAAAAGTAGATGTATGTGTGGCAATGGGATGAATCATAATGTTTGACACAGTATATCCCGCTTCTAACTACTACGCGTTGGGATTCTTTATCGGGCCTGTAGTATTTCCCCAGCTCCCTTACCTTGATAAGGTGTTGTTGGGAAGGTCGGCTGCGGCGAATCTTTTGTGTATTGTCAATTCTGGTATCTGGGTCGAAACGCCCTCGGGGGTGTCGGGGGATAGGGCGTTTATTTTATGAATGTCGCATGGTGTGAATTTCCGTATGCTGTGCATGTTTCTATGACGCGAATGCTCGTATGACGTGAATGAAATGTAGTTAACTACTAGCGTACGTATATTGGTAGCATTCTTGAAATTTTAAAATACCCTCGCGGCCGTGAGGAAATGCCCTCATAACACCCTCAAGGCCGGCAGCGAGCGCCCTCATCGCCATGGGGAAAGCCCCCATAACGCCCTCACGGCAGGGACGAAACTCCATCACGGCCGGGAGGAGACGTCCTCCAAACGCCCTCACCGCCACGTGGAAAGCCTTCATAACGCCCTCACGACCGGGAGTCCTTCAAACGCCCTCACGGTAGCGACTGCATGTTCCGATAAATGCGAATGCTCGAGTTAAATGTAGTTAACATGCTAGCATTCGTATATTAGTCCAAGCCTTGAGGTCTCAAAATGCCCTCGCCCCGGCACCCCCGAGGGCGTTTTGTCCCGGGGCCCATTTGGTTACCTAAAACCGGCATTCTCGTTCTAAATAAGTTGTTGAAACTAGCAGAGCTGAAAGTATAAAGAGATGTTATTATGCCAATGGCAAGGAAAGATTTGTGCATTATTGTCAGGCCGGAATCCATATGCTTCAAAGCCGCATTACAGATAAATCATAACGTATGCAGAGTCGCTTATTGCTGAGCATAACTCTGCGCAGTCATAAAGTAACATCGCTGTCTTTTTCGAGTGGTTCTTCATGTCGGTAGGACTTGCGTACTTTGCTTGGAGCTGGCGGTATTTCCGGTCTTGGAGCTGGCCGTATTTCCGGTCTTGGAGCTGGCCGTATTTCCGGTCTTGATGAACCGTGTGTTTAGGGCTGATACGTCTCGTCTATGGAGGCGGTGGTTTTGAGACCTCTTGATCAATCTCTTCATATTTTCAGTTATAAACATATTGTGGGGCGCTTCCAGTGAATAATGGCTTTTATGGCGGTCAATAACATGTTGTGGATACCTTCGGGTAGTCCACGCGAACGGAGTTCCTTTAGCGGGTGTTGCGCACCAGCAAGATGACTTACGTATATTCACGATACGACACACAGCCGGCAAAACCAGCACACAGCTAAAGAATATCAACAGCAGCACACAGCTTGTTGTACACCAGACAAACTGGTAGAAGACTGGTATAAGAGGTCGTGGAAGTTTCTCAATAAATCAGTCCACGCCTGACATAAACGTAGACACATTATGACATAAGGTTCTATTATACTCCGCCAGGGGGAGTCAATCATAACACAGACAATAACGCAGTCCTGAATTTAAATAGCACGCCAGACAGACATGTGTGCTAAAACCAACGGTCTTGCTACGCTTGTTAGTGGTCAGAACCATTAAAATGGTTTGGCAGGTTACAATGACAGCTGTGAAAAACCCAAACTGCGCAGATAACAACAACGACCGTGCAACACAATAACGGCTGTGAGTAACCCGAACTGTGCAAAGAAACAGCCGCGCAGAATGATGACGGCTGAGAAAACCGAACTGTGCGAACAACAGCCGTGCAAAACAATATCAGCTGCGAGTAACCCTAACTGTGCAAAGAAAAAGCCGTGCAAAACGATAACAGCTGTGAGAGACAAAAAGGCAAATTTGTTTCTTTTTTCCTTTTTTGGGTTTGATTTGTATTTTTTTTTTTAATTTGTGGCTTGGAAAGAGAAGGTGATGACCTGAAGCGAGGCCAAAACGTAAACAACTCTCCGGATGGATGTTTTGCCGATGGAGGTGTTTGGGTGGAGGCCATCTCGAGACCAGTGTTGTACTGGCACAGCTCAGAAACCCCTGTGTGTGTGTGTGTATGTGGCATTAGGATGGACGCTAAGCAGTTGCCTTAGGTAGTGGTTGCATTTGTCAACCAATGCGTTGAAGGTATCTGGAGTTTGTGCCAATGTTATTTGTGCGGTGCAGCATGGATCATCAGTGATAAGCGTGGCTAGTGAAAGCTGGAAAGTCCCAGAAACAAGGTCATTGATGCCTATATCTAGGATAACGAAGTCTGGGCATGATGCTTGAGGTGTTGTTGATAAGGTCATGCTAGTAGCCTTGAGACCTGTTTTACGCTGATGTTTCTTCTTTGTACATATGCTCGTGTAGGCAAAGGACGTGACGCCAATTGTGGTAGTTCACAAACTAAATATTTATTATAACTTCTAAATGTTGCCTTCGCTCTCCAAGCTCGGAACTCCCCTCTGCTGGTGGACATCCCCTCTCTAATGCCATGCCCTCCAGGGAGGTGGACAGTAGGGTAACCAATAGAATACGTTTATTGTTCTCAGCCAATCACTGAATGGGTTGAGTTACCTACGGCTGGGGCGAAGGTGTGTTTTAATGACATAACACCTGACTCCATGCAAAGTCAAGTGAACTTTGTCACTGACAAAAATCAACATGATAATGGTGAAAATAAAACCTGCTGGACGGCGAAGGTAGAATACTGATGGAGAAGGCTTGGAGCAGCAGTCTGAGTGTTGGATGGTAGCGGCGAGTAACCGGGCTGGACGGCAAAGGTAGAATACTGATGGAGAAGGCTTGGAGCAGCAGTCTGAGTGTTGGATGGTAGCGGCGAGTGACCGGGCTGTCGCATTATAAGACGTCTGACTCCCGCACAAAATGCGGCTGTGACCTCCCTACCACAATCTGTCGGGTTTTTTGAGCTGGCCTCCCGTGTCCCTTTGTCTGAGTTGGTGGGTATGTCTGAACTATCAAAATAACACTTAAAAGTCATAAGTGGCTCGATAGGGATAGGCTGATTCCTCCACTTCAAAGCCGCTGTCGCGTAATATATCGAAAATGGTGGGTGGTGGGTGATAGACCCCGCCTGGATACCTGTAAACGGTCTCCGCAATGCATGTGGCTTGGTGCGGATGTAACATACCCACATGTTTCCACAGTTTACCACATGTGGTGCAAGCATAAGACTTGCAATAGCGATCCCGGTTCCGTATATAGCTGAAATGCGCCTCGTGGAGGTTGATGTACATTGATTCGGTATAGTTAGTGGGGGACCGCCTCACAAGTCAGGCAACCTGTCGACAAACAATCATTTAAAAGATTCAGTTATGAATTACTGTTTCATTGATTTTTCTTCACTTAAATTATTTAAATTTCAGTTTACCTGTTCTTCACTATATTGGTACACGAAAATGTTCACATTGAAGCGCTCCTCCACTTTTTCGAGATCAGCCCAAGGAACACCGGCGATATATCCATGTCCCCAGAAGGATAGGATCCACTTGTATGTCCCTCTTTTTTCCATTTATCTTTGTAGGCGGCTGCCTACCCCCCTCCCCCTTGTGGTTCCGGGGGTAGAATAGGCTCACTGTATACTCCCGCATGTCGTAAGAGGCGACTGATAAGCGGCAACCTGTTGGCCATGGGTTGCGACTGTGGACAATGGGATCCAGGTGGTAGAGTGAAGCGGTCCTTTTGAGGGCCATCCATCTCTGCAACACACCACTCTATCCCGGATTTCGCCTAGACGAGAGGCTGGAATGGCCTGGTCCAGTCAATCGGCTGGTGGTGACTTGCCCTAGGATAATCGTTTCCATTTTTATCTTTTCCATCTCCATTTTCATTTATCCTACAAGGCGGCTGCTTAATCAGGTCAATCTTATCTATTAACCTTTCTTGGCACCATATTACACATGAGTGTTGGTGTGCCGTTAAACCCTATACTTACCTTGCCCCTGCTCGATCCTACTCTCAAAGGCTTTAAAATCACCAGCATTTCTCATGGCGACCGGTGCAGGTAATTGCTGATAATTAAAAAGGGGGGAAGGCTTTAAAAGTCAGAAGAGCCAGATTAATATCATTACATCCTCCCCAACCATAATTAAGTTGAACTTCCACTGTTCAATCAATTTTGAATTTACCTTTGCATTTCGAAAATAGACTTAGTTAAACTAATTGAAGATTTAGTGAAAGGAAATTTGGAATATGAGCCCAATATTATTTGATTTTGAATTTTGAATGATTCCAGGTAGCTTGGACATGGGCCAATATTATTTTACATTGGCACATGTCCATAACAAAGATATTTTACAGAAATGGATTAGTGATGATGAGATAATAATAATTTTACAAAAAGTGTTTCTCTAATTTCGTTAGCTCTATATATGAATTGCGTAAAAATTATACAATAGGTTTATTAGTGATGACATATTGAGATTTAACCTTTGACATGAGGGGAGATATGTGCGTAATTCTCCACTGTATCCCTGGTCAGGTAGACATAAGCTTTGGCTTGCAAGGTGTTGGCGCGTCGGGTGAAGGCGCTGTCTCCCTCTTGCATGGCGTAAATATACCTGGGAAGAAAATGAACTTACGGCAGCGATCAGTGTGCCTTGATAATATGTAACATGAATTATACAAAAAGTGTGGTTAATGTGTGTGAGTAATTTGTGTGTAATATCATGACATCAAACTAAATATAGGTGTGTTAAGTGAAGATACATTTTAAAATGATTTAGTGTTAATTTGCGTAGGGAGATTGAATGCGTGGTAAGGAGTTAAGAAGTGGCTCGAGATGGAGAGTGTACTGGACCTACGGAGTAACCAAGGTGAGCACTCCAATTGAGTTGGGAGTGTATCTCTATACACGTATCTATGGATACGATGGTAGTCTACGCCTGAAAAATAAAAATTTGTTATTAGCTTTACTGCGTATGGCAATTTGGTTAGAAAGAAGTGAACTACCACATGGTTAGTATGGACATGGAGTTCCAGAGAAGTGTAAACCTTTGTGGTGTTTAAGCAGTATTTTGAACATTTGAAAATGAACGTGACGATAAAGCTTAATAATTGGTAAATCGCAAGGGCTATAAAGAATGCGATTATTAAGGTGATATATGAGTCTTGGTGTATGGTGGTAAGAAAGACAGATCACCAAGGTCCACATCTGGTCGCTCATACGTTTGTCTTTGTTCCCTAATGGCTTGACTAACTTTGTGCAAACTTAAACCATTTTGTATGTCGATTTTCCTGAGGTCCGAAAAATTTGCTATCAGTGATTGCAATTTTGGGAGTTCTAGAGTGATGTTCTGGGTTAACAGTTGGTGACTGGGAAGTTGTCTGGGCTTATAGCCAAAATGGAGAAAGAGTGGGTATTTATCAAGTGCATTATGCCTTATACTCTGAGGAACTTGAACGCCAGCCAAAAAGCTTCCTAAGGGGCTCAGTCTTGGCTTTGATGGCTGCGTCCGATAATGATTGCTTAGTCATTGAGGCTCGCTTTTTTCTAAGAACACGCCGCATTCAAGCGTAATGTTTAACTTGGTTTGTGACGACTTTGTCACGAATATTCAAAAGATATGTGGTATAACAATATGTGGTGAATGCATTTTTTTTCGAGAAAATAAAACAAATATTATTATTTGAATATCTGGTACGAAGTCGACCCCCCATAGGTTTGCACTCGCACATTATCACTCAAAATTCGATGATAACCAAGGGAAAAACTCCTAATATGTCGAAAGTTAACCATGGTGGAAAATTCCTACTATCCTTAATAACGGAAAGAGCATTCTTTGATTTTATCGGTGAAAACACCACACTTTCTATTGACGCCCAGTATAAGGGTCTTGGGAGACATTCGTGACCTGCGTGCATCATTTTGTGCTTGGGAATTTCCGCCTCCTTCGGAGTTATTCGTTGATTGAAGATTTTGCCATTTCCATTTCGTATGTGGATTAAAGTTCATTGAGAATGTGAAACTTATTATCATTAATATATCCTAATCAACACCTCGTTCATCATACTTGACGTTTCAATGTTTAGTTTGGTTTGTAACCCTGCGCTCGTAACCCGAATTGCCAAGAAGTTTCATGGTTTCCGCCACAATTGCCTGGTTTGGATTAGCATCAATCGAAGAAAAAAATGCATGTTTTATAAGCACAACATATATCGTGGAAACCTCAAATAAGAGCAAAAATCAAAATAAACACAGTATGAACCCTGTTTATATGAAAACGACATAAGTAAAAAATCTGAGAAAAAGGTAAATATGAATGATAAATTAATTTTTGAGAAAGAAAAATTTAATCCAGCTTAACTTATAAGATGATAAAGTAAAATAAATGATGATGAAATAGTTAATTTGTATCGACACAAAGCAGGTCTTTGGTTGGTATTCCACAGTTTGGTAGATTTGGTATGAGGGCCAAAGCATGATTTAAATACCATTTTATTGGTGGTGTACTATTTTAATGGTGGTGTGGCCAGTAATAGCTTTTCGCCCTTGTAACTACCGATTAAGGATCACCATGGTTGCTGTTACACAATAAGACAAAAAACGACTGGACATGTTAATATTTATACCATTAAAGATTATCAAAGGAAGGGCCTTGCCGTCATTATTTTATGCTGTTCTGTATATGCTCCCTTGACAGTTCCAATATCTTCCCGGCAGATGTTGCTGGCCTTGAAGATGGGTGTCATTTCTTGAAAATGGTCTTTCAAATTATCTGGGACATGAAGATCCACTTCCACCATACCAAAGAAAGACCCATCTCTGAAATGATTGAGAATTTCATTTTGGGTCATTTGTGGTAGCGGTGTCGATGGTCTGGTTTTAAGAATAGCTTTCACCAAGGGGCATTGATTCCTATGGATTCGCCATTCACATTCCCACCACAGTATAAACAAATGTTCGCAAGTGGTCTTTGTTTCGTCTGGTTATATTGTGAGTCTTACCCGTGCGGGAATGCCTATGCCAGTAGCAACCATGAAATTGGTAGATGGTTTATTTTTGGACACACCAACGATCCACAGGCAACCGTCGTGCATCAAAATCCAACCACTCCATTGTTATGTGGCGGCGATCTGTAGTGACAGGTGTAAAATCCGGAGCAACTCTTCTGACGGAATGATCACTTTGCATTTCTTGAGCTAAGGTATATAGATACAAGGCATCAGCATCATAGCCGACTATACCACCGCATAGTTTGGCCTGGTCCTGATATTGAACTTGTCGGATCTGAATCACATTCTTTTCGTGGTATCGAAGGAAAACGATGGATGGCCCACCCACAATGTTATTCTTGATGAGCCAATAGAGATCCTCATTTTTACCATCGACTAATGAGAAGAAGCATTACGAAGCGAACTATGAAAGTCAGCGTGAGAAGGTAGCTCCCAGTGGATCAACCAATCCAACGTGACCCATTCATAAGGAAAACAGGCTTTGTTTACGCTGCAATGGTACGCTTTCAAATATTTGTCGTAATTGCAACCAGGTGCCAAATAGTTGCTGATATCCCAAAATTTAAAATTGGTTGACTTTAGGCAAAGAAAATTGTTATTTTTTTAACGACAAAATTAATTGGATCGTATTGTGTGAAGTACCGCATGAGAGCTACCTTGATGGCGTTCAGGTCGTATTTTCCGGAATTAAAACCAATTACGGGTAATTCCATCAAATAATTCCAGTGGATGCTTCCTTTTGGTTACCGGGTCGGTAACCAGCTGCTTTTGGAGTTGTTCATCCATATATTGGAGTAAGGAGGTGTGCTTCTCTAACAGGATGACATCAGCATCGGCCACCTGCTTCAAGAGGGTCATCATACGCAACACCAACTCATCCGTATCACCCTCGGTAACAAAGCAAACCGGTTCCTGGAAACCGGGTACGTTGCTACATACGGAGACTGACAAAGGGACATGCCTCCCATATCACCTTGTCCGAGTTGGTGGTGTCTGAACTATCAAAATAACACTTAAAGTCATAAGTGGCTCGATAGGGATAGGCTGATTCCTCCACTTCAAAGCCGCTGTCGCGTAGTGTATCGAAAATGGTGGGTGGTGGGTGATAGACCCCGCCTGGATACCTGTAAACGGTCTCCGCAATGCATGTGGCTTGGTGCGGATGTAACATACCCACATGTTTCCACAGTTTACCACATGTGATGTAAGCATAAGACTTGCAATAGCGATCCCGGTTCTGTATATAGCTGAAATGTGCCTCGTGGAGGTTGAGGTTCATCTATTCGGTTTAGTTTGTGGGGCACCGTCTCACAAGTGTGGCAACCTGTTAACAAACAATCATTCAAAAGATTCAGTTACGAATTACTCTTTCATTGATTTTTTCTTCACTTAAATTATTTAAATTTCAGTTTACCTGTTCTTCACTATATTGGTATACGAAAATGTTCACATTGAAACGCTGCTCCACTTTTTCGAGATCGGCCCAAGGAACACAGCGAATGTATCAATGTTCCCAGCAGGTTTATGCCTCTCAAAAAAGCCGTTTCGTCATCGTCTCCAACCCTCGAAGCGGGGCACCACGCAGCAAGGCCAGACAACGAAACAGGCACAGCCTGTCGGCGTATGGTCTACCGGAATTCATATCCGTGACCATCCCTAGAACAGCCTTGTTGTTCTGGATATGGGGTGGCAGTTTGGTAGGGGCAAAACCAAAAGGGTGGTCTAGTAACTTGCTGACATAGACTGTCAGGTTTGTTACTTTGATAACCACCCACTTGGAATTGGGGCGCTGATCGCGGGCCCATGTCAGAATATCCCCCTGTTCGAGCCTCCTCGAAAGCTTCGAAATCATCAGCATTTCTCACGGTGACCGGTTTCTATAGATTTTAGACCATACAATTCTCAAATTATTATATATAATTCAATTCATATAATTCAATTAATACTAATGGGTTTAATTTTTATTTAGTTAGTTTTAACACTTGACTCCTTATCCTTTCGTACTCGTATTTACCCCTCCTTAAGTAGGCACCATATAACACACTAGTGTTGGTGTGCCGTTAAACCCTATACTTACCTTACCTTACCTTTCTCACGGTGACCGATGCCGGAAGTAGCCGGGCATTATTCATTGAAGAATGAAAGTAGCGGAGTTCACCACTCTCATTATTCCTCAAGATAAAGCCGTAGCTGGCATTTATTTTGATGGCCACTTGTTGCTGATCAAAGATGACTTCTCTCAGTATGGGCATTGGAATGCGCAAATCGAAATTAAAGACATCCTGCAATGGCCGTATACGGACGTAAGTCCGGATGGCATTGCCGTGCCTAAGTTCGAGTGCCGCGATTCCAGTTGCCAGAGCATCTGAAAGAAAAGTAAGAGAGCGAGAGAGAGTGAGATAGTTAAACAAATCACCTCATTGATTCTAATTTATCACAAGCAACAATATGAAAAGATCATACCAGGTTCATCTTCATTCTCCATTACCCCGGCGCCTTGCTGACGTCGTCGATTACCACGTTTGCTTGGTTAGCTTCAACTGTCAAACAGAAATTAATAGTGCTAGGCCGAAATTCCATCGTAATATGTTGGTAGATAGTTGTTTTATATATCTAGTTGAGCTCACGTTCAGACGCAATTAATAATCCATGAATCGTATCCATACCTATTTCACCGGGAAAGCCAGCTAATTCGTCAAGAGCTCGATGCGCTTCGTTCAACGCATACTCGTCCATGACACATGACAACTCATAGTCATTGACATCACTATCCCACAAAGCTAACACAAATAAAGATTAATGAATAAAAACTAAATAAATAGTGAATTTGATATCATTCAACACGATTCTGCTACAAATGACAGTGAGATATATATATATATATATATATATATGTATATATGTATATATGTATATATATATATATATATATATATGTATATATGTATATATGTATATATATATATGTATATATATATATATATATATATATATATATGTCAAAACCTCGATTGATATTTTACCTTGATCGCGCTCGTATCCCACCATATGTAATCAGTTCCTGATCATTTGGACCCTCCCAAAGTACTGAAGCCAAATGGTAACAATCGTTAGTCTGAATACAGTTATTTTAAGATAAACTCTTAAAAAGCAATTTTTTTTTTATTTAGTTGTAGCTATCATCGGATATCACTCTGAATTAAATTCACTAGGATAAATAATATTTAAATGAATAATTCATGCTTACACTCTGAACTCGAACGACGACAAAAGCGTTTTCTTGCTGGCTCCATCTTGGATCGTCTTGGGTCTGATAGCTGACTCAGATTGTAATTTCCTAAATTTCCACCCCCTTTATATTAGAACACGCGGCATTCAAGCTTGAAACTACGCAGCGGGCCGTGTGCAAACGCTTTTATTCGCACATGCTGTATTCAAGTGTGAAGCTACGCAAAGGGTCGTGCGCAAAGGCTTTAATTCGGCCGACCACGTGGTCCGGGGCAAAAACCTCATTTCGAAATCCGACTTAACTAAGAACGCATCTCTCTTCGCCGCTTAAAGTGTATATAAATATCATCAGAAAGCATGAAAATACCAGTGTGGTTAATACATTTTTTTTATTGATTTCCTTTCATTATTTCGTAAGAGGTCATCCCCCGAAATGTAGTAACTCCCACGTCGTCCCACGTTTCAAATTTGGTCACTCTCCACCGTAAACAGCGTCCTAATAAATCGAATGCTATCGATCGTGGGACCAATGCTGGGTTCTTTATATAGTTAATCACTTCTGTGGAGGTAACCAGTTCTTTGGTAACAACATCCAATACTCGTGCGTATAAGTCAAAGGGAGGGAATTCCGTTTCCTCCAATTTGACTAAGCCCACTGTTAATATTTCTTCTAGCACAACAGCCTCTTCAGGTGTCAATCCACCGTTTTCAATATATTGTGAACGCAGCTGCATGTATATTTCAGCCACTTTGTCACATGGCATTTTAAACCAGTCAAATTTGCTCTCTGCGACACAAATAAATAAATAGATAAATAATCATATTCATATCACGATATATGTATAAATATATGTAGAGAACCATTTGCCGATCTGTCCCATCTGCAATTGGGTCTGACCCGTTTACCGATCGACATATGGGTCGCCCATCTGCTGATGGGCGACCCATCTGCCGATCCCCGTGACGGAATGAGAGCGACCCATCTGCAGATGGTTCTGACCCAATTGCGGATCAGGGTTGCATCGTCTTATGCTAATGTATTTTCCCAACCGCGAAAAAAGTATATCATGATTATTTTTATCGACATTAATTTTTTTGTGCCACAAAACCAACAAAAATTATGTGCAAACCACATTCGGCGAAAGAAGCAATTGTGTCAAATACAAACACAACATAGTATGTGAAAAGAAAATCATCATCAAAAGTAATCGAAATTAACATCAATACAAATCCAACAGATATCATCATTGAAACAGTGGAAGCAGGGGCCATCTTAAAGTGACATTAGAATGTTCGGTGTCCGCATCACTATGCTAGATGGGAATGGAGGCAAGTCACCAGCTGGCAGTGAATCCGCAAGGTGTTGTCTGGGGTAGATATAACTTTGGATGCATGGATCGTGGGCTGTTAGCAGGGTCTTGGCAAACGCGATGGCAAATACCCCACAATCGCTGCCGTTGGTCTGACGGTGTACATTCATCACAGCAATTGTTAAATCTTCTGTACTGACGTTCACGTACTTGGCAATCAATGCCACGGTACAGTTAGAGGGCTTCCTACACAGAGTCATACACACCAACAGTATTCTGAGAGTGGCCAATGTTTGAGATGGTGATCCAGTGGTTTCTATCTACATGCAAAATTTGGACAAATTCGCCTGATGGAACATCCCAGGAGTTGTTCTGTTGGAGTACAGTGTCCTGCAGACCAAACACGCCAGGGTGATCCTTAAGCAAAATCGTATTGGCAGCATCCATGTGTACGTCCGTTAACCAACCATTTGGACGTTTCAGACATCGGGTCTCTCTTTCTGACAGCTAGATGGCTGGGCGCGAAGAATCGTTGTTAGCTATGTCTTTATTTGTACATGGATGTTGCGGATGACAGTGAGTTGAACAAGCGATTCCATTCTGTCGGCAGCTACATTTTTTAGCTGATTGGCATGGTCCAGTACAACAGCATGAGCTCTTGACAAATCCATTGCCAGAGTTTTCTTTCCGGGCTGCGTTCCGCAAGGAAATGGATTTTGATAGGTCAGGCATCAAACTCCCTGAAAACTCCATCAGATCACCTGCTCTATATTTACTGTTCAGAATTCCGTGTCTGCAGGCTAATTTGTAAGACTTGACCTTCTGACCATGAACATCGGTCACAACACAAGACAGGCGGGGAAAATCTGTAGATGCTCGATCAATCTTCGGTATCGCTACTGACACAGTGTCTCCCAAACTAAACTCCCGTGCCGTAGTACGTTTCTTTCGGTTGTAGTGGTCAGCCATTTTGCTAACAGACTTGTACGTACGATCACGTGCCTTGTCTCTGAAACTCTCATGCTTCATTTGTTTGGCTGCTGATGAGTCTGAATCGTCAACTGTAGGTCGCTTTTGGCTTGCTGATTTTGTTGGTTTATGATCTGGAGTTTAACTTGATTTATCATCTTCAGAAATGTCATCATCTAATGTTTCTGTGGAAATGTTCTGAACACTGTCTGGGCTTACAATTTGCTTTGGATTCTCCAATTCCTCCTCGTCAACAACGTGGATCTCTGCCCCAGGAACCATGGCATACTTCGGTTCCTGGCCAAACACTAGCTTGTATGGGAGGTCACCGGTTGTATCAGAGGGCTGGGCGTTCATATGGTACATGATACGAGGTAACCACGTGGACCATGGACATGATGTGTCACATTCTGACTTCATTGCAGGGATGCGTTGCTCAATGACACGGTTGCCACGCTCCACAACACCCTGTGATTGAGAGTGTCGAGGTCGACCTCTAACAAGCGTGACATCATCACCCCAAATCTCAAAGAGGGAATGCAAAAGTTGATTCACAAATTCGCGGCCATTGTCAGAGTGAAAAATCCGCGGTGGACCTAGATATGCCAGTACACGTTGTTCGATCATTTCAGCAAGTTCGTGGGCTGTTTTCCTCTTTAAAGGAAAGAGTATATGAAACTTCGTGAAGTGATCCACAAAATGGCCAATGTAATTGAATTCCTGGTCAGGCATGTGCCGCATATCAATCAAATCAATTTGCACTCGTTCTAAGAAATTGTTGCAAATGATGGGTTTCAATGGTGGTCGGACGGTTTGTGACAAACTCTTAATAAACTTTTTCAGTTGCAGTGGTCATCGGATATCGCTCTGAATTAAATTCACTAGGATCAATAATATTTAAATGAAAATTCATGCTTACACTCTGAGGAACTTGAACGACGATAAATACGTTTTCTTGCGGGCTCCATCTTGGATCGTCTTGGCTTCTGATGGCTGGGTCGGATTATGATTTTTTTTATTCATATCGGGTCGCTTTATATACAGCCGCATTCAAGCGTGAAATAACGCCGGCTGCCGCGCGAGTGAGCTTGAATTAGGCTGACCACGGGTCGCGCATGCGCTGTGAAAGTATATAACCTCACTTTTACTTCCGACTTACCTAGGAACGGACCGCTTCGCTTCAAGTGGGTTAGGGGTGCGCCATAATGATGAATTGGATTGGTGAGTAATAAACTTTTGACTTGTAAAAGCTGGTACATTCGTTTCACAACACCACGAGGACGTATGAACATACCACTGTGGTTAATACATTTTATTTGTTTCATCTCATTATTTCATATGGGGTCATTCCTCGGTACGTCGCAACTTCCACGCCGTCGCGCCAGTCATACTTTAATTCTCCCCACAGAAAGCAGCGTCCTAATAAATCGAAGGCTATCGATCGCGGGAACCACTTGGGATTCTTGATGCACTTTATAACCTCCGTAGAGGTTACTAGTTCTCGCGCCACGACATCTAACACTCTTGCATAGAGATCAAATGGTGGGAAAGCGGTTTCTTCAAGTTTGATGAAACCCACTCTGTAAATTTCTTTCATGACTTAGGCCTCATCCGGAGTCAATTCCCCATTTTCCATATTTCGATCTCACATCCATGTTTATTGCGCCTACTTCACTGGAGGTCATTCTCCCCCAGTCATACTGGCTTTCTGCGACGGCTATCAACAAAGAGAAAATAATCATATAGATATCACGATATCACTCCATCCTTATTCTCATCTCTTACAGCTTACAGCTTATTCGCATTGTTACAACTTTAATCCTACCTTACCTCCACAGATATACTTAACACCCATTGTTATTCTCAATAATGAGCATTGTCGCTCCTCCTAAAATCGACTTTGCTTTTTCTTGTGGGTTCCAACTTGATGTTTCTTATAGAGTCCTGCTACCTTCGATTGTCTTGACAGTGAGTGCATCACTATCATCGTTTATAACGCTGTATCGCGAGCATTTGCAATACAGCCTTGTCTCCATGTGATGCACGCGCAGTGCGTAAGTTCCGTCTGCAATGACGACACACCTCCACGCTACCCATAACCACATGACCGACACAACTCCGTTTCGGATGGTATATAAATACGAATTGTGTGATTTAATATGATACCCTCATATAAATCTGTAGAGGGAGCGATACAAACACTAAAGAATGGCCGTATACGGACATAAGTCCGGATGGCTTTTCCGTGTCTACGTTCGAGTTCCACTATCCCGCTTACAAGAGCATGAGAAAGAGGGAGGGAGAGAGAAATCACCTCATTGATTCTAATTAATCACATGCAACAATATGAAAAGATCATACCTGGTTCATCTTCATTCCCAATGAGCCCCCCGAGCCAAAGCTCGACGCGTCATCAAAAGCAGCAGCGTGAGTCTTGGCACGATTTTGTTTCGAAATTAAACAGCAAGACTTCCACGAAAAAGGCATGGGACATGGTTCGTAGGATTAGGGGAAAGCAAAATGACAACACTCTCTCACATCTGGTTAAACCAGATGGTATCAAAGCCTCCAATTTGAAGGACATTGTCAATACTCTAGGCGATGCCTTCCAAAAGAATTCCTCTGCCAATAATTATAGTACCAAATTTCAAAAATTTAAACATCATCGGGAACGAAACATTCCTAATTTTAATTCAAATAACAATGAAAATTACAACTCTCTTTTTACACTAAAGGAGTTGGAAGATTCGATACATAAATCGAATGACACAGCTAGTGGACCCGATGATGTACACTATCAATTTTTAAAACACCTTCCAGAGGAATCACTTCAAGTACTTTTAGACACTTTTAATGGAATCTGGAAATCTGGAACATTCCCAGATGGTTGGAGAGAGGCTATAGTTATCCCGATACCCAAGCCAGGCAAGGATAGCACCATTCCTACGAACTATCGTCCCATTGCCTTAACGAGCTGCATCTGTAAAACGATGGAGAAAATGATAAACAACAGCCGCCTGGTATGGTTTCTTGAAAGAAACCAACTAATTTCCAGGTACCAGAGCGGTATCCGTCACACACGTAGCACGACGGATCACCTGGTCCGTCTTGAAAGTTTTATACGTGACGGTTTTGTGAGGGGGTTACATGTGGTGTCGGTCTTCTTCGATATGGAGAAGGCCTATGACACCACATGGAAACATGGAATCCTGTCGGATTTGAGCAATATGGGCCTTAAAGGCCGCATGCCTGTTTTTATAAAAAAAATTCTTGAGAACCGAATTTTTAAAGTACGTGCTGGCGCCAACCTTTCTGATACTTGTGATCAGGAGATGGGGGTCCCACAGGGAAGTATTTTATCCGTTACACTTTTTAATATCAAAATTAACAGTATTGTTAATGTCATCAAGCCAGGTGTGGATTGTTCACTCTACGTGGATGATTTTTTGATTTATTTTAAATCGAAAAATATGAGCACAATTGAGAGGCAGCTTCAACTTAGCCTCAATAACATCCAAAAATGGGCGGATGAAAACGGATTTAAATTCTCGAAATCAAAAACTGTTTGTATGCATTTATGCCAGAAGAGAACCCTACATCCTGACCCAGTCCTCACCCTTGATGGCAACGTTATTCCTGTGGTGGAAGAAACCAAGTTTCTAGGAATATTTTTGACAGGAAGCTCAATTTTAAAGCTCACATTTCTTACCTCCGTAAGAAATGTTTTAGAGCAATCAATCTTTTAAAGATGTTATCCAATACTGATTGGGGAGCGGACCGGAAAGTCCTTTTACGGATTTACCGGTCACTAGTGCGCTCCAAGTTGGACTATGGCTCAACATGAATGTGACTGAGGTCAAAGTCCCCTTTACAGACTTTAAACCTCAGGTCGTCCAATTTTTTAAACAGAAATGGCAGGACCAGTGGGACCATGTCGTGTCTGTGTTTTTTGATCTTGAGAAAGCATATGACACGACATGGAAATATGGGATTTTAAAAGATCTACAAGAAGCTGGTCTTCGAGGTAATATGCCACTATTTATACAAAATTTTTTAAATGATAGATTTTTTAAGGTAAGAATTGGGACATCACTTTCGGACCAACATGGTCAGGAAATGGGGGTCCCACAGGGCAGCATTCTTTCTGTCACACTTTTCAATCTAAAGATCAATAGCATCACAAAAGTTCTTAAACCTGAAATAGAAAAATCACTTTATGTAGACGATTTCCTTATATCTTACCGATCCAGCAGTATGACCACCATAGAACGCCAGCTACAAATCAACCTTAACAAAATTCAGAAATGGGCAGATGAAAATGGTTTCAAATTTTCTACTACAAAAACAGTTTGTGTACATTTTTGTCAAAGAAGGGGCCTTCACCCTGACCCAGAATTAACCATCAATGAAAAATCCCATCCCTGTTGTGGAAGAAACCAAATTCTTAGGTATCATATTTGATTCAAAACTTAATTTTAAATCCCATATTAATTACATCAGGAATAAATGTCTCAAGGCAATGAATCTTCTTAAAGTAGTGTCCAAGCTGGACTGGGGAGCTGACAGGCAGGTCCTGCTCAGGCTCTACCGGTCCTTGATAAGATCAAAGCTTGACTATGGCTGCATCGTTTACGGTGCAGCTCGAAAATCTTATCTAAAACGACTGGACATAGTCCAGAATCAGGCTCTGAGGATTTGCCTTGGGGCATTTCGAACATCACCCATTGAAAGCCTCCACACTGAAGCCAATGAAATGCCTATCCATCTAAGAAGAAACAAACTGGCCCTTCAATATGCAATTAAAATAAAAAGCAATCCAGATCACCCTGCCTATGACATTATCTTCCATCCCAAATACCAAGTAATATATGAAACTAAACCTAATGCCATACCACCTCTTGGCATCCGTATTCAAGAATCGCTAAACAACATATCCAATAATTTAGACATTATTGCTCCAAACAAAATTCCCGAAACACCACCCTGGCAATTGAACACACCAACAATAGACACATCCCTTACCAAATATGATAAATTAAATGCAAATGACCTCTTGATGAAATTTCATGAAATAAAAGAACATCACAAAGACAAGATACTTATTTATACTGATGGATCCAAAGATGCAAACCGTGTGGGCGCTGGAGTCGTGTTCGGACCTCAGACCCACAAGGAAAGACTGCCTGGTGCAGCATCTGTTTTTACAGCTGAAGTTACCGCAATAAGGATGGCATTGGGCCTTATTGCTCACCATCCCAATGCGGATTTTACAATTTTTAGTGATTCTTTATCTGCCCTGGAGGCAATTGGGAATAAGTTGTTATCGTGCCATATTGTTGTAGATATTTTAGAAAATCTTACTCGTTTATCCATGCTGGGAAAAAATTTGAGTTTGTCTGGGTACCCAGTCACATAGGTATCCCAGGCAACGAAAAAGCCGATAGGACTGCAAAGGAAGCCCTACATGAGCCAGTGTCTGAAACCAAGATTCCCTTTACAGACTTAAAACCGCAGGTCGTTAAACTTTTTAAACAAAAATGGCAGGACCAGTGGGATGAATCCATTCCAAACAAACTTTACGAAATCCAGCCTCAACTTGGGGAGTGGCCACACAGCTGCAGAGAGAGCCGAAGAGAAGAGGTCGGTCGTTCTTGCTCGCGCTCGTATAGGACACACCTATACAACTCATGCCTTTCTACTAAGGGATGAACCCATCCCTGAATGTATTCCTTGTCAATGTGCCTATACTGTCAAGCACATTCTCATCGAATGTGCTGATTTGATTTTGATCCGAAATCGCTTCTTCCGGGTTCAAACCCTTTCAGAATTATTTGAAAGGGTGAATCCATCCAAGATACTTGAATTCATTAGAGAAATTGGACTTTTTTATAGATTTTAGATCATACAATTCTCATTAATTCAATATAGTTCAAATTAATATAATTCAATTAATACACTTCAATTAATTCGATTTTTAGTTGGTTGTAAACCTTGAATTCTTATCCTTTCGTACTCGTACATGCCCCTCCTTAAGTAGGCACCATATAACACACTAGTGTTGGTGTGCCGTTAAACCCTATACTTACCTTACCTTACCTTACCTTACCTATACAACTCATGCCTTTCTACTAAGGGATGAGCCCATCCCTGAATGTATTCCTTGTCAATGTGCCTATACTGTCAAGCACATTCTCATCGAATGTGCTGATTTGATTTTGATCCGAAATCGCTTCTTCCGGGTTCAAACCCTTTCAGAATTGTTTGAAAGGGTGAATCCATCCAAGATACTTGGATTCATAAGAGAAATTGGACTTTTCTATAGATTTTAGACCATACAATTCTCAAATTATTATATATAATTCAATTAATAAAATTCAATTAATACTAATTGGTTTAATTTTTTGTTAGTTTTAACCCTTGACTCCTTATCCTTTCGTACTCGTATTTACCCCTCCTTAAGTAGGCACCATATAACACACTAGTGTTGGTGTGCCGTTAAACCCTATACTTACCTTACCTTACCTTACCTATTTCAGCGGGTAAGCCGGCTAATTCATCAACAGCTCGATGCGCTTCGTTCAACGCATACTCGTCCATGACGCGTGACAACTCGCTGTCATTGACATCTCCCCACAAAACTAAATGCAGATTAAATAAAATAGTGAAGACATTGACATTATTCAACTTGATCCTGCTGCTATTGGCATATTTATATACGTCAAAACCTCGACTGATATTTACCTTGTTCGTGCTCGTATGCTTCCATACAGGTGATTAATTCCTGGTCGGACTGCTGTCACTGACACACATACAGGACCCCTCACGAGCGTCACGTAGCTGACCACAGGTCTGCCAGCTCTCCTGTATCACATCAATAAACATCAATCTGGCTTTAGAAAAGGCCGATGTACCACAGACAACCTTGTTAAGTTAGAGTCTTATATTAGGGATGCATTTTTAAAGGGGGACCATGTCGTGTCTGTGTTTTTCGATCTTGAGAAAGCATATGACACGACATGGAAATATGGGATTTTAAAAGATCTACAAGAAGCTGGTCTTCGAGGTAATATGCCACTATTTATACAAAATTTTTTAAATGATAGATCTTTTAAGGTAAGAATTGGGACATCACTTTCGGACCAACATAGTCAGGAAATGGGGGTCCCACAGGGCAGCATTCTTTCTGTCACACTTTTCAATCTAAAGATCAATAGCATCACAAAAGTTCTTAAACCTGAAATAGAAAAATCACTTTATGTAGACGATTTCCTTATATCTTACCGATCCAGCAGTATGACCACCATAGAACGCCAGCTACAAAATCAACTTTAACAAAATTCAGAAATGGGCAGATGAAAATGGTTTCAAATTTTTCACTACAAAAACAGTTTGTGTACATTTTTGTCAAAGAAGGGGGCTTCACCCTGACCCAGAATTAACCATCAATGAAAATCCCGTCCCTGTTGTGGAAGAAACCAAATTCTTAGGTATCATATTTGATTCAAAACTTAATTTTAAATCCCATATTAATTACATCAGGAATAAATGTCTCAAGGCAATGAATCTTTAATTAAGTAGGTGTCCAATACTGGACTGGGGAGCTGACAGGCAGGTCCTGCTCAGACTCTACCGGTCCTTGATAAGATCAAAGCTTGACTATGGCTGCATCGTTTACGGTGCAGCTCGAAAATCTTATCTAAAACGACTGGACATAGTCCAGAATCAGGCTCTGAGGATTTGCCTTGGGGCATTTCGAACATCACCCATTGAAAAAAATGCCTCCTAAGTTCTGAGGAGCCAATGAAATGCCTATCCATCTAAGAAGAAACAAACTGGCCCTTCAATATGCACCCCCCTGTGGGTCTGGGGGTAGAATAAGCCCACTGTATCCTCCTGCATGTCGTAAGAGGCGACTAATAGGGGGCAACCTGTTGGCCGTGGGTTGCGACTCGTGTCGGTGGAAGATGGGATCCTGGTGGTTGAGTGGAGCGGTCCTTGCGAGGGCTATATCTGCAACACACCACTTTGGCCCGGATTTCACCTAGACGAGAGGCTGGAATGGCCTGGTCCAGTCAATCGGCTTGTGGTGACATGCCATGGGATATTTGTTTTCATTACTTATTGCTTTTTTCATTCCACCTCTTGTCATTCATTCTTATCCACATGGTTTTTTTCCCTTTTCTTTTTCATTTATCCCTGGCGGCTGCTTAACAGGTCAATTGAGTTGATGTGTGAAACAGCTCTTGAGCTGTTTGCTATTTGATTTGAGTATTGCACTGGTGTATCCCTGGCGTCATGTGTGCTGGTTGAGCCGCACACCGCTGACGCCCCCATGTTGGGCTCCATGGTGGGTGGGGAGCACCAGTGAAGAAATTTTATCATAATATCATGGCTCATAAACAAACTCAAGAAAGATTATCTTCTAAACGGACTAGACCCAATGAAACGGACACGGACTCTGACTCGGACAAAGATCTTTGCTCCTCATGGCCAAGATTCTTGGTTTTAACTTCTACTAATCCAGAGAGACCCTTGACATCTCTAAGTCCTTTTGCAATTAGTAAAGGGATTGAGGGGTTGGCTGGTGTCGCCAAAAACATTAGGAAAATACAGTCTGGCAGCTTGCTTGTTGAAGTTGATCGACCCAGCCTCGCGAGTTGCCTACTGAAATCAGTACTTCTCGCGGGCATTCCGATACAAGTCACCCCTCACCGAACCCTCAACACCAAAAGAGGAGTAATTCGATGTTTTGATTTGAAAGAATGCGAGGTCTCTGAAATTATTAACGAGTTAAAACCACAAAGGGTAATCGATGCAAAAAAAATCACAGTGAACCGCAATGGGACTCGACAAGCCACGGGGACGGTTATCCTGACCTTTGACAGCTCTGAATTGCCTAAAGCTGTCAAGGTCGGATACTTGAATGTCTCCGTGGACCCCTACATCCCAAATCCCTTGCGCTGCTTCAAGTGCCAACGTTACGGACATGGTAATTCAACCTGCAAAAGAACTGCAGCATGTGCGAAGTGTGGACAGGAGGACCATAAGGAAGATGACTGCCGGCAGACCACCAAATGTATTAATTGCTCAGGGGACCACCCAGCATTCTCTAGGTTGTGTCCTACATGGATCAAGGAAAAACAAATCCAAACGATCCGACACACCAGAGACATCTCGTTCCCTGAGGCACGAAAGATAGTGGAGGCACATCAGGGCACCAAACCCTCTTATGCTAGCGCTGTCAAAAAGGCCACAGTGTCAGTCGACACCCAGACCGACTACACGTGGCCAAATGGCAGCGCCCAGCCAAAAATGGTGACCATTGATGTGCCAAAACCTGCTACTACTACCAAGAAGGCAAAAGATATGTCAACGCAGTGCAGTCCTCCTGTCCATCCTACTGTTTACAAAAAACCCGCTGAGACTAGTAAAAAAAATGAAACAGTAATAACTAAAGTAAAATCTCATAATCATAGACCTCCTAAGGGATCTAAGGATCCCATAAAATTGCATAATAAATACGGCAGCCTAGAGGAGATGGACATTGACAGTGTCCGTCTTCCCTCTAAACCCACATCTGCCCCTAACAGCCCAAGGCGGAAGCCTCGGGCTTCAACCAATCCCCCCAATGTCACCTAGCATCATCCAATGGAACTGTCGAGGATTTCGGTCCAACTATGACGAACTCAAATTTCTTTTGTATGACCATCAACCTATTGCTGTTAGCCTTCAGGAAACTTTCTTGAAGGAGACTGATCAAATGTCAATGAGAGGGTATACCATGTATAATAAAACAACTTTATCACAAAGAGACGCAAGAGCTGTGGGAGGGGCATCTGTGCTTGTTAAAGACGGTGTCCCCCATGAACCCATTCCTCTTGACACGCCTCTTCAGGCTATAGCCATTAGAATTACCCTCCACAAAACCATCACTTTGTGCTCTCTGTACCTACCACCAAGCTACAAGATTTTACAGAGAGACATTGATCATTTGATCAGTCAACTTCCGTCCCCACTTTTGCTGCTTGGCGATTTCAATGCCCACAGCGATTTATGGGGATGTGAGGACACCAACGACAGTGGTCAAAAAATAGAATTTCATCATACAAAATGATCTTGCTATATTAAATAATAAATCTAAAACTTATCTCCATCCTGGAACCGGATCTTTCTCTGCCATAGACCTTAGCCTCTGCTCTCCATCTCTTTTGATGGAATTTGATTGGGAAGTTGGTCAGGACCAGTGTGGAAGTGACCACTTTCCAATATTTTTAAATATCAATAGGCCTATGCCCGCTGAGCGGGTATCCAAATGGAACCTACATAAGGCCAACTGGCCGAATTTTACTTCTATGTGCAGAGACATTATCAACAAAGATACATTAGAAAATATTGATGAAGATCCGGTATCCTTTTTTACACAATCAATAATTAATATAGCCACACAAAATGTACCGAAATCCTCGACAGATTCTAAACGGATATATAAACCATGGTTTTCTGATGCATGCCGTGACGCTGTCAAAGAGCGCAAACGGGCACTGTACAGGTTCAAAATGCGGCCCACCGAGGCCAACAAAAACCTGTACAAAGTAGCCCGAGCCAAAGCTCGACGCGTCATCAAATACAGCAAGCGTGAGTCTTGGCACAATTTTGTTTCCAAATTAAATAGCAAGACTTCCACGAAAAAGGCATGGGACATGGTTCGTAGGATTAGGGGAAAGGAAAATAACAACACTCTCTCACATCTGGTTAAACCAGATGGTTCCAAAGCCTCCAATTTGAAGGACATTGTCAATACTCTAGGCGATGCCTTCCAAAAGAATTCCTCTGCCAATAATTATAGTACCAAATTTCAAAAATTTAAACATCATCGGGAACGAAACATTCCTAATTTTAATTCAAATAACCATGAAAATTACAACTCTTTTTTTACACTAAAGGAGTTGGAGGATTCGATACATAAATCGAATGACACAGCTAGTGGACCCGATGATGTACACTATCAATTTTTAAAACACCTTCCAGAGGAATCACTTGAAGTACTTTTAGACATTTTTAATGGAATCTGGGAATCTGGAACATTCCCAGATGGTTGGAGAGAGGCTATAGTTATCCCGATACCCAAGCCAGGGAAGGATAACACCATTCCTACGAACTATCGTCCCATTGCCTTAACGAGCTGCATCTGTAAAACGATGGAGAAAATGATAAACAGCCGCCTGGTATGGTTTCTTGAAAGAAACCAACTAATTTCCAGGTACCAGAGCGGTTTCCGTCACACACGTAGCACGACGGATCACCTGGTCCGTCTTGAAAGTTTTATACGTGACGGTTTTGTGAGGGGGGAACATGTGGTGTCGGTCTTCTTCGATATGGAGAAGGCTTATGACACCACATGGAAACATGGAATCCTGTCGGATTTGAGCAATATGGGCCTTAAAGGCCGCATGCCTGTTTTTATCAAAAAATTTCTTGAGAACCGAATTTTTAAAGTCCGTGCTGGCACCACCCTTTCTGATACTTGTGATCAGGAGATGGGGGTCCCACAGGGAAGTATTTTATCCGTTACACTTTTTAATATAAAAATTAATAGTATAGTTAATGTCATCAAGCCAGGTGTGGATTGTTCACTCTACGTGGATGATTTTTTGATTTATTTTAAATCAAAAAATATGAGCACAATTGAGAGGCAGCTTCAACTTAGCCTCAATAACATCCAAAACTGGGCGGATGAAAACGGATTTAAATTCTCTAAATCAAAAACTGTCTGTATGCATTTTTGCAACAAAAGAAATATCCATCCAGACCCAGTTCTCACCCTTGATGGCAATGTTATTCCTGTGGTGGAAGAAACCAAGTTTCTTGGAATAATTTTTGACAGGAAGCTCAATTTTAAAGCTCACATTTCTTACCTGCGTAAGAAATGTTTTAAAGCAATCAATCTTTTAAAGATGCTGTCCAATACTGATTGGGGAGCGGACCGGAAAGTCCTTTTACGGCTTTACCGGTCACTAGTGCGTTCCAAGTTGGACTATGGCTCTTTTATATATGGTGCTGCCCGTCGCTCATATCTAAGAAAATTGGAAACTGTCCAAAACCAAGCTCTGAGGCTTTGCCTCGGGGCTTTCAGAACCTCTCCCATTCCCAGTCTACATGTGGAAGCCAACGAGGCACCACTTGGGGTTCGAAGGGAGCAGCTTGCCATTCAGTATGCCTTACGCATAAGGTCCAACCCCAAAAATCCTGCATTTTTGATGCTGTTTTTAATCCTGGAAATATCCATTTTTATGAGAGTAGGCCGAATGCTATCCCTTCGTTCGGTCTGCGTATCAGAGAATCGCTGGATGGGTCATGCTCTAACTTGAATGCCGTGGCGGTTGAGACTGTGCCAGGGTCTCCCCCATGGCAATTGAAAACCCCAACAGTGGATAAATCGCTGACAACCAACACGAAGGGATCTCACGAGCCTGATTTTTTCCTTCACCAATTTAGAGAGATAAAGGATAAATATTCGGACCGTTCTGCCCTTTACACAGACGGTTCGAAAGAAGACAATAAAATTGGAGCTGCAGCCATTATGGGGAAATGTGTTTTTAACATGAGCCTACCACCTCCACTGTCAATTTTCCACGCTGAGCTTAAAGCTCTTTCCATTGCACTTGGACTTATTGCCCAATCCATTAAAAAGCGTTTCGTTGTATTTTCCGACTCACTGTCTGCCCTGGAGGCAATCACAGGGAGTAATTTACGTAATGGTTTTATTTTAAATGTTGTGCTTTTATATTCTCAATTGACAGATCGTGGCAAGGATATTTTGTTTGTATGGGTACCAAGCCATGTTGGTATCCCTGGTAATGAAAGGGCAGACAGAGCTGCCAAGGAAGCCCTCAACATGAATGTGACTGAGGTTAAAGTCCCCTTTACAGACTTTAAACCTCAAGTCGTCCAATTTTTTAAACAGAAATGGCAGGACCAGTGGGATGAATCCATCCCAAACAAACTTCACGAAATTCAGCCCTTACTTGGGGAGTGGCCACAGAGCTGCAGAGAGAGCAGAAGAGAGGAGGTTATTCTTGCTCGCGCTCGTATAGGACACACCTATACAACTCATGCCTTTCTATTAAGGGATGAGCCCATCCCTGAATGCATTCCTTGTCAATGTACCTACACCGTCAAGCACATTCTCATCGAATGTGCTGATTTGATTTTGATCCGAAATCGCTTCTTCCGGGTTCAAACCCTTTCAGAATTGTTTGAAAGGGTGAATCCATCCAAGATACTTGGATTCATAAGAGAAATTGGACTTTTCTATAGATTTTAGACCATACAATTCTCAAATTATTATATATAATTCAATTAATATAATTCAATTGATACTAATGGGTTTAATTTTTAATTTTTAATTTAATTTTTAACCCTATATGTCAAACGTCAGCTGCACAGAAATGTAAGTCATAAATTGTATCGACAAATTATATTTAATCTCTCTTTTGCGGAATGAGGGAACGTGATTTCGTTTAAATGACGTGCTGACAATTATTTGAAATACTCCGGTCTACATTGCGTTTACATTGGATAGATTTTGACAGTAGTCTAGATGTGAGAACTGAGATACTTCATCCATATTGAATATATATAGTTACGAACAGAATTGACATATAACCCAGTGTTCAATCAAAGATTTAGTTATAATCTTTACAAGATCTTTGGTTCAATATTAAATGGAGAGGGTGGTTTGGGTGACTTAAGTTAACTAATTAGGTATCAATTTCGCGATATGTGCAACCTTGCAGGGCTATGTCCAGTAGACTGTAGAGCATTCATGTGACATACACTCCCGAGGATAGCTCTTTCGAACTAAGTACGGGAGTATGCACTCCCTCAAGGTGATTAATAGAACCTGACGTTGGTCTTTTGGGCTACCCGAGGAGGGTATTTATGGCAGGAGGACACTTTACCAAGACTCTAGAAACTTATGATATATTGAACACAATTAGAAAAGTGGGAATTATTCAATTAGTGATTCTAGTCCTATTTGAAATAGCTTGTATTAGACTATATTAAGTCCAGTAGGGTCATCATGTTACAAATATTAACAAGGTCTACAATGGCTCTACATACCGATGATTTATTGACCCCAGATAGAAAAGTGAGAATTATCCAATCAATAATTATTGTCCTCTTTGAAAAAAGAATGGGATTGGTTTTGGTTACCTCAGTGAACTAATTAGGTATCAATTTTGTGGTTTGTGTACCCTTGCAGGGCTATGTTGCAAAGTGATTGCTGTGAAATGCTGATGGGCTATTGATAAAGGTCCTGTTTTCTGCCTATGTAGGACATGACAAGAGAAAACTTGAAAATCTAATTTGGTTGTTTCATTGATTGACTGGTTGTAGTACTATAATGAAATGGCTGAACCAACAAGCATCATGTTTGTTTTATATCAAACAAATAACAAACACCTTCCACTAATTCCCTCTTATAATAAGTAAGTAGATAATTTTAAGATTTTACATGTTATAGTACTTAAGAACATGTTTGTTTGATTAATCTGTTATTAAAACATTTTGGCAGAATTAGCATTCCCAAGTATAGTGCCTGCTGAGTATTATAGTGAACTAGTCAACTCTTCATTCAATCATTTTTAAGCTGGCTGTCATGTGGAATATATTGTCCAAAGCAACTAAAGAAATGCATATTTTTACATGTGAAAATCAGTTTGGCTTTAAACAGAAACACTACAGATATGTGTATGCATGCCTTGAAAGATATTTTAACTATCTAAACCCAGGCTCTACTGTATTGGTATGTTTTCTATAAGCTTCAAAAGCTTTTGATAGAATTAACCGCAAGAAATTATTTCTTTAAATGTCTCATTAGGTTATTAGTATATTGATAGGGTCAACAGAATATTGTTGCTAAATTGGGCTGTACTTTCTAAGAACCTTTTCATGTTAACAATGGTGTCAGACAAGGAGGCATACTGTCACCCTTTCTAGTCAACTTGTATATGGATGATCTGTCTGTTAAATTAAATGCATGTACAACTGGTTTTATGTTTGGTTCTAAGCTTATCAACCACCTTATATATACTAGATACATATCAGACATGTGGAAACATTGGTAATGGAGTATATTCACTGTATATGGCCAACTAAGGTGATCTTACACTGTCATCTGTAAATATTCTGTAGTTCTTTCTGTCTGTATATACTGTACTGTATTACTAATGACATTTTTTGCGAATTCCATGAGGAATTAAATGATGTTAATGATGTGATTGATGTATACGTTAACCACCCACCAGCATAACCAAGCAGCAAGATTGGCCAGGGATCGTATTGCCCAAACAAATTTTTAATTTTGCATCCATTGTTTTTATTTTCAACATTTGTATGCAAAAGAAAATGACAAACAATCTGTTGGCAGAAGTGTGATTTAAAGAATTGAACTCAAAACACGACACCACAATTCATCATTTTTCATTTGTAGTTCAAGTGCTTTAGTTGCTCTCTCATCTTGTATTATCTGCACCTCAAGGGATTTTCTAGGTGGGGAATGTCAGTCCTAAGATTTGTTTTCATCCGTTTCAATCTAGGTTGATCAATGTCCATGGCTGTTACACATCAATAAGCCAAACTGTTGTTATTGAATCTTCACGGTTGTGGTAATTGGTTATGAGTAATCTAAATATATAGCTTACACATTGCAGCTTTGGTCTTGGGTGTATTCTTAGTAAGTTAACAACTATCTTAAAACACAACATTTGATGATATGATGTATTTATATGTTATTTAACTGTTGTATATTGAAAGCAATATTGCAAATGAAATTATGACTTGTTATTATAACCCACTTGTAGAAGTGCTTGCTTCTTCTGGTATAGAATTGACAGCACTGGCACCTAGATCAACAAAAGGATGTATGAGCAAAATGATATTTATAAGTATGTATTTAACAGTGTCTGAACATAGGTAGAATTGAATAAAAACATACCATTACCACATCAAATAAAAACATTGTCATTTACTTACTGTCTATTCCACCAGCAACTCCATTGAGGGAGGGAGCCCCTCAAACATTCTGAGGAATACTGCCTCAGCTTCATCAGCCTGTTTTGGCTCCTTCCGTCCTACAGTTGAGTTGTGTCTTTTTGCTTTGGCTATTTCAAACAATTATGTTGAATACCAATGGAATAGATACTTCCATTTAAATATCACTCTGAATACATGATAAAAGAATCAAGAATTTATAATTGACAACAATACTCTTACAGACTCTAATTAAACTGGACTATCCAGTAGCAGACGACTAATGAGTAATGATTACAAGGAAGCCTGGAGGGGGCGGGGCAGTAGACAGGTAGACGATGAGTCAGATTCCGAAAGAAGAGCTAAACTACTCAAATCTCGCCAGAGCGATCTGAATATCATTTAATACAACAAACAGATAAAGATAATCTAAAACGTTTAACAATAACATTAGCTTTGCAAATTAACTTATCTTTGATGATATTCAAATTGTAGTATCGGTTTGTTTTCCGTTGATTATCGTCCATCGCCAATCCGAACAACAAAGTACATCGTCAAACACGAATTCTCCTTGCGTTTACAAGTAATAATCCTTTATAACCATCCATGCACACAAACGGGCTGATGTAAATCTCCTTATCCAAACTGTCGAGTTTTATTAGACATCCAAGACCATCATATGTTTACAAACCCGCGCAAAATGTTTGTACCACGGCGCACTGCGAGAGGCGAGATTTTGATTCTGGCAGACAGCCAAAACGTTGCGCGCGTGTCTCAACTAAGTCCAGACTCAACGGTGTTGGTGAATACCAACTTAGCGACGGCTCAGCTGAGTCATCATAACGGCGACTCAGCATTGAGCTGTGACTTAAGCTCAGCGTGGTTGGTGAATACGGCCCCTGGGGCCGTATTCACCAACAGACTTAAGTCTAAGTTTTGGCTAAAAACGCTGAGCCGTGACTTAGCGGTATTCACCAACAAACTTAAGTTTAAGTTTTGACTCAAAACGTGCTCAAAGCTGAGACACCTTCGACGGTGACTTAAGTTCTTAATAATGACTTAAATATGGCCGACACAGTTAACATCAACATTCCGCGGCTGTTTTGCTTGTGATTTTAAGAGTTAATTATTTGATTATAGCTCATAATAAAGTTGAATGAGAGATAAATCGACAAGCTTTTCCATTTACACGTTAGATTTTAGCAATGTTTATACAATTGGCCGGATGAGACTACAATCTGTCTGCGAAGCGATATATTTCGCTCGCGACCATATTTTGCCAGACACTGCCAAAATGACAGCGAACACATGTCCTCGGGTCGATGATGTTTACGTGGCATTTGTGTCACATGCAAAGTATAACGTCTGCTAAATATCACAGGAAAATAGTCAGTCATTCATTCAGAAGATGGCGATACTGTTTTGTATAAAAAAAGCTTCGCCCGTTACAACGATAAAATCTCATTATGATTTATAACCCGGCCATCATAAAGTGTCGAGACCGAGAGGCGATATGTCAAACGTCAGCTGCACAGAAATGTAAGTCATAAATTGTATCGACAAATTATATTTAATCTCTCTTTTGCGGAATGAGGGAACGTGATTTCGTTTAAATGACGTGCTGACAATTATTTGAAATACTCCGGTCTACATTGCGTTTACATTGGATAGATTTTGACAGTAGTCTAGATGTGAGAACTGAGATACTTCATCCATATTGAATATATATAGTTACGAACAGAATTGACATATAACCCAGTGTTCAATCAAAGATTTAGTTATAATCTTTACAAGATCTTTGGTTCAATATTAAATGGAGAGGGTGGTTTGGGTGACTTAAGTTAACTAATTAGGTATCAATTTCGCGATATGTGCAACCTTGCAGGGCTATGTCCAGTAGACTGTAGAGCATCATGTGACATACACTCCCGAGGATAGCTCTTTCGAACTAAGTACGGGAGTATGCACTCCCTCAAGGTGATTAATAGAACCTGACGTTGGTCTTTTGGGCTACCCGAGGAGGGTATTTATGGCAGGAGGACACTTTACCAAGACTCTAGAAACTTATGATATATTGAACACAATTAGAAAAGTGGGAATTATTCAATTAGTGATTCTAGTCCTATTTGAAATAGCTTGTATTAGACTATATTAAGTCCAGTAGGGTCATCATGTTACAAATATTAACAAGGTCTACAATGGCTCTACATACCGATGATTTATTGACCCCAGATAGAAAAGTGAGAATTATCCAATCAATAATTATTGTCCTCTTTGAAAAAAGAATGGGATTGGTTTTGGTTACCTCAGTGAACTAATTAGGTATCAATTTTGTGGTTTGTGTACCCTTGCAGGGCTATGTTGCAAAGTGATTGCTGTGAAATGCTGATGGGCTATTGATAAAGGTCCTGTTTTCTGCCTATGTAGGTGATCACTCCTGGCAAGGACATGACAAGAGAAAACTTGAAAATCTAGTTTGGTTGTTTCATTGATTGACTGGTTGTAGTACTATAATGAAATGGCTGAACCAACAAGCATCATGTTTGTTTTATATCAAACAAATAACAAACACCTTCCACTAATTCCCTCTTATAATAAGTAAGTAGATAATTTTAAGATTTTACAGGTTATAGTACTTAAGAACATGTTTGTTTGATTAATCTGTTATTAAAACATTTTGGCAGAATTAGCATTCCCAAGTATAGTGCCTGCTGAGTATTATAGTGAACTAGTCAACTCTTCATTCAATCATTTTTAAGCTGGCTGTCATGTGGAATATATTGTCCAAAGCAACTAAAGAAATGCATATTTTTACATGTGAAAATCAGTTTGGCTTTAAACAGAAACACTACAGATATGTGTATGCATGCCTTGAAAGATATTTTAACTATCTAAACCCAGGCTCTACTGTATTGGTATGTTTTCTATAAGCTTCAAAAGCTTTTGATAGAATTAACCGCAAGAAAAATTATTTCTTTAAATGTCTCATTAGGTTATTAGTATATTGATAGGGTCAACAGAATATTGTTGCTAAATTGGGCTGTACTTTCTAAGAACCTTTTCATGTTAACAATGGTGTCAGACAAGGAGGCATACTGTCACCCTTTCTAGTCAACTTGTATATGGATGATCTGTCTGTTAAATTAAATGCATGTACAACTGGTTTTATGTTTGGTTCTAAGCTTATCAACCACCTTATATATACTAGATACATATCAGACATGTGGAAACATTGGTAATGGAGTATATTCACTGTATATGGCCAACTAAGGTGATCTTACACTGTCATCTGTAAATATTCTGTAGTTCTTTCTGTCTGTATATACTGTACTGTATTACTAATGACATTTTTTGCGAATTCCATGAGGAATTAAATGATGTTAATGATGTGATTGATGTATACGTTAACCACCCACCAGCATAACCAAGCAGCAAGATTGGCCAGGGATCGTATTGCCCAAACAAATTTTTAATTTTGCATCCATTGTTTTTATTTTCAACATTTGTATGCAAAAGAAAATGACAAACAATCTGTTGGCAGAAGTGTGATTTAAAGAATTGAACTCAAAACACGACACCACAATTCATCATTTTTCATTTGTAGTTCAAGTGCTTTAGTTGCTCTCTCATCTTGTATTATCTGCACCTCAAGGGATTTTCTAGGTGGGGAATGTCAGTCCTAAGATTTGTTTTCATCCGTTTCAATCTAGGTTGATCAATGTCCATGGCTGTTACACATCAATAAGCCAAACTGTTGTTATTGAATCTTCACGGTTGTGGTAATTGGTTATGAGTAATCTAAATATATAGCTTACACATTGCAGCTTTGGTCTTGGGTGTATTCTTAGTAAGTTAACAACTATCTTAAAACACAACATTTGATGATATGATGTATTTATATGTTATTTAACTGTTGTATATTGAAAGCAATATTGCAAATGAAATTATGACTTGTTATTATAACCCACTTGTAGAAGTGCTTGCTTCTTCTGGTATAGAATTGACAGCACTGGCACCTAGATCAACAAAAGGATGTATGAGCAAAATGATATTTATAAGTATGTATTTAACAGTGTCTGAACATAGGTAGAATTGAATAAAAAAACATACCATTACCACATCAAATAAACATTGTCATTTACTTACTGTCTATTCCACCAGCAACTCCATTGAGGGAGGGAGCCCCTCAAACATTCTGAGGAATACTGCCTCAGCTTCATCAGCCTGTTTTGGCTCCTTCCGTCCTCCAGTTGAGTTGTGTCTTTTTGCTTTGGCTATTTCAAACAATTATGTTGAATACCAATGGAATAGATACTTCCATTTAAATATCACTCTGAATACATGATAAAAGAATCAAGAATTTATAATTGACAACAATACTCTTACAGACTCTAATTAAACTGGACTATCCAGTAGCAGACGACTAATGAGTAATGATTACAAGGAAGCCTGGAGGGGGCGGGGCAGTAGACAGGTAGACGATGAGTCAGATTCCGAAAGAAGAGCTAAACTACTCAAATCTCGCCAGAGCGATCTGAATATCATTTAATACAACAAACAGATAAAGATAATCTAAAACGTTTAACAATAACATTAGCTTTGCAAATTAACTTATCTTTGATGATATTCAAATTGTAGTATCGGTTTGTTTTCCGTTGATTATCGTCCATCGCCAATCCGAACAACAAAGTACATCGTCAAACACGAATTCTCCTTGCGTTTACAAGTAATAATCCTTTATAACCATCCATGCACACAAACGGGCTGATGTAAATCTCCTTATCCAAACTGTCGAGTTTTATTAGACATCCAAGACCATCATATGTTTACAAACCCGCGCAAAATGTTTGTACCACGGCGCACTGCGAGAGGCGAGATTTTGATTCTGGCAGACAGCCAAAACGTTGCGCGCGTGTCTCAACTAAGTCCAGACTCAACGGTGTTGGTGAATACCAACTTAGCGACGGCTCAGCTGAGTCATCATAACGGCGACTCAGCGTTGAGCTGTGACTTAAGCTCAGCGTGGTTGGTGAATACGGCCCCTGGGGCCGTATTCACCAACAGACTTAAGTCTAAGTTTTGGCTAAAAACGCTGAGCCGTGACTTAGCGGTATTCACCAACAAACTTAAGTTTAAGTTTTGACTCAAAACGTGCTCAAAGCTGAGACACCTTCGACGGTGACTTAAGTTCTTAATAATGACTTAAATATGGCCGACACAGTTAACATCAACATTCCGCGGCTGTTTTGCTTGTGATTTTAAGAGTTAATTATTTGATTATAGCTCATAATAAAGTTGAATGAGAGATAAATCGACAAGCTTTTCCATTTACACGTTAGATTTTAGCAATGTTTATACAATTGGCCGGATGAGACTACAATCTGTCTGCGAAGCGATATATTTCGCTCGCGACCATATTTTGCCAGACACTGCCAAAATGACAGCGAACACATGTCCTCGGGTCGATGATGTTTACGTGGCATTTGTGTCACATGCAAAGTATAACGTCTGCTAAATATCACAGGAAAATAGTCAGTCATTCATTCAGAAGATGGCGATACTGTTTTGTATAAAAAAAGCTTCGCCCGTTACAACGATAAAATCTCATTATGATTTATAACCCGGCCATCATAAAGTGTCGAGACCGAGAGGCGATATGTCAAACGTCAGCTGCACAGAAATGTAAGTCATAAATTGTATCGACAAATTATATTTAATCTCTCTTTTGCGGAATGAGGGAACGTGATTTCGTTTAAATGACGTGCTGACAATTATTTGAAATACTCCGGTCTACATTGCGTTTACATTGGATAGATTTTGACAGTAGTCTAGATGTGAGAACTGAGATACTTCATCCATATTGAATATATATAGTTACGAACAGAATTGACATATAACCCAGTGTTCAATCAAAGATTTAGTTATAATCTTTACAAGATCTTTGGTTCAATATTAAATGGAGAGGGTGGTTTGGGTGACTTAAGTTAACTAATTAGGTATCAATTTCGCGATATGTGCAACCTTGCAGGGCTATGTCCAGTAGACTGTAGAGCATTCATGTGACATACACTCCCGAGGATAGCTCTTTCGAACTAAGTACGGGAGTATGCACTCCCTCAAGGTGATTAATAGAACCTGACGTTGGTCTTTTGGGCTACCCGAGGAGGGTATTTATGGCAGGAGGACACTTTACCAAGACTCTAGAAACTTATGATATATTGAACACAATTAGAAAAGTGGGAATTATTCAATTAGTGATTCTAGTCCTATTTGAAATAGCTTGTATTAGACTATATTAAGTCCAGTAGGGTCATCATGTTACAAATATTAACAAGGTCTACAATGGCTCTACATACCGATGATTTATTGACCCCAGATAGAAAAGTGAGAATTATCCAATCAATAATTATTGTCCTCTTTGAAAAAAGAAATGGGATTGGTTTTGGTTACCTCAGTGAACTAATTAGGTATCAATTTTGTGGTTTGTGTACCCTTGCAGGGCTATGTTGCAAAGTGATTGCTGTGAAATGCTGATGGGCTATTGATAAAGGTCCTGTTTTCTGCCTATGTAGGACATGACAAGAGAAAACTTGAAAATCTAATTTGGTTGTTTCATTGATTGACTGGTTGTAGTACTATAATGAAATGGCTGAACCAACAAGCATCATGTTTGTTTTATATCAAACAAATAACAAACACCTTCCACTAATTCCCTCTTATAATAAGTAAGTAGATAATTTTAAGATTTTACAGGTTATAGTACTTAAGAACATGTTTGTTTGATTAATCTGTTATTAAAACATTTTGGCAGAATTAGCATTCCCAAGTATAGTGCCTGCTGAGTATTATAGTGAACTAGTCAACTCTTCATTCAATCATTTTTAAGCTGGCTGTCATGTGGAATATATTGTCCAAAGCAACTAAAGAAATGCATATTTTTACATGTGAAAATCAGTTTGGCTTTAAACAGAAACACTACAGATATGTGTATGCATGCCTTGAAAGATATTTTAACTATCTAAACCCAGGCTCTACTGTATTGGTATGTTTTCTATAAGCTTCAAAAGCTTTTGATAGAATTAACCGCAAGAAATTATTTCTTTAAATGTCTCATTAGGTTATTAGTATATTGATAGGGTCAACAGAATATTGTTGCTAAATTGGGCTGTACTTTCTAAGAACCTTTTCATGTTAACAATGGTGTCAGACAAGGAGGCATACTGTCACCCTTTCTAGTCAACTTGTATATGGATGATCTGTCTGTTAAATTAAATGCATGTACAACTGGTTTTATGTTTGGTTCTAAGCTTATCAACCACCTTATATATACTAGATACATATCAGACATGTGGAAACATTGGTAATGGAGTATATTCACTGTATATGGCCAACTAAGGTGATCTTACACTGTCATCTGTAAATATTCTGTAGTTCTTTCTGTCTGTATATACTGTACTGTATTACTAATGACATTTTTTGCGAATTCCATGAGGAATTAAATGATGTTAATGATGTGATTGATGTATACGTTAACCACCCACCAGCATAACCAAGCAGCAAGATTGGCCAGGGATCGTATTGCCCAAACAAATTTTTAATTTTGCATCCATTGTTTTTATTTTCAACATTTGTATGCAAAAGAAAATGACAAACAATCTGTTGGCAGAAGTGTGATTTAAAGAATTGAACTCAAAACACGACACCACAATTCATCATTTTTCATTTGTAGTTCAAGTGCTTTAGTTGCTCTCTCATCTTGTATTATCTGCACCTCAAGGGATTTTCTAGGTGGGGAATGTCAGTCCTAAGATTTGTTTTCATCCGTTTCAATCTAGGTTGATCAATGTCCATGGCTGTTACACATCAATAAGCCAAACTGTTGTTATTGAATCTTCACGGTTGTGGTAATTGGTTATGAGTAATCTAAATATATATAGCTTACACATTGCAGCTTTGGTCTTGGGTGTATTCTTAGTAAGTTAACAACTATCTTAAAACACAACATTTGATGATATGATGTATTTATATGTTATTTAACTGTTGTATATTGAAAGCAATATTGCAAATGAAATTATGACTTGTTATTATAACCCACTTGTAGAAGTGCTTGCTTCTTCTGGTATAGAATTGACAGCACTGGCACCTAGATCAACAAAAGGATGTATGAGCAAAATGATATTTATAAGTATGTATTTAACAGTGTCTGAACATAGGTAGAATTGAATAAAAACATACCATTACCACATCAAATAAACATTGTCATTTACTTACTGTCTATTCCACCAGCAACTCCATTGAGGGAGGGAGCCCCTCAAACATTCTGAGGAATACTGCCTCAGCTTCATCAGCCTGTTTTGGCTCCTTCCGTCCTCCAGTTGAGTTGTGTCTTTTTGCTTTGGCTATTTCAAACAATTATGTTGAATACCAATGGAATAGATACTTCCATTTAAATATCACTCTGAATACATGATAAAAGAATCAAGAATTTATAATTGACAACAATACTCTTACAGACTCTAATTAAACTGGACTATCCAGTAGCAGACGACTAATGAGTAATGATTACAAGGAAGCCTGGAGGGGGCGGGGCAGTAGACAGGTAGACGATGAGTCAGATTCCGAAAGAAGAGCTAAACTACTCAAATCTCGCCAGAGCGATCTGAATATCATTTAATACAACAAACAGATAAAGATAATCTAAAACGTTTAACAATAACATTAGCTTTGCAAATTAACTTATCTTTGATGATATTCAAATTGTAGTATCGGTTTGTTTTCCGTTGATTATCGTCCATCGCCAATCCGAACAACAAAGTACATCGTCAAACACGAATTCTCCTTGCGTTTACAAGTAATAATCCTTTATAACCATCCATGCACACAAACGGGCTGATGTAAATCTCCTTATCCAAACTGTCGAGTTTTATTAGACATCCAAGACCATCATATGTTTACAAACCCGCGCAAAATGTTTGTACCACGGCGCACTGCGAGAGGCGAGATTTTGATTCTGGCAGACAGCCAAAACGTTGCGCGCGTGTCTCAACTAAGTCCAGACTCAACGGTGTTGGTGAATACCAACTTAGCGACGGCTCAGCTGAGTCATCATAACGGCGACTCAGCGTTGAGCTGTGACTTAAGCTCAGCGTGGTTGGTGAATACGGCCCCTGGGGCCGTATTCACCAACAGACTTAAGTCTAAGTTTTGGCTGAAAACGCTGAGCCGTGACTTAGCGGTATTCACCAACAAACTTAAGTTTAAGTTTTGACTCAAAACGTGCTCAAAGCTGAGACACCTTCGACGGTGACTTAAGTTCTTAATAATGACTTAAATATGGCCGACACAGTTAACATCAACATTCCGCGGCTGTTTTGCTTGTGATTTTAAGAGTTAATTATTTGATTATAGCTCATAATAAAGTTGAATGAGAGATAAATCGACAAGCTTTTCCATTTACACGTTAGATTTTAGCAATGTTTATACAATTGGCCGGATGAGACTACAATCTGTCTGCGAAGCGATATATTTCGCTTGCGACCATATTTTGCCAGACACTGCCAAAATGACAGCGAACACATGTCCTCGGGTCGATGATGTTTACGTGGCATTTGTGTCACATGCAAAGTATAACGTCTGCTAAATATCACAGGAAAATAGTCAGTCATTCATTCAGAAGATGGCGATACTGTTTTGTATAAAAAAAGCTTCGCCCGTTACAACGATAAAATCTCATTATGATTTATAACCCGGCCATCATAAAGTGTCGAGACCGAGAGGCGATATGTCAAACGTCAGCTGCACAGAAATGTAAGTCATAAATTGTATCGACAAATTATATTTAATCTCTCTTTTGCGGAATGAGGGAACGTGATTTCGTTTAAATGACGTGCTGACAATTATTTGAAATACTCTGGTCTACATTGCGTTTACATTGGTTAGATTTTGACAGTAGTCTAGATGTGAGAACTGAGATACTTCATCCATATTGAATATATATAGTTACGAACAGAATTGACATATAACCCAGTGTTCAATCAAAGATTTAGTTATAATCTTTACAAGATCTTTGGTTCAATATTAAATGGAGAGGGTGGTTTGGGTGACTTAAGTTAACTAATTAGGTATCAATTTCGCGATATGTGCAACCTTGCAGGGCTATGTCCAGTAGACTGTAGAGCATTCATGTGACATACACTCCCGAGGATAGCTCTTTCGAACTAAGTACGGGAGTATGCACTCCCTCAAGGTGATTAATAGAACCTGACGTTGGTCTTTTGGGCTACCCGAGGAGGGTATTTATGGCAGGAGGACACTTTACCAAGACTCTAGAAACTTATGATATATTGAACACAATTAGAAAAGTGGGAATTATTCAATTAGTGATTCTAGTCCTATTTGAAATAGCTTGTATTAGACTATATTAAGTCCAGTAGGGTCATCATGTTACAAATATTAACAAGGTCTACAATGGCTCTACATACCGATGATTTATTGACCCCAGATAGAAAAGTGAGAATTATCCAATCAATAATTATTGTCCTCTTTGAAAAAAGAATGGGATTGGTTTTGGTTACCTCAGTGAACTAATTAGGTATCAATTTTGTGGTTTGTGTACCCTTGCAGGGCTATGTTGCAAAGTGATTGCTGTGAAATGCTGATGGGCTATTGATAAAGGTCCTGTTTTCTGCCTATGTAGGACATGACAAGAGAAAACTTGAAAATCTAATTTGGTTGTTTCATTGATTGACTGGTTGTAGTACTATAATGAAATGGCTGAACCAACAAGCATCATGTTTGTTTTATATCAAACAAATAACAAACACCTTCCACTAATTCCCTCTTATAATAAGTAAGTAGATAATTTTAAGATTTTACATGTTATAGTACTTAAGAACATGTTTGTTTGATTAATCTGTTATTAAAACATTTTGGCAGAATTAGCATTCCCAAGTATAGTGCCTGCTGAGTATTATAGTGAACTAGTCAACTCTTCATTCAATCATTTTTAAGCTGGCTGTCATGTGGAATATATTGTCCAAAGCAACTAAAGAAATGCATATTTTTACATGTGAAAATCAGTTTGGCTTTAAACAGAAACACTACAGATATGTGTATGCATGCCTTGAAAGATATTTTAACTATCTAAACCCAGGCTCTACTGTATTGGTATGTTTTCTATAAGCTTCAAAAGCTTTTGATAGAATTAACCGCAAGAAATTATTTCTTTAAATGTCTCATTAGGTTATTAGTATATTGATAGGGTCAACAGAATATTGTTGCTAAATTGGGCTGTACTTTCTAAGAACCTTTTCATGTTAACAATGGTGTCAGACAAGGAGGCATACTGTCACCCTTTCTAGTCAACTTGTATATGGATGATCTGTCTGTTAAATTAAATGCATGTACAACTGGTTTTATGTTTGGTTCTAAGCTTATCAACCACCTTATATATACTAGATACATATCAGACATGTGGAAACATTGGTAATGGAGTATATTCACTGTATATGGCCAACTAAGGTGATCTTACACTGTCATCTGTAAATATTCTGTAGTTCTTTCTGTCTGTATATACTGTACTGTATTACTAATGACATTTTTTGCGAATTCCATGAGGAATTAAATGATGTTAATGATGTGATTGATGTATACGTTAACCACCCACCAGCATAACCAAGCAGCAAGATTGGCCAGGGATCGTATTGCCCAAACAAATTTTTAATTTTGCATCCATTGTTTTTATTTTCAACATTTGTATGCAAAAGAAAATGACAAACAATCTGTTGGCAGAAGTGTGATTTAAAGAATTGAACTCAAAACACGACACCACAATTCATCATTTTTCATTTGTAGTTCAAGTGCTTTAGTTGCTCTCTCATCTTGTATTATCTGCACCTCAAGGGATTTTCTAGGTGGGGAATGTCAGTCCTAAGATTTTGTTTTCATCCGTTTCAATCTAGGTTGATCAATGTCCATGGCTGTTACACATCAATAAGCCAAACTGTTGTTATTGAATCTTCACGGTTGTGGTAATTGGTTATGAGTAATCTAAATATATAGCTTACACATTGCAGCTTTGGTCTTGGGTGTATTCTTAGTAAGTTAACAACTATCTTAAAACACAACATTTGATGATATGATGTATTTATATGTTATTTAACTGTTGTATATTGAAAGCAATATTGCAAATGAAATTATGACTTGTTATTATAACCCACTTGTAGAAGTGCTTGCTTCTTCTGGTATAGAATTGACAGCACTGGCACCTAGATCAACAAAAGGATGTATGAGCAAAATGATATTTATAAGTATGTATTTAACAGTGTCTGAACATAGGTAGAATTGAATAAAAAAACATACCATTACCACATCAAATAAACATTGTCATTTACTTACTGTCTATTCCACCAGCAACTCCATTGAGGGAGGGAGCCCCTCAAACATTCTGAGGAATACTGCCTCAGCTTCATCAGCCTGTTTTGGCTCCTTCCGTCCTACAGTTGAGTTGTGTCTTTTTGCTTTGGCTATTTCAAACAATTATGTTGAATACCAATGGAATAGATACTTCCATTTAAATATCACTCTGAATACATGATAAAAGAATCAAGAATTTATAATTGACAACAATACTCTTACAGACTCTAATTAAACTGGACTATCCAGTAGCAGACGACTAATGAGTAATGATTACAAGGAAGCCTGGAGGGGGCGGGGCAGTAGACAGGTAGACGATGAGTCAGATTCCGAAAGAAGAGCTAAACTACTCAAATCTCGCCAGAGCGATCTGAATATCATTTAATACAACAAACAGATAAAGATAATCTAAAACGTTTAACAATAACATTAGCTTTGCAAATTAACTTATCTTTGATGATATTCAAATTGTAGTATCGGTTTGTTTTCCGTTGATTATCGTCCATCGCCAATCCGAACAACAAAGTACATCGTCAAACACGAATTCTCCTTGCGTTTACAAGTAATAATCCTTTATAACCATCCATGCACACAAACGGGCTGATGTAAATCTCCTTATCCAAACTGTCGAGTTTTATTAGACATCCAAGACCATCATATGTTTACAAACCCGCGCAAAATGTTTGTACCACGGCGCACTGCGAGAGGCGAGATTTTGATTCTGGCAGACAGCCAAAACGTTGCGCGCGTGTCTCAACTAAGTCCAGACTCAACGGTGTTGGTGAATACCAACTTAGCGACGGCTCAGCTGAGTCATCATAACGGCGACTCAGCGTTGAGCTGTGACTTAAGCTCAGCGTGGTTGGTGAATACGGCCCCTGGGGCCGTATTCACCAACAGACTTAAGTCTAAGTTTTGGCTAAAAACGCTGAGCCGTGACTTAGCGGTATTCACCAACAAACTTAAGTTTAAGTTTTGACTCAAAACGTGCTCAAAGCTGAGACACCTTCGACGGTGACTTAAGTTCTTAATAATGACTTAAATATGGCCGACACAGTTAACATCAACATTCCGCGGCTGTTTTGCTTGTGATTTTAAGAGTTAATTATTTGATTATAGCTCATAATAAAGTTGAATGAGAGATAAATCGACAAGCTTTTCCATTTACACGTTAGATTTTAGCAATGTTTATACAATTGGCCGGATGAGACTACAATCTGTCTGCGAAGCGATATATTTCGCTCGCGACCATATTTTGCCAGACACTGCCAAAATGACAGCGAACACATGTCCTCGGGTCGATGATGTTTACGTGGCATTTGTGTCACATGCAAAGTATAACGTCTGCTAAATATCACAGGAAAATAGTCAGTCATTCATTCAGAAGATGGCGATACTGTTTTGTATAAAAAAAGCTTCGCCCGTTACAACGATAAAATCTCATTATGATTTATAACCCGGCCATCATAAAGTGTCGAGACCGAGAGGCGATATGTCAAACGTCAGCTGCACAGAAATGTAAGTCATAAATTGTATCGACAAATTATATTTAATCTCTCTTTTGCGGAATGAGGGAACGTGATTTCGTTTAAATGACGTGCTGACAATTATTTGAAATACTCCGGTCTACATTGCGTTTACATTGGATAGATTTTGACAGTAGTCTAGATGTGAGAACTGAGATACTTCATCCATATTGAATATATATAGTTACGAACAGAATTGACATATAACCCAGTGTTCAATCAAAGATTTAGTTATAATCTTTACAAGATCTTTGGTTCAATATTAAATGGAGAGGGTGGTTTGGGTGACTTAAGTTAACTAATTAGGTATCAATTTCGCGATATGTGCAACCTTGCAGGGCTATGTCCAGTAGACTGTAGAGCATTCATGTGACATACACTCCCGAGGATAGCTCTTTCGAACTAAGTACGGGAGTATGCACTCCCTCAAGGTGATTAATAGAACCTGACGTTGGTCTTTTGGGCTACCCGAGGAGGGTATTTATGGCAGGAGGACACTTTACCAAGACTCTAGAAACTTATGATATATTGAACACAATTAGAAAAGTGGGAATTATTCAATTAGTGATTCTAGTCCTATTTGAAATAGCTTGTATTAGACTATATTAAGTCCAGTAGGGTCATCATGTTACAAATATTAACAAGGTCTACAATGGCTCTACATACCGATGATTTATTGACCCCAGATAGAAAAGTGAGAATTATCCAATCAATAATTATTGTCCTCTTTGAAAAAAGAATGGGATTGGTTTTGGTTACCTCAGTGAACTAATTAGGTATCAATTTTGTGGTTTGTGTACCCTTGCAGGGCTATGTTGCAAAGTGATTGCTGTGAAATGCTGATGGGCTATTGATAAAGGTCCTGTTTTCTATGCACTATGTAGGACATGACAAGAGAAAACTTGAAAATCTAATTTGGTGTTTCATTGATTGACTGGTTGTAGTACTATAATGAAATGGCTGAACCAACAAGCATCATGTTTGTTTTATATCAAACAAATAACAAAACACCTTCCACTAATTCCCTCTTATAATAAGTAAGTAGATAATTTTAAGATTTTACAGTTATAGTACTTAAGAACATGTTTTTGTTTGATTAATCTGTTATTAAAACATTTTGGCAGAATTAGCATTCCCAAGTATAGTGCCTGCTGAGTATTATAGTGAACTAGTCAACTCTTCATTCAATCATTTTTAAGCTGGCTGTCATGTGGAATATATTGTCCAAAGCAACTAAAGAAATGCATATTTTTACATGTGAAAATCAGTTTGGCTTTAAACAGAAACACTACAGATATGTGTATGCATGCCTTGAAAGATATTTTAACTATCTAAACCCAGGCTCTACTGTATTGGTATGTTTTCTATAAGCTTCAAAAGCTTTTGATAGAATTAACCGCAAGAAATTATTTCTTTAAATGTCTCATTAGGTTATTAGTATATTGATAGGGTCAACAGAATATTGTTGCTAAATTGGGCTGTACTTTCTAAGAACCTTTTCATGTTAACAATGGTGTCAGACAAGGAGGCATACTGTCACCCTTTCTAGTCAACTTGTATATGGATGATCTGTCTGTTAAATTAAATGCATGTACAACTGGTTTTATGTTTGGTTCTAAGCTTATCAACCACCTTATATATACTAGATACATATCAGACATGTGGAAACATTGGTAATGGAGTATATTCACTGTATATGGCCAACTAAGGTGATCTTACACTGTCATCTGTAAATATTCTGTAGTTCTTTCTGTCTGTATATACTGTACTGTATTACTAATGACATTTTTTGCGAATTCCATGAGGAATTAAATGATGTTAATGATGTGATTGATGTATACGTTAACCACCCACCAGCATAACCAAGCAGCAAGATTGGCCAGGGATCGTATTGCCCAAACAAATTTTTAATTTTGCATCCATTGTTTTTATTTTCAACATTTGTATGCAAAAGAAAATGACAAACAATCTGTTGGCAGAAGTGTGATTTAAAGAATTGAACTCAAAACACGACACCACAATTCATCATTTTTCATTTGTAGTTCAAGTGCTTTAGTTGCTCTCTCATCTTGTATTATCTGCACCTCAAGGGATTTTCTAGGTGGGGAATGTCAGTCCTAAGATTTGTTTTCATCCGTTTCAATCTAGGTTGATCAATGTCCATGGCTGTTACACATCAATAAGCCAAACTGTTGTTATTGAATCTTCACGGTTGTGGTAATTGGTTATGAGTAATCTAAATATATAGCTTACACATTGCAGCTTTGGTCTTGGGTGTATTCTTAGTAAGTTAACAACTATCTTAAAACACAACATTTGATGATATGATGTATTTATATGTTATTTAACTGTTGTATATTGAAAGCAATATTGCAAATGAAATTATGACTTGTTATTATAACCCACTTGTAGAAGTGCTTGCTTCTTCTGGTATAGAATTGACAGCACTGGCACCTAGATCAACAAAAGGATGTATGAGCAAAATGATATTTATAAGTATGTATTTAACAGTGTCTGAACATAGGTAGAATTGAATAAAAACATACCATTACCACATCAAATAAACATTGTCATTTACTTACTGTCTATTCCACCAGCAACTCCATTGAGGGAGGGAGCCCCTCAAACATTCTGAGGAATACTGCCTCAGCTTCATCAGCCTGTTTTGGCTCCTTCCGTCCTCCAGTTGAGTTGTGTCTTTTTGCTTTGGCTATTTCAAACAATTATGTTGAATACCAATGGAATAGATACTTCCATTTAAATATCACTCTGAATACATGATAAAAGAATCAAGAATTTATAATTGACAACAATACTCTTACAGACTCTAATTAAACTGGACTATCCAGTAGCAGACGACTAATGAGTAATGATTACAAGGAAGCCTGGAGGGGGCGGGGCAGTAGACAGGTAGACGATGAGTCAGATTCCGAAAGAAGAGCTAAACTACTCAAATCTCGCCAGAGCGATCTGAATATCATTTAATACAACAAACAGATAAAGATAATAATCTAAAACGTTTAACAATAACATTAGCTTTGCAAATTAACTTATCTTTGATGATATTCAAATTGTAGTATCGGTTTGTTTTCCGTTGATTATCGTCCATCGCCAATCCGAACAACAAAGTACATCGTCAAACACGAATTCTCCTTGCGTTTACAAGTAATAATCCTTTATAACCATCCATGCACACAAACGGGCTGATGTAAATCTCCTTATCCAAACTGTCGAGTTTTATTAGACATCCAAGACCATCATATGTTTACAAACCCGCGCAAAATGTTTGTACCACGGCGCACTGCGAGAGGCGAGATTTTGATTCTGGCAGACAGCCAAAACGTTGCGCGCGTGTCTCAACTAAGTCCAGACTCAACGGTGTTGGTGAATACCAACTTAGCGACGGCTCAGCTGAGTCATCATAACGGCGACTCAGCGTTGAGCTGTGACTTAAGCTCAGCGTGGTTGGTGAATACGGCCCCTGGGGCCGTATTCACCAACAGACTTAAGTCTAAGTTTTGGCTAAAAACGCTGAGCCGTGACTTAGCGGTATTCACCAACAAACTTAAGTTTAAGTTTTGACTCAAAACGTGCTCAAAGCTGAGACACCTTCGACGGTGACTTAAGTTCTTAATAATGACTTAAATATGGCCGACACAGTTAACATCAACATTCCGCGGCTGTTTTGCTTGTGATTTTAAGAGTTAATTATTTGATTATAGCTCATAATAAAGTTGAATGAGAGATAAATCGACAAGCTTTTCCATTTACACGTTAGATTTTAGCAATGTTTATACAATTGGCCGGATGAGACTACAATCTGTCTGCGAAGCGATATATTTCGCTTGCGACCATATTTTGCCAGACACTGCCAAAATGACAGCGAACACATGTCCTCGGGTCGATGATGTTTACGTGGCATTTGTGTCACATGCAAAGTATAACGTCTGCTAAATATCACAGGAAAATAGTCAGTCATTCATTCAGAAGATGGCGATACTGTTTTGTATAAAAAAAAGCTTCGCCCGTTACAACGATAAAATCTCATTATGATTTATAACCCGGCCATCATAAAGTGTCGAGACCGAGAGGCGATATGTCAAACGTCAGCTGCACAGAAATGTAAGTCATAAATTGTATCGACAAATTATATTTAATCTCTCTTTTGCGGAATGAGGGAACGTGATTTCGTTTAAATGACGTGCTGACAATTATTTGAAATACTCTGGTCTACATTGCGTTTACATTGGTTAGATTTTGACAGTAGTCTAGATGTGAGAACTGAGATACTTCATCCATATTGAATATATATAGTTACGAACAGAATTGACATATAACCCAGTGTTCAATCAAAGATTTAGTTATAATCTTTACAAGATCTTTGGTTCAATATTAAATGGAGAGGGTGGTTTGGGTGACTTAAGTTAACTAATTAGGTATCAATTTCGCGATATGTGCAACCTTGCAGGGCTATGTCCAGTAGACTGTAGAGCATTCATGTGACATACACTCCCGAGGATAGCTCTTTCGAACTAAGTACGGGAGTATGCACTCCCTCAAGGTGATTAATAGAACCTGACGTTGGTCTTTTGGGCTACCCGAGGAGGGTATTTATGGCAGGAGGACACTTTACCAAGACTCTAGAAACTTATGATATATTGAACACAATTAGAAAAGTGGGAATTATTCAATTAGTGATTCTAGTCCTATTTGAAATAGCTTGTATTAGACTATATTAAGTCCAGTAGGGTCATCATGTTACAAATATTAACAAGGTCTACAATGGCTCTACATACCGATGATTTATTGACCCCAGATAGAAAAGTGAGAATTATCCAATCAATAATTATTGTCCTCTTTGAAAAAAGAATGGGATTGGTTTTGGTTACCTCAGTGAACTAATTAGGTATCAATTTTGTGGTTTGTGTACCCTTGCAGGGCTATGTTGCAAAGTGATTGCTGTGAAATGCTGATGGGCTATTGATAAAGGTCCTGTTTTCTGCCTATGTAGGTGACATGACAAGAGAAAACTTGAAAATCTAATTTGGTTGTTTCATTGATTGACTGGTTGTAGTACTATAATGAAATGGCTGAACCAACAAGCATCATGTTTGTTTTATATCAAACAAATAACAAACACCTTCCACTAATTCCCTCTTATAATAAGTAAGTAGATAATTTTAAGATTTTACATGTTATAGTACTTAAGAACATGTTTGTTTGATTAATCTGTTATTAAAACATTTTGGCAGAATTAGCATTCCCAAGTATAGTGCCTGCTGAGTATTATAGTGAACTAGTCAACTCTTCATTCAATCATTTTTAAGCTGGCTGTCATGTGGAATATATTGTCCAAAGCAACTAAAGAAATGCATATTTTTACATGTGAAAATCAGTTTGGCTTTAAACAGAAACACTACAGATATGTGTATGCATGCCTTGAAAGATATTTTAACTATCTAAACCCAGGCTCTACTGTATTGGTATGTTTTCTATAAGCTTCAAAAGCTTTTGATAGAATTAACCGCAAGAAATTATTTCTTTAAATGTCTCATTAGGTTATTAGTATATTGATAGGGTCAACAGAATATTGTTGCTAAATTGGGCTGTACTTTCTAAGAACCTTTTCATGTTAACAATGGTGTCAGACAAGGAGGCATACTGTCACCCTTTCTAGTCAACTTGTATATGGATGATCTGTCTGTTAAATTAAATGCATGTACAACTGGTTTTATGTTTGGTTCTAAGCTTATCAACCACCTTATATATACTAGATACATATCAGACATGTGGAAACATTGGTAATGGAGTATATTCACTGTATATGGCCAACTAAGGTGATCTTACACTGTCATCTGTAAATATTCTGTAGTTCTTTCTGTCTGTATATACTGTACTGTATTACTAATGACATTTTTTGCGAATTCCATGAGGAATTAAATGATGTTAATGATGTGATTGATGTATACGTTAACCACCCACCAGCATAACCAAGCAGCAAGATTGGCCAGGGATCGTATTGCCCAAACAAATTTTTAATTTTGCATCCATTGTTTTTATTTTCAACATTTGTATGCAAAAGAAAATGACAAACAATCTGTTGGCAGAAGTGTGATTTAAAGAATTGAACTCAAAACACGACACCACAATTCATCATTTTTCATTTGTAGTTCAAGTGCTTTAGTTGCTCTCTCATCTTGTATTATCTGCACCTCAAGGGATTTTCTAGGTGGGGAATGTCAGTCCTAAGATTTGTTTTCATCCGTTTCAATCTAGGTTGATCAATGTCCATGGCTGTTACACATCAATAAGCCAAACTGTTGTTATTGAATCTTCACGGTTGTGGTAATTGGTTATGAGTAATCTAAATATATAGCTTACACATTGCAGCTTTGGTCTTGGGTGTATTCTTAGTAAGTTAACAACTATCTTAAAACACAACATTTGATGATATGATGTATTTATATGTTATTTAACTGTTGTATATTGAAAGCAATATTGCAAATGAAATTATGACTTGTTATTATAACCCACTTGTAGAAGTGCTTGCTTCTTCTGGTATAGAATTGACAGCACTGGCACCTAGATCAACAAAAGGATGTATGAGCAAAATGATATTTATAAGTATGTATTTAACAGTGTCTGAACATAGGTAGAATTGAATAAAAACATACCATTACCACATCAAATAAACATTGTCATTTACTTACTGTCTATTCCACCAGCAACTCCATTGAGGGAGGGAGCCCCTCAAACATTCTGAGGAATACTGCCTCAGCTTCATCAGCCTGTTTTGGCTCCTTCCGTCCTACAGTTGAGTTGTGTCTTTTTGCTTTGGCTATTTCAAACAATTATGTTGAATACCAATGGAATAGATACTTCCATTTAAATATCACTCTGAATACATGATAAAAGAATCAAGAATTTATAATTGACAACAATACTCTTACAGACTCTAATTAAACTGGACTATCCAGTAGCAGACGACTAATGAGTAATGATTACAAGGAAGCCTGGAGGGGGCGGGGCAGTAGACAGGTAGACGATGAGTCAGATTCCGAAAGAAGAGCTAAACTACTCAAATCTCGCCAGAGCGATCTGAATATCATTTAATACAACAAACAGATAAAGATAATCTAAAACGTTTAACAATAACATTAGCTTTGCAAATTAACTTATCTTTGATGATATTCAAATTGTAGTATCGGTTTGTTTTCCGTTGATTATCGTCCATCGCCAATCCGAACAACAAAGTACATCGTCAAACACGAATTCTCCTTGCGTTTACAAGTAATAATCCTTTATAACCATCCATGCACACAAACGGGCTGATGTAAATCTCCTTATCCAAACTGTCGAGTTTTATTAGACATCCAAGACCATCATATGTTTACAAACCCGCGCAAAATGTTTGTACCACGGCGCACTGCGAGAGGCGAGATTTTGATTCTGGCAGACAGCCAAAACGTTGCGCGCGTGTCTCAACTAAGTCCAGACTCAACGGTGTTGGTGAATACCAACTTAGCGACGGCTCAGCTGAGTCATCATAACGGCGACTCAGCGTTGAGCTGTGACTTAAGCTCAGCGTGGTTGGTGAATACGGCCCCTGGGGCCGTATTCACCAACAGACTTAAGTCTAAGTTTTGGCTAAAAACGCTGAGCCGTGACTTAGCGGTATTCACCAACAAACTTAAGTTTAAGTTTTGACTCAAAACGTGCTCAAAGCTGAGACACCTTCGACGGTGACTTAAGTTCTTAATAATGACTTAAATATGGCCGACACAGTTAACATCAACATTCCGCGGCTGTTTTGCTTGTGATTTTAAGAGTTAATTATTTGATTATAGCTCATAATAAAGTTGAATGAGAGATAAATCGACAAGCTTTTCCATTTACACGTTAGATTTTAGCAATGTTTATACAATTGGCCGGATGAGACTACAATCTGTCTGCGAAGCGATATATTTCGCTCGCGACCATATTTTGCCAGACACTGCCAAAATGACAGCGAACACATGTCTCGGGTCGATGATGTTTACGTGGCATTTGTGTCACATGCAAAGTATAACGTCTGCTAAATATCACAGGAAAATAGTCAGTCATTCATTCAGAAGATGGCGATACTGTTTTGTATAAAAAAAGCTTCGCCCGTTACAACGATAAAATCTCATTATGATTTATAACCCGGCCATCATAAAGTGTCGAGACCGAGAGGCGATATGTCAAACGTCAGCTGCACAGAAATGTAAGTCATAAATTGTATCGACAAATTATATTTAATCTCTCTTTTGCGGAATGAGGGAACGTGATTTCGTTTAAATGACGTGCTGACAATTATTTGAAATACTCCGGTCTACATTGCGTTTACATTGGATAGATTTTGACAGTAGTCTAGATGTGAGAACTGAGATACTTCATCCATATTGAATATATATAGTTACGAACAGAATTGACATATAACCCAGTGTTCAATCAAAGATTTAGTTATAATCTTTACAAGATCTTTGGTTCAATATTAAATGGAGAGGGTGGTTTGGGTGACTTAAGTTAACTAATTAGGTATCAATTTCGCGATATGTGCAACCTTGCAGGGCTATGTCCAGTAGACTGTAGAGCATTCATGTGACATACACTCCCGAGGATAGCTCTTTCGAACTAAGTACGGGAGTATGCACTCCCTCAAGGTGATTAATAGAACCTGACGTTGGTCTTTTGGGCTACCCGAGGAGGGTATTTATGGCAGGAGGACACTTTACCAAGACTCTAGAAACTTATGATATATTGAACACAATTAGAAAAGTGGGAATTATTCAATTAGTGATTCTAGTCCTATTTGAAATAGCTTGTATTAGACTATATTAAGTCCAGTAGGGTCATCATGTTACAAATATTAACAAGGTCTACAATGGCTCTACATACCGATGATTTATTGACCCCAGATAGAAAAGTGAGAATTATCCAATCAATAATTATTGTCCTCTTTGAAAAAAGAATGGGATTGGTTTTGGTTACCTCAGTGACTAATTAGGTATCAATTTTGTGGTTTGTGTACCCTTGCAGGGCTATGTTGCAAAGTGATTGCTGTGAAATGCTGATGGGCTATTGATAAAGGTCCTGTTTTCTGCCTATGTAGGACATGACAAGAGAAAACTTGAAAATCTAATTTGGTTGTTTCATTGATTGACTGGTTGTAGTACTATAATGAAATGGCTGAACCAACAAGCATCATGTTTGTTTTATATCAAACAAATAACAAACACCTTCCACTAATTCCCTCTTATAATAAGTAAGTAGATAATTTTAAGATTTTACAGTTATAGTACTTAAGAACATGTTTGTTTGATTAATCTGTTATTAAAACATTTTGGCAGAATTAGCATTCCCAAGTATAGTGCCTGCTGAGTATTATAGTGAACTAGTCAACTCTTCATTCAATCATTTTTAAGCTGGCTGTCATGTGGAATATATTGTCCAAAGCAACTAAAGAAATGCATATTTTTACATGTGAAAATCAGTTTGGCTTTAAACAGAAACACTACAGATATGTGTATGCATGCCTTGAAAGATATTTTAACTATCTAAACCCAGGCTCTACTGTATTGGTATGTTTTCTATAAGCTTCAAAAGCTTTTGATAGAATTAACCGCAAGAAATTATTTCTTTAAATGTCTCATTAGGTTATTAGTATATTGATAGGGTCAACAGAATATTGTTGCTAAATTGGGCTGTACTTTCTAAGAACCTTTTCATGTTAACAATGGTGTCAGACAAGGAGGCATACTGTCACCCTTTCTAGTCAACTTGTATATGGATGATCTGTCTGTTAAATTAAATGCATGTACAACTGGTTTTATGTTTGGTTCTAAGCTTATCAACCACCTTATATATACTAGATACATATCAGACATGTGGAAACATTGGTAATGGAGTATATTCACTGTATATGGCCAACTAAGGTGATCTTACACTGTCATCTGTAAATATTCTGTAGTTCTTTCTGTCTGTATATACTGTACTGTATTACTAATGACATTTTTTGCGAATTCCATGAGGAATTAAATGATGTTAATGATGTGATTGATGTATACGTTAACCACCCACCAGCATAACCAAGCAGCAAGATTGGCCAGGGATCGTATTGCCCAAACAAATTTTTAATTTTGCATCCATTGTTTTTATTTTCAACATTTGTATGCAAAAGAAAATGACAAACAATCTGTTGGCAGAAGTGTGATTTAAAGAATTGAACTCAAAACACGACACCACAATTCATCATTTTTCATTTGTAGTTCAAGTGCTTTAGTTGCTCTCTCATCTTGTATTATCTGCACCTCAAGGGATTTTCTAGGTGGGGAATGTCAGTCCTAAGATTTGTTTTCATCCGTTTCAATCTAGGTTGATCAATGTCCATGGCTGTTACACATCAATAAGCCAAACTGTTGTTATTGAATCTTCACGGTTGTGGTAATTGGTTATGAGTAATCTAAATATATAGCTTACACATTGCAGCTTTGGTCTTGGGTGTATTCTTAGTAAGTTAACAACTATCTTAAAACACAACATTTGATGATATGATGTATTTATATGTTATTTAACTGTTGTATATTGAAAGCAATATTGCAAATGAAATTATGACTTGTTATTATAACCCACTTGTAGAAGTGCTTGCTTCTTCTGGTATAGAATTGACAGCACTGGCACCTAGATCAACAAAAGGATGTATGAGCAAAATGATATTTATAAGTATGTATTTAACAGTGTCTGAACATAGGTAGAATTGAATAAAAACATACCATTACCACATCAAATAAACATTGTCATTTACTTACTGTCTATTCCACCAGCAACTCCATTGAGGGAGGGAGCCCCTCAAACATTCTGAGGAATACTGCCTCAGCTTCATCAGCCTGTTTTGGCTCCTTCCGTCCTCCAGTTGAGTTGTGTCTTTTTGCTTTGGCTATTTCAAACAATTATGTTGAATACCAATGGAATAGATACTTCCATTTAAATATCACTCTGAATACATGATAAAAGAATTTATAATTGACAACAATACTCTTACAGACTCTAATTAAACTGGACTATCCAGTAGCAGACGACTAATGAGTAATGATTACAAGGAAGCCTGGAGGGGGCGGGGCAGTAGACAGGTAGACGATGAGTCAGATTCCGAAAGAAGAGCTAAACTACTCAAATCTCGCCAGAGCGATCTGAATATCATTTAATACAACAAACAGATAAAGATAATCTAAAACGTTTAACAATAACATTAGCTTTGCAAATTAACTTATCTTTGATGATATTCAAATTGTAGTATCGGTTTGTTTTCCGTTGATTATCGTCCATCGCCAATCCGAACAACAAAGTACATCGTCAAACACGAATTCTCCTTGCGTTTACAAGTAATAATCCTTTATAACCATCCATGCACACAAACGGGCTGATGTAAATCTCCTTATCCAAACTGTCGAGTTTTATTAGACATCCAAGACCATCATATGTTTACAAACCCGCGCAAAATGTTTGTACCACGGCGCACTGCGAGAGGCGAGATTTTGATTCTGGCAGACAGCCAAAACGTTGCGCGCGTGTCTCAACTAAGTCCAGACTCAACGGTGTTGGTGAATACCAACTTAGCGACGGCTCAGCTGAGTCATCATAACGGCGACTCAGCGTTGAGCTGTGACTTAAGCTCAGCGTGGTTG
>CM067356.1:441620-604120 GCA_034190875.2 Urechis unicinctus
TCCAAAGCCTCCATTTGAAGGACATAAACATCATCGGGAACGAAACATTCCTAATTTTAATTCAAATAACCATGAAAATTACAACTCTTTTTTTACACTAAAGGAGTTGGAGGATTCGATACATAAATCGAATGACACAGCTAGTGGACCCGATGATGTACACTATCAATTTTTTAAAACACCTTCCAGAGGAATCACTTGAAGTACTTTTAGACATTTTTAATGGAATCTGGGAATCTGGAACATTCCCAGATGGTTGGAGAGAGGCTATAGTTATCCCGATACCCAAGCCAGGGAAGGATAACACCATTCCTACGAACTATCGTCCCATTGCCTTAACGAGCTGCATCTGTAAAACGATGGAGAAAATGATAAACAGCCGCCTGGTATGGTTTCTTGAAAGAAACCAACTAATTTCCAGGTACCAGAGCGGTTTCCGTCACACACGTAGCACGACGGATCACCTGGTCCGTCTTGAAAGTTTTATACGTGACGGTTTTGTGAGGGGGGGGGAACATGTGGTGTCGGTCTTCTTCGATATGGAGAAGGCTTATGACACCACATGGAAACATGGAATCCTGTCGGATTTGAGCAATATGGGCCTTAAAGGCCGCATGCCTGTTTTTATCAAAAAATTTCTTGAGAACCGAATTTTTAAAGTCCGTGCTGGCACCACCCTTTCTGATACTTGTGATCAGGAGATGGGGGTCCCACAGGGAAGTATTTTATCCGTTACACTTTTTAATATAAAAATTAATAGTATAGTTAATGTCATCAAGCCAGGTGTGGATTGTTCACTCTACGTGGATGATTTTTTGATTTATTTTAAATCAAAAAATATGAGCACAATTGAGAGGCAGCTTCAACTTAGCCTCAATAACATCCAAAAATGGGCGGATGAAAACGGATTTAAATTCTCTAAATCAAAAACTGTCTGTATGCATTTTTGCAACAAAAGAAATATCCATCCAGACCCAGTTCTCACCCTTGATGGCAATGTTATTCCTGTGGTGGAAGAAAACCAAGTTTCTTGGAATAATTTTTGACAGGAAGCTCAATTTTAAAGCTCACATTTCTTACCTGCGTAAGAAATGTTTTAAAGCAATCAATCTTTTAAAGATGCTGTCCAATACTGATTGGGGAGCGGACCGGAAAGTCCTTTTACGGCTTTACCGGTCACTAGTGCGCTCCAAGTTGGACTATGGCTCTTTTATATATGGTGCTGCCCGTCGCTCATATCTAAGAAAATTGGAAACTGTCCAAAACCAAGCTCTGAGGCTTTGCCTCGGGGCTTTCAGAACCTCTCCCATCCCCAGTCTACATGTGGAAGCCAACGAGGCACCACTTGGGGTTCGAAGGGAGCAGCTTGCCATTCAGTATGCCTTACGCATAAGGTCCAACCCCAAAAATCCTGCATTTGATGCTGTTTTTAATCCTGGAAATATCCATTTTTATGAGAGTAGGCCGAATGCTATCCCTTCGTTCGGTCTGCGTATCAGAGAATCGCTGGATGGGTCATGCTCTAACTTGAATGCCGTGGCGGTTGAGACTGTGCCAGGGTCTCCCCCATGGCAATTGAAAACCCCAACAGTGGATAAATCGCTGACAACCAACACGAAGGGATCTCACGAGCCTGATTTTTTCCTTCACCAATTTAGAGAGATAAAGGATAAATATTCGGACCGTTCTGCCCTTTACACAGACGGTTCGAAAGAAGACAATAAAATTGGAGCTGCAGCCATTATGGGGAAATGTGTTTTTAACATGAGCCTACCACCTCCACTGTCAATTTTCCACGCTGAGCTTAAAGCTCTTTCCATTGCACTTGGACTTATTGCCCAATCCATTAAAAAGCGTTTCGTTGTATTTTCCGACTCACTGTCTGCCCTGGAGGCAATCACAGGGAGTAATTTACGTAATGGTTTTATTTTAAATGTTGTGCTTTTATATTCTCAATTGACAGATCGTGGCAAGGATATTTTGTTTGTATGGGTACCAAGCCATGTTGGTATCCCTGGTAATGAAAGGGCAGACAGAGCTGCCAAGGAAGCCCTCAACATGAATGTGACTGAGGTTAAAGTCCCCTTTACAGACTTTAAACCTCAAGTCGTCCAATTTTTTAAACAGAAATGGCAGGACCAGTGGGATGAATCCATCCCAAACAAACTTCACGAAATTCAGCCCTTACTTGGGGAGTGGCCACAGAGCTGCAGAGAGAGCAGAAGAGAGGAGGTTATTCTTGCTCGCGCTCGTATAGGACACACCTATACAACTCATGCCTTTCTATTAAGGGATGAGCCCATCCCTGAATGCATTCCTTGTCAATGTACCTACACCGTCAAGCACATTCTCATCGAATGTGCTGATTTGATTTTGATCCGAAATCGCTTCTTCCGGGTTCAAAACCCTTTCAGAATTGTTTGAAAGGGTGAATCCATCCAAGATACTTGGATTCATAAGAGAAATTGGACTTTCCTATAGATTTTAGACCATACAATTCTCAAATTATTATATATAATTCAATTAATATAATTCAATTGATACTAATGGGTTTAATTTTTAATTTTTAATTTAATTTTTAACCCTTCACTCCTTATCCTTTCGTACTCGTATTTACCCCTCCTTAAGTAGGCACCATATAACACACTAGTGTTGGTGTGCCGTTAAACCCTATACTTACCTTACCAGGTGTGGATTGTTCACTCTACGTGGATGATTTTTTGATTTATTTTAAATCGAAAAATATGAGCACAATTGAGAGGCAGCTTCAACTTAGCCTCAATAACATCCAAAAATGGGCGGATGAAAACGGATTTAAATTCTCGAAATCAAAAACTGTTTGTATGCATTTATGCCAGAAGAGAACCCTACATCCTGACCCAGTCCTCACCCTTGATGGCAACGTTATTCCTGTGGTGGAAGAAACCAAGTTTCTTGGAATATTTTTGACAGGAAGCTCAATTTTAAAGCTCACATTTCTTACCTCCGTAAGAAATGTTTTAGAGCAATCAATCTTTTAAAGATGTTATCCAATACTGATTGGGGAGCGGACCGGAAAGTCCTTTTACGGATTTACCGGTCACTAGTGCGCTCCAAGTTGGACTATGGCTCTTTTATATATGGTGCTGCCCGTCGCTCATATCTAAGAAAATTGGATACTGTCCAAAACCAAGCTCTGAGGCTTTGCCTCGGGGCTTTCAGAACCTCTCCCATTCCCAGTCTACATGTGGAAGCCAACGAGGCACCACTTGGGGTTCGGAGGGAGCAGCTTGCCATTCAGTATGCCTTACGCATAAGGTCCAACCCCAAGAATCCAGCATTTGATGCTGTTTTTAATCCTGGAAATATCCATTTTTATGAGAGTAGGCCGAATGCTATCCCTTCGTTCGGTCTGCGTATCAGAGAATCGCTGGATGGGTCATGCTCTAACTTGAATGCCGTGGCGGTTGAGACTGTGCCAGGGTCTCCCAATGGCAATTGAAAACCCCAACAGTAGATAAATTGCTGACAACTAACACGAAGGGAGCTCACGAGCCTGATTTTTTCCTTCACCAATTTAGAGAGATAAAGGATAAATATTCGGACCGTTCTGCCCTTTACACAGACGGTTTGAAAGAAGACAATAAAATTGGAGCTGCAGCCATTATGGGGAAATCTGTTTTTAACATGAGCCTACCACCTCCACTGTCAATTTTCCACGCTGAGCTTAAAGCTCTTTCCATTGCACTTGGACTTATTGCCCAATCCAGTAAAAAGCGTTTTGTTGTATTTTCCGACTCACTGTCTGCCCTGGAGGCAATCACAGGGAGTAATTTACGTAATGGTTTTATTTTAAATGTTGTGCTTTTATATTCTCAATTGACAGATCGTGGCAAGGATATTTTGTTTGTATGGGTACCAAGCCATGTTGGTATCCCTGGTAATGAAAGGGCAGACAGAGCTGCCAAGGAAGCCCCTCAACATGAATGTGACTGAGGTTAAAGTCCCCTTTACAGACTTTAAACCTCAAGTCGTCCAATTTTGTAAACAGAAATGGCAGGACCAGTGGGATGAATCCATCCCAAACAAACTTCACGAAATTCAGCCCTTACTTGGGGAGTGGCCACAGAGCTGCAGAGAGAGCAGAAGAGAGGAGGTTATTCTTGCTCGCGCTCGTATAGGACACACCTATACAACTCATGCCTTTCTATTAAGGGATGAGCCCATCCCTGAATGCATTCCTTGTCAATGTACCTACACCGTCAAGCACATTCTCATCGAATGTGCCCCCCTGTGGGTCCGGGGGTAGAATAGGCCCACTGTATCCTCCTGCATGTCGTAAGAGGCGACTAATAGGGGGCAACCTGTTGGCCGTGGGTTGCGACTCGTGTCGGTGGAAGATGGGATCCTGGTGGTTGAGTGGAGCGGTCCTTGCGAGGGCTATATCTGCAACACACCACTTTGGCCCGGATTTCACCTAGACGAGAGGCTGGAATGGCCTGGTCCAGTCAATCGGCTTGTGGTGACATGCCATGGGATATTTGTTTTCATTACTTATTGCTTTTTCATTCCACCTCTTGTCATTCATTCTTATCCACATGGTTTTTTTTCCCTTTTCTTTTTCATTTATCCCTGGCGGCTGCTTAACAGGTCAATTGAGTTGATGTGTGAACAGCTCTTTGAGCTGTTTGCTATTTGATTTGAGTATTGCACTGGTGTATCCCTGGCGTCATGTGTGCTGGTTGAGCCGCACACCGCTGACGCCCCCATGTTGGGCTCCATGGTGGGTGGGGAGCACCAGTGAAGAAATTTTATCATAATATCATGGCTCATAAACAAACTCAAGAAAGATTATCTTCTAAACGGACTAGACCCAATGAAACGGACACGGACTCTGACTCGGACAAAGATCTTTGCTCCTCATGGCCAAGATTCTTGGTTTTAACTTCTACTAATCCAGAGAGACCCTTGACATCTCTAAGTCCTTTTGCAATTAGTAAAGGGATTGAGGGGTTGGCTGGTGTCGCCAAAAACATTAGGAAAATACAGTCTGGCAGCTTGCTTGTTGAAGTTGATCGACCCAGCCTCGCGAGTTGCCTACTGAAATCAGTACTTCTCGCGGGCATTCCGATACAAGTCACCCCTCACCGAACCCTCAACACCAAAAGAGGAGTAATTCGATGTTTTGATTTGAAAGAATGCGAGGTCTCTGAAATTATTAACGAGTTAAAACCACAAAGGGTAATCGATGCAAAAAAAATCACAGTGAACCGCAATGGGACTCGACAAGCCACGGGGACGGTTATCCTGACCTTTGACAGCTCTGAATTGCCTAAAGCTGTCAAGGTCGGATACTTGAATGTCTCCGTGGACCCCTACATCCCAAATCCCTTGCGCTGCTTCAAGTGCCAACGTTACGGACATGGTAATTCAACCTGCAAAAGAACTGCAGCATGTGCGAAGTGTGGTGTGGACAGGAGGACCATAAGGAAGATGACTGCCGGCAGACCACCAAATGTATTAATTGCTCAGGGGACCACCCAGCATTCTCTAGGTTGTGTCCTACATGGATCAAGGAAAAAAACAAATCCAAACGATCCGACACACCAGAGACATCTCGTTCCCTGAGGCACGAAAGATAGTGGAGGCACATCAGGGCACCAAACCCTCTTATGCTAGCGCTGTCAAAAAGGCCACAGTGTCAGTCGACACCCAGACCGACTACACGTGGCCAAATGGCAGCGCCCAGCCAAAAATGGTGACCATTGATGTGCCAAAACCTGCTACTACTACCAAGAAGGCAAAAGATATGTCAACGCAGTGCAGTCCCCCTGTCCATCCTACTGTTTACAAAAAACCCCGCTGAGACTAGTAAAAAAATGAAACAGTAATAACTAAAGTAAAAACTCATAATCATAGACCTCCTAAGGGATCTAAGGATCCCATAAAATTGCATAATAAATACGGCAGCCTAGAGGAGATGGACATTGACAGTGTCCGTCTTCTTCCCTCTAAACCCACATCTGCCCCTAACAGCCCAAGGCGGAAGCCTCGGGCTTCAACCAATCCCCCCAATGTCACCTAGCATCATCCAATGGAACTGTCGAGGATTTCGGTCCAACTATGACGAACTCAAATTTCTTTTGTATGACCATCAACCTATTGCTGTTAGCCTTCAGGAAACTTTCTTGAAGGAGACTGATCAAATGTCAATGAGAGGGTATACCATGTATAATAAAACAACTTTATCACAAAGAGACGCAAGAGCTGTGGGAGGGGCATCTGTGCTTGTTAAAGACGGTGTCCCCCATGAACCCATTCCTCTTGACACGCCTCTTCAGGCTATAGCCATTAGAATTACCCTCCACAAAACCATCACTTTGTGCTCTCTGTACCTACCACCAAGCTACAAGATTTTACAGAGAGACATTGATCATTTGATCAGTCAACTTCCGTCCCCACTTTTGCTGCTTGGCGATTTCAATGCCCACAGCGATTTATGGGGATGTGAGGACACCAACGACAGTGGTCAAAAAATAGAGAATTTCATCATACAAAATGATCTTGCTATATTAAATAATAAATCTAAAACTTATCTCCATCCTGGAACCGGATCTTTCTCTGCCATAGACCTTAGCCTCTGCTCTCCATCTCTTTTGATGGAATTTGATTGGGAAGTTGGTCAGGACCAGTGTGGAAGTGACCACTTTCCAATATTTTTAAATATCAATAGGCCTATGCCCGCTGAGCGGGTATCCAAATGGAACCTACATAAGGCCAACTGGCCGAATTTTACTTCTATGTGCAGAGACATTATCAACAAAGATACATTAGAAAATATTGATGAAGATCCGGTATCCTTTTTTACACAATCAATAATTAATATAGCCACACAAAATGTACCGAAATCCTCGACAGATTCTAAACGGATATATAAACCATGGTTTTCTGATGCATGCCGTGACGCTGTCAAAGAGCGCAAACGGGCACTGTACAGGTTCAAAATGCGGCCCACCGAGGCCAACAAAAACCTGTACAAAGTAGCCCGAGCCAAAGCTCGACGCGTCATCAAATACAGCAAGCGTGAGTCTTGGCACAATTTTGTTTCCAAATTAAATAGCAAGACTTCCACGAAAAAGGCATGGGACATGGTTCGTAGGATTAGGGGAAAGGAAAAATAACAACACTCTCTCACATCTGGTTAAACCAGATGGTTCCAAAGCCTCCAATTTGAAGGACATCGTCAATACTCTAGGCGATGCCTTCCAAAAGAATTCCTCTGCCAATAATTATAGTACCAAATTTCAAAAATTTAAACATCGGGAACGAAACATTCCTAATTTTAATTCAAATAACATGAAAATTACAACTCTCTTTTTTACACTAAAGGAGTTGGAAGATTCGATACATAAATCGAATGACACAGCTAGTGGACCCGATGATGTACACTATCAATTTTTAAAACACCTTCCAGAGGAATCACTTGAAGTACTTTTAGACATTTTTAATGGAATCTGGGAATCTGGAACATTCCCAGATGGTTGGAGAGAGGCTATAGTTATCCCGATACCCAAGCCAGGGAAGGATAACACCATTCCTACGAACTATCGTCCCATTGCCTTAACGAGCTGCATCTGTAAAACGATGGAGAAAATGATAAACAGCCGCCTGGTATGGTTTCTTGAAAGAAACCAACTAATTTCCAGGTACCAGAGCGGTTTCCGTCACACACGTAGCACGACGGATCACCTGGTCCGTCTTGAAAGTTTTATACGTGACGGTTTTGTGAGGGGGGAACATGTGGTGTCGGTCTTCTTCGATATGGAGAAGGCCTATGACACCACATGGAAACATGGAATCCTGTCGGATTTGAGCAATATGGGCCTTAAAGGCCGCATGCCTGTTTTTATCAAAAATTTTCTTGAGAACCGAATTTTTAAAGTCCGTGCTGGCACCACCCTTTCTGATACTTGTGATCAGGAGATGATGGGGTCCCACAGGGAAGTATTTTATCCGTTACACTTTTTAATATAAAAATTAATAGTATAGTTAATGTCATCAAGCCAGGTGTGGATTGTTCACTCTACGTGGATGATTTTTTGATTTATTTTAAATCAAAAAATATGAGCACAATTGAGAGGCAGCTTCAACTTAGCCTCAATAACATCCAAAAATGGGCGGATGAAAACGGATTTAAATTCTCAAAATCAAAAACTGTGTTTGTATGCATTTTTGCAACAAAAGAAACCCTCCATCCAGACCCAGTTCTCACCCTTGATGGCAACGTTATTCCTGTGGTGGAAGAAACCAAGTTTCTTGGAATAATTTTTGACAGGAAGCTCAATTTTAAAGCTCACATTTCTTACCTCCGTAAGAAATGTTTTAAAGCAATCAATCTTTTAAAGATGTTGTCCAATACTGATTGGGGAGCGGACCGGAAAGTCCTTTTACGGCTTTACCGGTCACTAGTGCGCTCCAAGTTGGACTATGGCTCTTTTATATATGGTGCTGCCCGTCGCTCATATCTAAGAAAATTGGATACTGTCCAAAACCAAGCTCTGAGGCTTTGCCTCGGGGCTTTCAGAACCTCTCCCATTCCCAGTCTACATGTGGAAGCCAACGAGGCACCACTTGGGGTTCGGAGGGAGCAGCTTGCCATTCAGTATGCCTTACGCATAAGGTCCAACCCCAAGAATCCAGCATTTGATGCTGTTTTTAATCCTGGAAATATCCATTTTTATGAGAGTAGGCCGAATGCTATCCCTTCGTTCGGTCTGCGTATCAGAGAATCGCTGGATGGGTCATGCTCTAACTTGAATGCCGTGGCGGTTGAGACTGTGCCAGGGTCTCCCCCATGGCAATTGAAAACCCCAATAGTGGATAAATCGCTGACAACTTACACGAAGGGATCTCACGAGCCTGATTTTTTACCTTCACCAATTTAGAGAGATAAAGGATAAATATTCGGACCGTTCTGCCCTTTACACAGACGGTTCGAAGAAGACAATAAAATTGGAGCTGCAGCCATTATGGGGAAATGTGTTTTTAACATGAGCCTACCACCTCCACTGTCAATTTTCCACGCTGAGCTTAAAGCTCTTTCCATTGCACTTGGACTTATTGCCCAATCCAGTAAAAAGCGTTTTGTTGTATTTTCCGACTCACTGTCTGCCCTGGAGGCAATCACAGGGAGTAATTTACGTAATGGTTTTATTTTAAATGTTGTGCTTTTATATTCTCAATTGACAGATCGTGGCAAGGATATTTTGTTTGTATGGGTACCAAGCCATGTTGGTATCCCTGGTAATGAAAGGGCAGACAGAGCTGCCAAGGAAGCCCTCAACATGAATGTGACTGAGGTTAAAGTCCCCTTTACAGACTTTAAACCTCAAGTCGTCCAATTTTTTAAACAGAAATGGCAGGACCAGTGGGATGAATCCATCCCAAACAAACTTCACGAAATTCAGCCCTTACTTGGGGAGTGGCCACAGAGCTGCAGAGAGAGCAGAAGAGAGGAGGTTATTCTTGCTCGCGCTCGTATAGGACACACCTATACAACTCATGCCTTTCTATTAAGGGATGAGCCCATCCCTGAATGCATTCCTTGTCAATGTACCTACACCGTCAAGCACATTCTCATCGAATGTGCTGATTTGATTTTGATCCGAAATCGCTTCTTCCGGGTTCAAACCCTTTCAGAATTGTTTGAAAGGGTGAATCCATCCAAGATACTTGGATTCATAAGAGAAATTGGACTTTTCTATAGATTTTAGACCATACAATTCTCAAATTATTATATATAATTCAATTAATATAATTCAATTGATACTAATGGGTTTAATTTTTATTTTTAATTTAATTTTTAACCCTTCACTCCTTATCCTTTCGTACTCGTATTTACCCCTCCTTAAGTAGGCACCATATAACACACTAGTGTTGGTGTGCCGTTAAACCCTATACTTACCTTACCTTACCCTGGTAATGAAAGGGCAACAGTCACCTAGCATCATCCAATGAAACTGTCGAGGATTTCGGTCCAACTATGACGAACTCAAATTTCTTTCGTCCAATGACCATCAACCTATTGCTGTTAGCCTTCAGGAAACTTTCTTGAAGGAGACTGAATTCAGTCAATGAGAGGGGGAGTGGCCACCATGTATAATAAAACAACTTTATCACAAAGAGACGCAAGAGCTGTGGGAGGGGCTATCTGTGCTTGTTAAAGACGGTGTCCCCCCCTGAACCCATTCCTCTTGACACGCCTCTTCAGGCTATAGCCATTAGAATTACCCTCCACAAAACCATCACTTGCTGTGCTCTCTGTACCTACCACCAAGCTACAAGATTTTACAGAGAGACATTGATCATTTGATCAGTCAACTTCCGTCCCCACTTTTGCTGCTTGGCGATTTCAATGCCCACAGCGATTTATGGGGATGTGAGGACACCAAACGACAGTGGTCAAAAAATAGAGAATTTTATCATACAAAATGATCTTGCTATATTAAATAATAAATCTAAAACTTATTATCTCCATCCTGGAACCGGATCTTTCTCTGCCATAGACCTTAGCCTCTGCTCTCCATCTCTTTTGATGGAATTTGATTGGGAAGTTGGTCAGGACCAGTGTGGAAGTGACCACTTTCCAATATTTTTAAATATCAATAGGCCTATGCCCGCTGAGCGGGTATCCAAATGGAACCTACATAAGGCCAACTGGCCGAATTTTACTTCTATGTGCAGAGACATTATCAACAAAGATACATTAGAAAATATTGATGAAGATCCGGTATCCTTTTTTACACAATCAATAATTAATATAGCCACACAAAATGTACCGAAATCCTCGACAGATTCTAAACGGATATATAAACCATGGTTTTCTGATGCATGCCGTGACGCTGTCAAAGAGCGCAAACGGGCACTGTACAGGTTCAAAATGCGGCCCACCGAGGCCAACAAAAACCTGTACAAAGTAGCCCGAGCCAAAGCTCGACGCGTCATCAAATACAGCAAGCGTGAGTCTTGGCACAATTTTGTTTCCAAATTAAATAGCAAGACTTCCACGAAAAAGGCATGGGACATGGTTCGTAGGATTAGGGGAAAGGAAAATAACAACACTCTCTCACATCTGGTTAAACCAGATGGTTCCAAAGCCTCCAATTTGAAGGACATTGTCAATACTCTAGGCGATGCCTTCCAAAAGAATTCCTCTGCCAATAATTATAGTACCAAATTTCAAAAATTTAAACATCATCGGGAACGAAACATTCCTAATTTTAATTCAAATAACCATGAAAATTACAACTCTTTTTTTACACTAAAGGAGTTGGAGGATTCGATACATAAATCGAATGACACAGCTAGTGGACCCGATGATGTACACTATCAATTTTTAAAAACACCTTCCAGAGGAATCACTTCAAGTACTTTTAGACACTTTTAATGGAATCTGGGAATCTGGAACATTCCCAGATGGTTGGAGAGAGGCTATAGTTATCCCGATACCCAAGCCAGGGAAGGATAACACCATTCCTACGAACTATCGTCCCATTGCCTTAACGAGCTGCATCTGTAAAACGATGGAGAAAATGATAAACAGCCGCCTGGTATGGTTTCTTGAAAGAAACCAACTAATTTCCAGGTACCAGAGCGGTTTCCGTCACACACGTAGCACGACGGATCACCTGGTCCGTCTTGAAAGTTTTATACGTGACGGTTTTGTGAGGGGGGAACATGTGGTGTCGGTCTTCTTCGATATGGAGAAGGCTTATGACACCACATGGAAACATGGAATCCTGTCGGATTTGAGCAATATGGGCCTTAAAGGCCGCATGCCTGTTTTTATCAAAAAATTTCTTGAGAACCGAATTTTTAAAGTCCGTGCTGGCGCCAACCTTTCTGATACTTGTGATCAGGAGATGGGGGTCCCACAGGGAAGTATTTTATCCGTTACACTTTTTAATATAAAAATTAATAGTATAGTTAATGTCATCAAGCCAGGTGTGGATTGTTCACTCTACGTGGATGATTTTTTGATTTATTTTAAATCAAAAAATATGAGCACAATTGAGAGGCAGCTTCAACTTAGCCTCAATAACATCCAAAACTGGGCGGATGAAAACGGATTTAAATTCTCTAAATCAAAAACTGTCTGTATGCATTTTTGCAACAAAAGAAATATCCATCCAGACCCAGTTCTCACCCTTGATGGCAATGTTATTCCTGTGGTGGAAGAAACCAAGTTTCTTGGAATAATTTTTGACAGGAAGCTCAATTTTAAAGCTCACATTTCTTACCTGCGTAAGAAATGTTTTAAAGCAATCAATCTTTTAAAGATGCTGTCCAATACTGATTGGGGAGCGGACCGGAAAGTCCTTTTACGGCTTTACCGGTCACTAGTGCGTTCCAAGTTGGACTATGGCTCTTTTATATATGGTGCTGCCCGTCGCTCATATCTAAGAAAATTGGAAACTGTCCAAAACCAAGCTCTGAGGCTTTGCCTCGGGGCTTTCAGAACCTCTCCCATTCCCCCAGTCTACATGTGGAAGCCAACGAGGCACCACTTGGGGTTCGAAGGGAGCAGCTTGCCATTCAGTATGCCTTACGCATAAGGTCCAACCCCAAAAATCCTGCATTTGATGCTGTTTTTAATCCTGGAAATATCCATTTTTATGAGAGTAGGCCGAATGCTATCCCTTCGTTCGGTCTGCGTATCAGAGAATCGCTGGATGGGTCATGCTCTAACTTGAATGCCGTGGCGGTTGAGACTGTGCCAGGGTCTCCCCCATGGCAATTGAAAACCCCAACAGTGGATAAATCGCTGACAACCAACACGAAGGGATCTCACGAGCCTGATTTTTTCCTTCACCAATTTAGAGAGATAAAGGATAAATATTCGGACCGTTCTGCCCTTTACACAGACGGTTCGAAAGAAGACAATAAAATTGGAGCTGCAGCCATTATGGGGAAATGTGTTTTTTACATGAGCCTACCACCTCCACTGTCAATTTTCCACGCTGAGCTTAAAGCTCTTTCCATTGCACTTGGACTTATTGCCCAATCCATTAAAAAGCGTTTCGTTGTATTTTCCGACTCACTGTCTGCCCTGGAGGCAATCACAGGGAGTAATTTACGTAATGGTTTTATTTTAAATGTTGTGCTTTTATATTCTCAATTGACAGATCGTGGCAAGGATATTTTGTTTGTATGGGTACCAAGCCATGTTGGTATCCCTGGTAATGAAAGGGCAGACAGAGCTGCCAAGGAAGCCCTCAACATGAATGTGACTGAGGTTAAAGTCCCCTTTACAGACTTTAAACCTCAAGTCGTCCAATTTTTTAAACAGAAATGGCAGGACCAGTGGGATGAATCCATCCCAAACAAACTTCACGAAATTCAGCCCTTACTTGGGGAGTGGCCACAGAGCTGCAGAGAGAGCAGAAGAGAGGAGGTTATTCTTGCTCGCGCTCGTATAGGACACACCTATACAACTCATGCCTTTCTATTAAGGGATGAGCCCATCCCTGAATGCATTCCTTGTCAATGTACCTACACCGTCAAGCACATTCTCATCGAATGTGCTGATTTGATTTTGATCCGAAATCGCTTCTTCCGGGTTCAAACCCTTTCAGAATTGTTTGAAAGGGTGAATCCATCCAAGATACTTGGATTCATAAGAGAAATTGGACTTTTCTATAGATTTTAGACCATACAATTCTCAAATTATTATATATAATTCAATTAATATAATTCAATTGATACTAATGGGTTTAATTTTTAATTTAATTTTTAACCCTTCACTCCTTATCCTTTCGTACTCGTATTTACCCCTCCTTAAGTAGGCACCATATAACACACTAGTGTTGGTGTGCCGTTAAACCCTATACTTACCTTAGTTAGTTTTAACCCTTGACTCCTTATCCTTTCGTACTCGTATTTACCCCTCCTTAAGTAGGCACCATATAACACACTAGTGTTGGTGTGCCGTTAAACCCTATACTTACCTTACCTTGACTATGGCTGCATCGTTTACGGTGCAGCTCGAAAATCTTATCTAAAACGACTGGACATAGTCCAGAATCAGGCTCTGAGGATTTGCCTTGGGGCATTTCGAACATCACCCATTGAAAGCCTCCACACTGAAGCCAATGAAATGCCTATCCATCTAATAAGAAACAAACTGGCCCTTCAATATGCAATTAAAATAAAAAGCAATCCAAATCAACCTGCCTATGACATTATCTTCCATCCCAAATACCAAGTAATGTATGAAAATAAACCTAATGCCATACCACCTCTTGGCATCCGTATTCAAGAATCGCTAAACAACATATCCAATAATTTAGACATTATTGCTCCAAACAAAATTCCCGAAACACCACCCTGGCAATTGAACACACCAACAATAGACACATCCCTTACCAAATATGATAAATTAAATGCAAATGACCTCTTGATGAAATTTCATGAAATAAAAGAACATCACAAAGACAAGATACTTATTTATACTGATGGATCCAAAGACGCAAACCGTGTGGGCGCTGGAGTCGTGTTCGGACCTCAGACCCACAAGGAAAGACTGCCTGGTGCAGCATCTGTTTTTACAGCCGAAGTTACCGCAATAAGGATGGCATTGGGCCACCATCCTAATGCGGATTTTACAATTTTTAGTGATTCTTTATCTGCCCTGGAGGCAATTGGGAATAAGTTGTTATCGTGCCATATTGTTGTAGATATTTTAGAAAATCTTACTCGTTTATCCATGCTGGGAAAAAATGTTGAGTTTGTCTGGGTACCCAGTCACATAGGTATCCCAGGCAACGAAAGAGCCGATAGGGCTGCAAAGGAAGCCCTACATGAGCCAGTGTCTGAAACCAAGATTCCCTTTACAGACTTAAAACCGCAGGTCGTTAAACTTTTTAAACAAAAATGGCAGGACCAGTGGGATGAATCCATTCCAAACAAACTTTACGAAATCCAGCCTCAACTTGGGGAGTGGCCACACAGCTGCAGAGAGAGCCGAAGAGAAGAGGTCGTTCTTGCTCGCGCTCGTATAGGACACACCTATACAACTCATGCCTTTCTACTAAGGGATGAGCCCATCCCTGAATGTATTCCTTGTCAATGTGCCTATACTGTCAAGCACATTCTCATTGAATGTGCTGATTTGATTTTGATCCGAAATCGCTTCTTCCGGGTTCAAACCCTTTCAGAATTGTTTGAAAGGGTGAATCCATCCAAGATACTTGGATTCATAAGAGAAATTGGACTTTTCTATAGATTTTAGACCATACAATTCTCAAATTATTATATATAATTCAATTAATATAATTCAATTGATACTAATGGGTTTAATTTTTAATTTTTAATTTAATTTTTAACCCTTCACTCCTTATCCTTTCGTACTCGTATTTACCCCTCCTTAAGTAGGCACCATATAACACACTAGTGTTGGTGTGCCGTTAAACCCTATACTTACCTTACCTTACCCATTTTTGCTGCTTGGCGATTTCAATGCCCACAGCGATTTGTGGGGATGTGAGGACACCAACGACAGTGGTCAAAAAATAGAAAATTTCATCATACAAAATGATCTTGCTATGTGCTCGTTTTGTTATGTGTTTCAGGTAGCTACTTTGACCAAGCGAACGCGCACAAAATTCGCCGCGACCTTGAAATTGAACCTACACGAAAATCACTTTAGTTACATCAAAAACTGACCTTTGAGCGGACCCTCAATCATCTTTCATCGTTACCACGAAAAGGGAAAAACTTACATCAGGCGAGAACAGAACGGAAATGAAGCAAAATTTTGTGAAGGAATCGTGTAAAGGACTCAATAAACGTCAAAATGAACTGAACAAGGAGAAATATATGAATGTGCTGAGAGAATTAAAATCGGATTGCGTTGTGAACCATGGCTTTCGCGTTAACAGCAACACAATGTATTCGTATACGCAAATCAGAGATGGATTAAGTTATTTTTACCCCGAAAGAATTGTGAGTGCAGATGGTGTAAGCACTAAACCATTAGATGTGTTATAATTTAATATGCTATTTAAGAAATTGATATGTGTTATGTAATAAAATGAAGCTAAGGTGTTATGTAATCAATGGATGTGCGCTCTGTAAGAAATTGATGTTTAAATGCTGTGTAAGAAACTAAGAATACAAACACCCATCGTATATTTTCAACACGCGTTGTTTATTTGCCTTGAATTAAACATGTCACCAGCTTATCGTTGGTTGAATAATCGTCGGTAAATACATCCAGCAATTGGTTCAAACTTATTCCATGACATCGTCTCTTTAAGTAATACAAACAATAAAGTCCACAACTACTGGAATTTGAGTCTTGTAATGTCTTTGAATTAAGTCCAGCTCACGCAATGCTTGTCCAAGTACTTCGCAAATACATTATGTATAGGAGGCAGTCCATAAGAATCAAAATATTCGCCTCTTTCATTATAATCTATGAAAATAGCGACCCAGTGCTCGCCTTTTTTGGAAGCGTGATCGGTGTTACAAACAAAACCGCTGGGGTAATTGACATGGCGGGGTAATTTATTCCGCGTAAACACTGCGCGCACAGTAACTCGAGTGAAAGCGTCTTTTTGTAAGAGCTCGTGCAATTGCCTGGTATCCATTGTTAGGCAGCGTAATCAAACAGAACGTTACGATTTCGGTCAATTTGAATCATATTTTTGAATTCGGCGTACACAATGACATTAATGGTAAGTTCTAGGGCATACCAAAACGCATTTCCAAACGCACGTTTCCTTGTTTCAACAAATTAAAATGAGTGCCGCTATCAGCCAGGTCGTGGGTCAGATCAAAAGCGAATAGTGTATAGCCATTGGGATATTCTCTCCAACTTATGGCATTGCCTTCGTCTTGATAGAGTTGTCAAGTGCTAATGAATAAATTAGCAAAACTGCGGGTGTATATATGGTGATTGAAATCGGGTTGTAAGGGTTTAGCGGGTACTTGTTGTCCGTCAACGTACAGATCTAAAAATGTGAGGTCGTTATGCTTAAAGTTGAAGGGGTTCTGAGTGTAATCACCGTTGAACGACCTATTATCAACACTTCCGACTACAATTCGTTTGTCCCAAAAATAAATTTTCTTGATTGATCGTCATAGCTCCTTGAGATGCAGAAAACAATTTGGTTTCTATGCGTGTTATAGGGTATTTAGCTGGGCTTCGTTCTAAAGCCTTTATGTGGGCTAGTTGCACGGTGGGGTTTGGCTTTATTTTGCGTACGAATAAGGTCACGGATTGCAGGACTACTTTAGGGGCAAACCCATCTGTAGTATTGGCCATAAGGGCAAAGGTGTCACTGCTGCGTACTAATCGCAACTTCAAATCCACACCCTTTAATTAATAGCGTTCTTGACAAAATAAATCTAAATGTAATTTGCCCATCATATCCACAATGCGACTCTCTTGAGCTCGTTCCTTTCTAGTTAACATCTCCTTTTTGTGAGTACCACCCACGGCGTCCATGTGTTGCGGGGGGTCTTTGTACCATTAACTAGCTGTTAACTGAGAGTTTTTGGCTTCCGAACCATAACTCAATAGCGTTTCCATATAAGCGCGATACGGATAGGTGTTGGTGGACGAGGAAACGAGTTTCTCTTTGAGAGAGACATCGACTTGAGAAAAGAGTGAGGGTAACCATAGGTTAACGGGTGCTACAGCACTATCAGCCTCCAAGACCTCCCCATCCTTTTCCACCACTTTGGCATTCACTCGTAAATACGTGTCGTTCAGATCGATATAATCATCACCCCAACCGCTGATGTGGAATTCGACTGGACCCGAACCTAAAGCAGCTACCGGATGGAATTCGATCCATGATCGACACTGCTTCGAGTTGAGGGGACCAAAAACAGGTCTAATTCACTTTTGAAACAGGGACAAGATTGGGGGTGTACCAGTGCCATGATCTAACCGAAAATATCCTTTGACAACCCGTAAGTTGTTCCACGTCGACGGCGTGAACTACTGCTCATACCTCGTGTGAGTCGTTTTATAGAGACCGCTGGTTGGCGACGCGGTTGTTTGGGTTTTACTATTTGATCGAACACTTCCTCTCCGGTTTGTAACATTAATTTCTTAGCCGACTGTTTTAGAGACTTCCCTCCCAACAAATCTCCAACCACCCTCGCTCCTGTTTTCAAGGCGTGTTTCTTAACGACAGGTACAACTTTTCGAACCAGCGGTAATGCCATTTTAGCCAGACCCCCAAGCACAATACCGAGTCCATGTCCACGCTGACTCCTTGCATCGGAAAACGGGGAGCCCACCACCCGCTTGGTTTAGATAATAACCCTTAACACCATCAAGGGTGTTATAAAATCTTTCGAACTTAAATATTGCAGTGAGCAAGAAATTTTGGAGGAATTGAAAAATCAAAATGTAAGTGAAGTAGCCAAAGTGCTCATTAATAAAAATGGAGAGAAGATTCCCACAGGCACCCACATCCTTACTTTCAACATCCCTTACCTTCCAAACAACATTAAAATAGCTGGCCTGAACATCAAAACTGAACCATTTATTCCAAATCCTTTAAGATGCCACAATTGCCAGAAATATGGACACTTTCGAACAAGATGCAATAGAACACCAATCTGCCCCAAATGCGGTGATGAGCACGGGGAGCAGGATTGCAAGGCACCATTCAAGTGCGCAAACTGCTCCGGTGCTCATCCCGCATACTCTAAACGTTGTCCAATTTGGCAAATCGAAAAACAAATTCAAACACTACATATCACCCAAAAACTTTCTTTTCCTGAAGCGAGAAAAATAGTAGAGTGCCAAAATTCAACTTCTTCCAGACCCTCATATGCTAGTTCTGCAGCAGCACCAAATAAAATAACCAAATCTATTAGTACACAAACAGAAAACCACCTTCCGAAACAACCCCCTTTCAAAGCCAGCAATCCCCCAACAGAACAAACAAAACCAAACACCCCCACTACCCCAAAAGTCAATGAACACATAACAACAAACAAATACAATGAGAAATCTAAACTCCCACGGTCAATCAAATCTAAACTCACCAGGGTTCAGAACCCAGATTCTTTTGTTGGGCCCAACATCTATGGCCCATTGTCTGCCATGGAGACTGATGAGGTCCCCCATGGCAGACACACATCATCAGGGGCCATTCGGGACCCTGGGTCTGTAGTGGCCCAGGGAACCTGCGGCCCTAGGAATGCCATGGGGACTGAGGTCCACCATGGCAGCAAACGTCCCGCCAAACCCCCTGATAGGTAATGGCGGGCATTATACAATGGAATTACCGAGGACTTCGGAATAATCATGAAGAACTTATTACTTTACTCAACAAAAATAATGGTATTGCAGCCTGCCTTCAGGAAACATTTCTGAAGGCAGAAAATAAATATAGCTTGAAAGGCTATAAATCTTACCATAAATTTGGAGGCACTGGGGAACGAGCTTCTGGCGGCTCGTCCATTTTAATCAAGGATTTTATTCCCCAGAAAGAAATAGAACTCAATACAAACCTTCAAGCAGTAGCAGTAAATATTACCTTAAATAAGTCCATCACACTTTGCTCCCTTTACTTACCGCCAAGCCGAAATTTTATACGGGGAGAACTGGACAACATCGTGGCCCAGTTGCCAGAGCCAGTTCTCCTCATGGGTGATTTTAATGCCCACAACTCTTTATGGGGCAATACATATGATGATGGAAAAGGCCAAATTGTAGAAGATTTCTTCATTTCTCACAATCTCTGCCTTTTAAATGACGGCTCAAATACATACATCCATCCAGGCTATGGCACACCCACCGCAATAGATCTTTCTTTCTCTTCTCCTTCTTTGTTTCTCGACCTTGCATGGGAAGTTGATGTCGATGATACCTGTGGAAGTGACCACTTCCCCATTCTTATCCACCTAAACCCTCCGTTACCACCAGAGTCACCTCCAAAGTGGCAGCTGCATAAAGCAGACTGGCCCTCCTTTGGATCTCTGTGTGGGGAGGCTATCCACAGGGATAAGATGCAAGGGAGAGATACACACATCGATACATTTTGTGCTAAACTGCTTGAAATTGCCTCCAAAACTATTCCGAAGTCCTCGGCAAAGCCCAGGCGCATCCCAAAGCCATGGTTTAACCAAGACTGCCAGGACGCCATCAACCACAGAAAAAGGGCCCTTAAGTTTTTTCAAACTCACCCAACCCATGCAAACCTGGCATCATTCAGGGCAGCGAGAGCGAGAGCTCGGCGGGTCGTTAAAGAAAGTAAAAAGAATTCATGGAAAACTTATATATCAAAATTAAACTCGAAAACATCAATCAAAAAGACATGGGAAATGGTCCGCAAAATAAGTGGAAAAAACACCTCTTCCACTTCTTCTTACCTTCTAACACCAGATGGTAATGAAGTCAAAAACAAACAAGAAATATCTAACATCATAGCGGACACAATAACCATGAATTCTTCCACTGCTAATTATACTGAAAAGTTTCAAAGACATAAACAGATAACTGAAAGAACAAAACTTAATTAATTTTAGGTCAAACAACGAAGAAAATTATAATGTTCCTTTTACTTTAGAAGAATTGAAAGAATCTTTGAAACTCTGCAAGGACACTGCAGTAGGACCAGACGATGTTCATTACCAACTTCTTAAACATCTTCCAGAAGAGTCCTTGTATGTCTTATTAGACATATACAATCACATATGGAGCAGTGGAGAATATCCGGACTCGTGGAGAGAGGCTACCATCATCCCTCTTCCAAAGTCCGGAAAAGACCCAACAAACCCGTCGAGCTACAGGCCCATCGCTCTCACGAGCTGTCTCTGTAAAACCATGGAGCGAATCGTTAACAAGCGTCTTATCTGGTACTTGGAAATTAATAATATAATAAATGAACATCAATCTGGCTTTAGAAAAGGCCGATGTACCACAGACAACCTTGTTAAGTTAGAGTCTTATATTAGGGATGCATTTTTAAAGGGGGACCAAGTCGTGTCTGTGTTTTTCGATCTTGAGAAAGCATATGACACGACATGGAAATATGGGATTTTAAAAGATCTACAAGAAGCTGGTCTTCGAGGTAATATGCCACTATTTATACAAAATTTTTTAAATGATAGATTTTTTAAGGTAAGAATTGGGACATCACTTTCGGACCAACATGGTCAGGAAATGGGGGTCCCACAGGGCAGCATTCTTTCTGTCACACTTTTCAATCTAAAGATCAATAGCATCACAAAAGTTCTTAAACCTGAAATAGAAAAAAAATCACTTTATGTAGACGATTTCCTTATATCTTACCGATCCAGCAGTATGACCACCATAGAACGCCAGCTACAAATCAACCTTAACAAAATTCAGAAATGGGCAGATGAAAATGGTTTCAAATTTTCCACTACAAAAACAGTTTGTGTACATTTTTGTCAAAGAAGGGGCCTTCACCCTGACCCAGAATTAACCATCAATGAAAATCCCGTCCCTGTTGTGGAAGAAACCAAATTCTTAGGTATCATATTTGATTCAAAACTTAATTTTAAATCCCATATTAATTACATCAGGAATAAATGTCTCAAGGCAATGAATCTTCTTAAAGTAGTGTCCAAGCTGGACTGGGGAGCTGACAGGCAGGTCCTGCTCAGGCTCTACCGGTCCTTGATAAGATCAAAGCTTGACTATGGCTGCATCGTTTACGGTGCAGCTCGAAAATCTTATCTATAGATTTTAGACCATACAATTCTCAAATTATTATATATAATTCAATCCATATAATTCAATTAATACTAATGGGTTTAATTTTTAGTTAGTTTTAATTCAATTCATATAATTCAATTAATACTAATTTTTAGTTAGTTTTAACCCTTGACTCCTTCTTATCCTTTCGTACTCGTATTTATCCCTCCTTAAGTAGGCACCATATAACACACTAGTGTTGGTGTGCCGTTAAACCTTATACTTACCTTACCTCAATTAATATAATTCAATTAATACTAATGGGTTTAATTCTTATTTAGTTAGTTTTAACCCTTGACTTCTTCTTATCCTTTCGTACTCGTATTTACCCCTCCTTAAGTAGGCACCATATAACACACTAGTGTTGGTGTGCCGTTAAACCCTATACTTACCTTACCTTATCAACAGTCCAGCAGGCTGACAATATGCCGTAGATGCATTTGATCCATCATCGATGTAATCAACAGAAAGTACCTTTCTAGCCTGGTTTTATCTTTCACGTTTTACTCGGTGCCATGTGTTCTGTTAGACCGATAAACGTCGCTAATGCTTACTAATTGCGCAGTGCATATGTGTATTGGATCGAAACTGGATATAAAAAGAGGGTACGACTGATTCATTTTGTATCTTTCCAATCTTGCGATTTCTCTTAACAAAGTCGCGCTATCAGATGGTGGCTAATATCGCTTAGCTGACTCCTCGTGTGTCAATCATAATTTCGATGTATCTCAATGGAAGACTATCCCGCTGACAGTAACTCGTTGACGGAAACTGATACTATCTTGCTTCCAATATTTTCATCACAAGCCAATAAGGAAAGCTGAAAAATTGATGACTTCACATCACTAACATTCGTGTGTTGGTGTGAATATAATTCAATGTTAGCAGATTTGCACAGCGTTATGAAGCAAGATTCTGTGGACGGTCTTACAATGAAGTTAAATCAGCACAATCCTACAAAGTTTCCAGCTATTTGGTGAATAAAATGCCAACTATCACTTATGCAATATGTTGGTGTTAAAAAATGATATACTGTGCATTCACTTATGCTGTTACAGACTACACAATTATGGAAGTTTAATAAGTCTCTGTTTACTTGTCGGCACTTTTTGATGGACGCCGTCTGACACGTTAGGATTTATTCTCATGGAATCCGGAATCGTGGTAGCCAGTAACCTGTTCATGCCATGACAAATTCAACACAACGATCTCAATACTAGAGAGGAATGCAGAAAGGCTGCCAATAGCAACTAGATGCTTATTACCGATAGCCTATTAGTCGCCTCTTACGACATGCAGGAGGATAGAGTGGGCCTATTCTACCCCCAGACCCACAGAGGGATGAATGGGGATTAGAAGCCATCTCGAATGTACGAATGATTAGGTGAGTAGTCAGTCACGAATTTGCCGTATATAACAGGCTGTGTGACACCAGGTGGTTTGACACTGAGCAAGCGGACAGGCTACTTAACAATAATGTAAGCAGCAAGAAATAAAGAAACAATATGAAGGTCGATGATTAACTCTGTACGTTATGTCAAATGTGTACGATCGAAATTTATTGAAATTAAGTAAATTACTTTTCCTATCACTTGTTCGAATCATGTATAAGATGTGTAAATCCTAATGATTGATAGGGTACTATAGCTAAGTACTAATAAGTACGCTGTCTGACCTCGAGACCAGTATGTTACATCAGTTGGTATCAATTCCCTGAAGCTTCATGGCAGTATTTGTTCATTGACTGAGTGTCTGCTGTGCATAGTGCGTATGTTTGTCTGAAGTATACAAACGGCCAACTATCTATTAGCAAATAGCAATTAAATGATTGACAGGAATGGGGAAAATATTATGCATCCCAATCAAAGTTTTTATCTTGTGTGCGTAGCAGGTGCAAATGAAAACCTTCTGGACGTTTATTAGCGCGTTGCTTAGCGGATTTTTCCCGGTATTTGTTATATTTATTTCCCGTGTCGTGACAACTGCGTTGTCATGGTAACATTGATGTGAATGCTAACGTTGTAGATGCTATATAAACGCTATTGCAAGGGGAAACAGGTGCCTTGCGTCAATAGTGCTGTACTATCAACACACGTCCTTGACCTACACATACACATAACACCACAGCAATCGAATTAATCTGAAGAAGCCTCATGAGCACATAACATAGGGACCAAACATAGCCAGTTTTACATATCACTGAACCAATCAGTTGAAGCCCGCTGAGTATATACTTTAAGAAACGCAAACCAAAGGCAACGGTATGTGCTCTAAAGTAAGCGATACAAGTGTTTGCACTTCTGCAGAAGCCATAGGTCGTTACGTTATGTGCTCTAAAGTAAGCGATACGACAAGTGTTCGCACTTCTGCAGAAGCCATAGGTCGTTACGGTATGTGCTCTAAAGTAAGCGATACGACAAGTGTTTGCACTTCTGCAGAAGCCATAGGTCGTTCCTATGAAGTTAATCAATGTAGTTACGAAGCACTAGAGTAACACATGCGTTAGGGCATTTCTGTCAATAGCAGAATGACATCCACAGGTTGCTTCAAAAATGGCCATGGGGTTAAGTTGGTAGACTAACGTGAATGTAACGTAATGGAGATCATTTGATCATTTAGATGCGGATGGACTATAATAGCATAATAAACATCTGATGTTTGTCTTAGTTATTGTGGGAGTCCAATATAGTACTGACATCCGATATTTTGCTTCTGTTTCTTTGAAACTTAAAGTAAGCAGATATTTCATCTTTCATCTTGCATTCTACATTGGTTATTATAACCTTAGAGGCATTTGGGTTATGTAATTTTTTTTCGGTTTTCCTGTCACCAAAGAACTTGCAATAATTATGTTTTAACCAAACGCTGCTTGGTTCGGCGTGAATACACAAGCTGAGTTTTGAGAAATGCAATAATTGACACATTATCAAAACGTGTCATTCGTCTCCATATAGGGCAGCAAGGCATCATTCTATTTATAACATTATGAATAATCGGGTTATTTTATTGATTAGATATTTTACCTGTTCTTTTTCTTCTGTACTATTTACAGACAAGACTGAATATTCAACAATCCCCTCATCAAGCATTTTGAAGATACCAAATGTAGATTGTTCGTAGATCACCAGGATCCTAGATTATCTTTAATTAATGCATTCTCAGCTGCGCTGTCCATTATCCAGATTCTGTGACCCCGACACAGCCTACTTCCAGGTATACCATGGGTCGCATTATTCATGTTTGCATCATTTGCAGAGTATGTTCGATTACACCCGGACACGCTAAAACAACGATATTGACGCGATTTGTTACCCAATGTACAAGTATAATGAATTCGGAATAGTTCCATATATGTATTCCAAACAATTCACCTGTGTATGCCAGGTCAGAGTTGTTGGGTAGAAGCACGCTATTTTTTCCAGCACAGAAACGAGACTTTCACCATGTGCTTACTTGTGGGCGTTTTCACATGATACCACCTGACTACTGTCTATCGTCCTTGGAGAGAACTTATGTACCTGTTTCCTTCGTTTGCTTGTTTACTGCAGTTGCAATGATTACTGCGGGTGCTTGTTTGTACCTTGAGCATTTAACAACAAAAACAATCGGACTTGTATTGGGGATCCTATGGTTTCCTCATTCGTCCTTGTCAATTGAACTAGTTCTTGAACACGCCTCAAACATTGTTGGCGGTGGTCGTGACATTATGCAGCCATTTGACGTCATCATGTATTACTAAAGTCAAATTATGCGCGTTCTTTGTTTGTCCGCATTTGCGTTTGAATAAGCACCTACTTAGTAATGCTCCTATCAATTTTATCTGATACAAAATGGTTGTCGACACCCGTGGTATACTGTATTAGTCACCACATATCATCAGCGATGCTTTCATACAGAGCATTTCATGATGTTTTTACTGCTTAATAGAAAGTTATTCTTGCATGCACTGCATGGTCAATGTTTGCCAAAATCAGATACCAATGTTTTGTTATTTCATTACGTCATAGAATATCCGATTTAACTCATATCCACTGTTTGGGTAATTGATATATGAATCCTTCCAATTTACAGAAGATAAGCAAAGATCTAAAGAGGCGCCTGTTTCCGGGCCCTTGGCGTAAAGGTGGATTTCATCAAAAATCATCCTTATTCTGTTTTGAAAAATATTCATCAACCGGCGCGAGTTCATGGAGTGCATATGAAGAACAAAAGCTTCGTATTATTGGATTTTGCATTTCCATTCCCTAACTCATTTATTTGCAACTTCATTATCATTTGACACCCATATTTAACAGTGCCATCAGCAAAGGTAACTTCGAGGCACAAGAGTAAAGTAAAAGATAACAAAGCTAGATGTCATGATGAGCAGTAAGCGCTAGATGTTATTTGTTATAGATGTGTTCACTCCATTCTCTATTTATGCTGACGCAGCGTTCATCCTCGCATAATCATTCCAATGCGAACGAAGAGCTTGAAAAAAACCAGTCAAATATTTGTTTTCAGTCAGGCTATGACAAAAGAATCGGTATGAATAATATGCATTTACATCTATCTGTTACGTGAAACGCTATGAAGACTCGGGTTCAACGATGTAATTAACGCCATAAGACCTTGACCCCTTACCTGGTGCTAGCGCTGATTGTATTCATCATGAGATACCAACTCGTTCCCTGCAAAACATTAGGAACCCAAGTCACTTATGATGATATGTGCTGTCCAAGTGCATACACCTGTAAACATGAAAGGAAATTTGACATGTGAGGTACATACACCCGTGAGGTACATATAAACACGAAAGGAAATTGCACCCTGTGAGGTACATACACCTGTGAGGTACATATAAACATGAAAGGAAATTACACCTGTGAGGTACATACACCTGTGAGGTACATATAAACATGAAAGGAAATTTTACCTGTGAGGTACATACACCTGTGAGGTACATATAAACATGAAAGGAAATTCTACTTGTGAGGAAACACAGGCGAAAGGATAAATGTAAATGTGAATTTAAATATGAATTTTTGAATATAAATGAGGGGGGATTACAGGGGGGGGGGTGTAGCCGTGGGGTCAATTTACACTATTTGTGGGGAATAACATCGGTGAGGACTACAGCCCTGACTGGAAACAAATATTCGAGAGAGGTTCAGGACCTGTTGAGCAAACTACTTCGTTATGCGTTATGGGTAAACACATTTCCCGCGTCCTCGGACTTTTGTACAAAACCTATTTACATTAGATAGTCCAAGGGAGTATAAGTCACTTATTTATCGTTTGCTTTCCGTAAACATCTGCTCGGAAAGAATGAAAACAAATCCAGCAGGAATTGAAAAGTGTTTTCTAACTATTCTACCCAAACGACAAACGATTCGACAAACACAAATATTAATGGATGCGATTGTTTACCAGCGTCCCAGTTAAAAGTTTTATATAGCGTGAAGCTCCCCTCGATAAACTTTGCAAATAAATATATGGACAAATGATCAATCCAATGAAGTCATGGTCACTTCCATGGTCGCATACACTGTGTACAAATTCAATGTAATTGCATTTACGTCAACACTGCAGGTGATTTACTCGGGCATGATTTTCTTTAAGTAAGCATAGATGTGGTCCATTTCCGGCGCACAGAACTAATTCCCCCAGTCGACATTATTATAAGCGTCATCATGAAGTTTGGGAATATGTAGGGGTTCTATTAATTAACCTACACTGACGTCACTGTTTAGTCCGGGTTTATTCAACTGCTATATCGTAAATCGAGCTTGTAAAACGTCAATTTACCCCGAAATGCGTCATTGATTCCATGAAGAATTAGCGTTCAGTTTCGCGTACAGGATATTAGTTCTAAAATAACATGATTGTATTTCGTTGCTTGATTATTCACTAGATTACCTTTACCTGTACCTAAAACGAGTGTTGGTTATTAATATCTACAAACGCTTTACCTGCACCTAAAACGAGTGTTGCTTACCTTCCGCTTGGCGCGTGGATGATCACCCTCGATATCAGGTACCTCCTAGCGAGCACAAACGGAGTTACATGACCATTAAATGCAATAGATATAAGTTGGAAAATTGTATTTCGAAGATAATGTGCATTATTTATCAGTTAAGATTGCAACATTCAATGTGCACCATAACGAGATAATGTGATAAGAAAATATACTGCCATTGGAATAAAGATGAAATGGTTAATTGATCGCTGATAAAACACAGTAACATAACAAAATTTACACATAATAACACTTCATTTCTGACCAAATATTAACCGAGCCTGGCGCTGTTACGCAAAAAACCCACCCCAAAAACAAATATAGAAACCGGAATGGCCGCGATGAAAATTCTTACGTTTTACATGTGTGGTAGGCTAGATCAAAAGCAAGAACACATATGTATAAATCATTCATATCAAATAAATAACTAAAACGACGTCACCATTATACTGACGTTGCTAGACGGATAGCTGACAGCAACAGAATACGCATAATGTGCTCCATCTAGGAACAAAAGAACATCTGCACATTGCGTCGAGTGAACATAATAAAAAATTGCCACTATAAAAGAGATTTTGACGCTTTCACAAGAGACATGTAGTTAGTCAATTTGATGATCATTGGTCAAACAGACCATAAAAAATTCTCAGCATTCTTATTTCACAGACAGCGGTTTCACGTAACGTTTTTACCTGATTGCATGCTCTTCACAAATTGGGGTCTGAGATTATCTTGCTGTTTAACACTGACCAAGGTTGCGTCTTGTACAATTTCAGGTTACAATTTATATTCGTCTTCACCGGGCATATCCTCAGTCATATCCCACATAATAGTGTTCACGTTAACTCAATACAAGTTTGTAACAACATCAGTAACTGCGTGTGAGATTAGCTTTGGTGAATTACAAACGCTTGGGATAAAAGCATTGCATAGAGAGATTCCACCTTATTTTACCGAGATATACTGGCAGTATGAGTTACAGGATTAATGACGACAACAAACGAACATGTTTCCCTCCTATAACAAATCAAGCATTCTGAGCTCTGCTCAGGAACAGAATCCGAAACTAATAGCATAATGCATTGATCCATTGGTCCATCAGCTTCTCTATTTAAGGGATACGGGTATGATATCATACGCTTATTATTGACACAACTGATTTTGGGTCAGTGCAATATGCTCATCGAAATAAGGTGAGTTGTTGTTGTTGTTGTTAAATTAGCCTCTAATGGCCATGTATGGCGATCTAATGTGATATACGACTTATGAATAATATGTATGATGATACTAATTATTCTTTCATGGTAATTAAATGACCCCAGACATATGCTTGTTTGCTAGTCATATTAGAATAAGGAATTAATTTTTTTCATCCAATTCTTTGTAACACAATGAAATATATTTCTCCGGCAAACCTTTTATTGTTCATGCAGCAAATTTGCCTCATGAATGGCAGCGATAGACACTAAGCAATGTGTAGTACCGAATGTCAATGGCAACCACAAAGAGAGGTATCATCTCTGTAAAGTAGCATCGCATTACGTGAAAACTGAAGAACATATGTCAATTTCAACTTCATCTGTTACATCTGTCGTAATTATTATGAAACGTATAGTAGCTTATAATGCAATAACGCAGCCCACAGAGGCAGCGACTTTGGTTTGATATGTCAGCGCTTCTAAAGTACAATAAGCAAAACACCGTCTAAAAACATCAACTGTATCCTTTTGACAACAGGATGATATTTCATCGTATCGCATGGCTTCTCCTCTAAGTCAACCAGAGCTCGCTAAAAAGCTCGATATTTTTTCCACTTCGCCTCAAGCTCGCAGATATCGTCGGCATCGTAGGTGGTGGAATCAATGTACTGATGAAAACAAAACACATAAGCCCATAAGCTATAAGTAAAAATAAGCCACACTCTCTGTTCTCTTTTGTGATTTCTCAGGCTTTTCAGTTGTCACGGGTGAGCTATGCGAACATCGACACCTGCTACATCTCTTTTAATATTGATGGATTAAAGGTTAACTCATCACCACAGGCAACTGAACGGGAGATTGAGGTAATATCTCTGGTATTTATAGGTCCCAAACAGTTACCTGACACAGCAAACATTTCATTATCCTGAAGTTGTAAATTATATTGATACATAAAGATTTAGCAGTAACATGTATACAAATGATATAACGTATCCCTTCACCCACACAACGTCAGTTAACTGCGACCAACATAGGAATGTTGTAAATGTTTAAGCAACTTAATCTGTTTTCTTTGAAAAGTAGTGACACTTCTATCTAACCTCAGACAACATTTGCGACAGATGTCCTTTTTACCATTTCAAGTACTAATAACACATCTGTGATGTGCTTTATTAAGTCAAACAGGATAACGGCAATAGGCGCAAACCACATCATGTGAATTAATATCACATCATCCTTTCGCATAGTAAGTGGAATGTGTATTGAAATTAGAGTAAATGGAACAATAGCGTCAATTGTATATCAACTCATGTTATATGTAACGATTTACAATAAATATGCGATGCTTGCTCTTTTGATCATTTCAAACACCATTAACATATTTATGGTAGGAACTTTACTACGGCTGTCATGTATGTTTTAATAGCTAGTACAACATTTGCCATAACAACGCCAGTAACTGCGTGTGAGATTAGCTTTGGTGAATTACAAACACTTGGGATAAAAGCATTGCATAGAGAGATTCCACCTTATTTTACCGAGATATACTGGCAGTATGAGTTACAAGCTATTGTGTATGATTTATCAGGAGGTTCTAATCAAGCAAAACCATAATTTAGAAGTGATAATCGATCAAGTAACTGCATTTCATCATAGGACGCCCCCTCTTTTTCTTGATATTCATATCCAGTGCAAGATACAGCTCTAACACTCTAGAATGGTATATTCCTATACAATATATGACAATGGCAGATACATTGCGTTCAGTATATGTTATTTGCTTTTGAACCGCAAAAATACACACGTGCAATAAATGCCCTCAGTTGTTAGCTTGAATGACTCCTCGTGATCAACGATTCATCCTACCTTTATGTGTAACATCAGCGTAGGGTTTGCGTTAGGTTTGCTAGGCCTTGGTGTTATTGTCATAATGCGGATGGAATATCTAATATATTGGACCAACCGCAAAATATACATAATAGATCTTTTGCATTTGGCTCAAAAACAAACAATTTTTGCAATTGTATTTTCGATGAAACTTTCAAAGAATTATTAAGTTTTACTGCATATTCTGATTGATCTTTAGAAAACGTTGGAAATGATATATCAAAGATAATATGCTTTTTCATTAATTAAAAATGCAACATTTTAATTACACCTTACCCAGATTAGTGGATATAAATGAATCGACTTCCCGCAGGGCGCTATTACGGGAAGTAACACTAACGACATTGCAACCGCGTAAATGCCTTAATCATTATCAGTCAATAAATAACTCAAATAACGTCATCATTATGCCGATCTGCCTAGCCTAGCAGCTGACAGCAACCGTATTACCGTGGTTTGTTCCATCCCGGTAAACGATCGAGCATCTGTCTTAAATTGCACATTCTTTCAAGTGATTATAATAGAAATCGTCACCAAACCGCATTCTTCAAAATATTGACACCTTTGTCTAGTAAAATCACCTTCCTCGATGAGTCAGTGAGTACTAGCCAGCATATCAACATACATATCAATTTTCGTTGCCATCACAGATCAAAGCTTTTGCGTCAGATTGACAGTATGAGCTCCAATCACTTTACTTTTGAGTGGATCTGTTGATATATAAATATCAATGCATCATACGAAAGCACCACTCATGATATATTCAGACCTACCCACATTATCAGCAGATTTGACGATCCACATATTTTGACATTGAAAACAAACTGACTGCGAGTTCAAGAAGCGAGTTCAGAAGGATGATGTCACAATCACTCCAATATATTCATACTTTACCCTGTATACGTTTAAATTCTGGCCGAGTTTTTCAACAGTTTGTCAGGTAGATCTAGTATATTGGGTCTCATATCCAGACACGCTGAGAGAACATGTGTAAGGTCGGTAGCATTCTGAAGTCCGTAAAGTAAAGTAATTAATACAGATGCTGCGCATAAGTTAGAAATGGTTTGGTGGCCTATAAGTGAAAACGGCTACCACACGGGCCCATTATCCTTATTCCGTCTCGGCAGAGGCCTTTTTGTTAGAAACTGAAACAACAACAGGCATACCTTCCTAAAAGCAATCAGTAAATCAATGCCTCTGGTTCGATATGCTACCGCTGCTAAAAAGGCAAAATGTATGATAATATAGTGATATATTATTATGTAATCAAGGTATATACCGAGGTCATATATAATTCGGCTAGACAATTGTAATAAGATAGATAGATAGATAGATAGATAGATAGATAGATAGATAGATAGATAGATAGATAGATAGATAGATAGATAGATAGATAGATAGATAGATAGATAGATAGATAGATAGATAGAGATAGATAGATAGATAGATAGATAGATAGATAGATAGATAGATAGATAGATAGATAGATAGATAGATAGATAGATAGATAGATAGATAGATAGATAGATAGATAGATAGATAGATAGATAGATAGATAGATAGATAGATAGATAGATAGATAGATAGATAGATAGATAGATAGATAGATAGATAGATAGATAGATAGATAGATAGATAGATAGATAGATAGATAGATAGATAGATAGATAGATCGATCGAGATAGATAGATAGATAGATCGATAGATAGATAGATAGATCGATAGCTAGATAGATAGATAGATAGATAGATAGATAGATAGATAGATAGATAGATAGATAGATAGATAGATAGATAGATAGATAGATAGATAGATAGATAGATAGATAGATAGATAGATAGATAGATAGATAAGGAATTCGATAAGGTTTAACAAAAAGATCAAGACGCTTTGCCTCTTAAATGTGCCAATAAGCATGGTATCCAAACAGAGTAAGAGGTATTACGCAAAGTACCTGGAGATCGGTCAATGTTGTATACGTACGAACTTACACCATGCACACACATAAATCAGTAAATGTACTACAATGGAAACATCTTGCAATTGTAACATTCACAAAGCATCTTCCTTTGTTATCTATGAGAGGAGCCACCTCAATGCGCCATAAGCAACGCTTTCAGATTCATCACGGACAAGCCATATGGACAGGGTAAAAACATGTGTGGGTGGGGGGGGCAAATGATAACATTCGGTTGCATGAGTCGAGTTATATGTTTAGGAGACTGGATATCCCAGATGGCAGGTTAACCTTACTCCTTGCGCTCATTATTCATCTACACGCATGGTAACTATCCTTACTATTTCTCAATTACTATTTACTATATATGTAAGGCAATCAACATGCTAATAGTTTATATTCAAAGGAAATATGGCATCCTACAAAATGAGCACGATAAGGTATTCCATCAGTGCAGTTTGTTCATCTTACAAATGTGACGGTATATGGCGGTACAGATAGCCTTTGTCTGATAGTCCTAAAATAGTTTGCAAGCTTATTTGTAACATAGGCTACAACATAGTTGCTATTAGTAATAGGATATTTATTTGACAGAAAGAGCATGCTTGTATCAACGAAGTTATTTTATCGAGACACGTTAAGGTAAAATTGCCTTCATTCCAGAGGGATAAATGAGCAGCATATGACTGAAGCAGCGAGTTACGTTATTAGTTGGTTAATCAATGCATTAGAAACTCCTGATTACCGGATATTTTATGACTGCAAGCCCAGCAAAATACAGTATGAAGTCCCAGATAAATAGATAGCATTTCCCAACTTGCCCGCTTATGCGACTTATAACGGATATCAAACTGGCCTTCTTCGTGTGTTGCATACTGTTTCAATCAAATACAAAGTCAAAATTAAATAGAACATCTTCGTCGCACAACGTCCTACGATATAAAAAGTAACAGAAATGCATACTATATAATTATCCAAATGCAAAATGTAACATTATATGTACTACTCCGTGGATTGCATAAATATATGTCGTTATATGTCAATTTTGTCTGTGAGGAACAAATGCAATTATCGTTTTTTTCGACTGCGGAAACTCGTTATCTAAATAACAGCGCTCATCAGCAGCTACTTTCAAGATAACAGCCTAACAATATCATGTATGAACGATAAATACGATTGAGTTGGGGGCATGCTTATAGTAGACACACAATAGTTTGCATATATATTAATGCTCGGGTATCACAATGGTAGTTGCACAGAACTCTGCAAACAACAAATGCAATCGTTGATGAATGTTCCAAATGTAAAGGGTAACAAAAACGATATACAATGTGTGTGTGCTGTTTCGTAAAAGAAAATTGTATCAAAAACACGGATGAAGAAACATACTTCGTAGGTATGTGTTCCCAACTCTCATAGATTCCATGGGTAAAATTAACAGTTATTCGCATGTTTCCATATATTTTTCGAACACAGTGCACTTTGTATCAAGGGAATCTAATAAAGTGAAGATGACAGTAACACACAAGGGATAACAGTGATGCATATGCGACTAGCCACCTTGAGGAGCAACATGGCGCTTCTCACTGGCGATGTTCTTATAGTACAAAAGCTAAGCGCAATGCCGTACACAACAACATTGTGGAGGCTTACTCGAAGAAGCATTTATATAATCCGTCTTCGTGTGTTATTTCCATATCTGTGTTTCTCCCTCTTTCACTCCCTTTCACGGGGGAGATATCCTGAGTAGGTCTTAATATATGTTCTACAGTAAGTTATAGGAATTAATTGTGTTAGATTCAGCCAGTGTTTTGTATTGAATGATGGATTGTCATATTCCAAATGAAAAAATGCAAATGCAATGGTTAAAAGTTTAAATGTGTAACACTGACATGTTGATAGTTGCATTCTCTTTAGATTTGAAACTACCAATAAGGGCATTAGTTTATACTTTTTAGTTCTATGTTTTTTGCCAAGCATTGTCATTCTCAAATCCATATCATTGAGTACTGCCGAGGGCATATCTGAGAAAAACGTGTGTTGCTCTAACGGCTGAATACGATAAAAATGTGTACAGCCAACAAGCCAACAACTGCTATTTGTTTTGCATCACATTCGACTCATAGACAATTATATGACTGTGGTTATCCTTTAGATGACTGTGGTTATCCTTTAGATGACTGTGGTTATCCTTTAGATGACTGTGGTTATCCGTTAGATGAAGGTACCACTTTAATGCTCGTTATCACGATGTCAATAAAGGCCACGTACAAAGTCAAATGAAATGTTGCGAGAAAACACCAAACAATCTGAATGCAGTCTACAGGTGATACAATCAACACATTGTTATGACTGATTACGTGATGTCACTTGATGTGAATTTACTTCATAGCTATAGATTGTGTTGTCCTTGATAATACAGCTTGAAGATAAGCGGTAGTCGCGTTGATGGGCTATTTTTGATATCTCGAATGTAGTTGGGGGTATGGTCAATTCAGGCTATCCAGTCACCGGAAACTAAACATCTGCCCCAACTACAAAAAACAAGCGGCAATCAACTTTTATTTGCAATCCTCTCTCGCTCCCTTAACACCTAATGCTGTCAACTTACACATATCAGTTGCATGTACAGAATGATGCCACGAGCCACAAAAAAAGTATTGTGAACTGTACCCATTAGCCATATGATATCATATATCGGATGACGTGTTAAAGCATTTTGTGGCGAAAATATCACTTGTGCTGGACAACTGTAACATGATATGGCATCTTTGAACATGGTTGTAGAAAACACGCCGTCTTTATCTACTAATCAACGGAAATCTAGTAGATATTATTTATATACTAGAGAAATGGGACAATCGATGCACGTAGCAATGTAATTAGTCGCGGTAAAATTGTATTTAAATGTTTTAATCCGTTTGCTCTTTGATAGCATCAAATCATCAAGAACAACATCTTATGCGTTGTTTTTTTCGGATTAATCATGGAATACTCCACGTAAACATACATAGTGACCCATTCAAGCAGATTGTTCCTGGCTAGAACTGTCATTATGAACAAATTTGAACTTTTTTTCTTCCTAAACATCAATTGCACATCCAGCGGGTTGTATATAAATGAATGATTTTTTATTAACCATCATGGCACCGTCGTATAGTCATTAATTAGGACGAAGCATGTGAAATTGTGTGGCATTAATCTGGAGTAGACCTATTGAATTTTGCTTCCATGGGGCATTAAAGGACTTCTATAAATTCTCTAATTTTGTCTTTCTTTTGAAAGGCACAACAATAAGATTTATTGATTGCCTTATTAGAAACCAACATTGCGTCGAATGTTATTCTATGATGTTCACTGTGGTACGCATGCCAGGCTTTAACATTATCCCTTTGTGATACACACCATTTTATGCTTGGCGTATTATTTGTATTTACTTGTATAGACAGCGCATTTGTTAATTTTAATCAACTTGTAACAAGAAACCGGCACAATGGATTTTCACAAGCATATCTGTCCAGGGAATGTGTAATCACCTCTATAGTTTTGGACAGGACTGCAAAGCCGCCATGCACGCTGATCCAATATGGTTTAGTCGTTTAATACATAAGATTTGGAGGTCGCACAGTAAATCTATTTATTAATGCATGCTTACGCTGTTAAATGTAAAACTACTGACGCCAAACGCTCTCAAATTGAAATATCTAATGCATAATATGTTACGTTAATCAATTTGTGTCAATCGGGGATAACGAAACTCCTCCATATTTGTGTCCCACAGTGCGTATGTTGACATTAATTTACGCATACAGCTAAGCTGTCATGTGCTATAGATTTTATATCAAGGGATTCAGTGTACATTGTGGTGATAAGTGGAAAAAGTTGGAAATAGATTAATTCAATATCTAAATTGACCATTTTGGTTTCTTCTTGAAAGTACAATCAAATTAGTGAATGATTCAAATGAAACAAAAGCTTTTGTTAGAAGGCAATACAATAAGCCTATTTGTTTTAATGAATGTTGCTTTGTGTAAATAGGTATACATATTACAGTGGAAATGGCCATAAGATGAGTGTATTTAACCCCGAATGTGAATTGTTGTCGCTAGCAGTGCAATAAATTTATAAATAAGATATAAGTTGAAAAAGGGATACAATTGGATATATTATTTAATATGCACGCAATCAACCAAACGTTATAAAAACAATTTCAATCCTTTCAATTTCGGTATAAAGTCACCATATGTACGGGCAACACACCGTGATCAAGTTCAAATCTTTGTTTGCTTTGGAAGTCCGATGATAGAGAGATGAGTCTCTTTCCATGGTAAGTAATCATCAATAACTCAAAAACAAATCACCCGTAACATCAAGATATCTTAACATAAAGAACAATGACGCAAAAACACATCACCCGTAACATCAAGATATCTTAACATAAAGAACAATGACGCAAAAACACATCACCCGTAACATCAAGATATCTTAACATAAAGAACAATGACGTACATTGAACTTTTCTGTTGTAGGCTGATGACGACTAGTTACCACCAGCTCATATTATATAAAGCATATTTTCTCTTACCATAAACACGTGGACGTTATTGATCAATACATAATGATGTATATTTAATTAATGAGTATTGCTCTTTGTTTCGTTAGAGACTCTAGGTATAATAAGTTAAACAGTCATCGTGGTTAAAGTATTGAAAGTCTTTGTAATCGTGGAAAATGCGGTGGTGTAAGATGAAACATCGAGTTTTCCGACGCTTCCGAGAGTGGGGCGATATCGATGCTATGTTGAGGACTCTGCGGTGGTAAGAATATTTCCTTTAAGTGTCATCGCTAGCTTAGTATGCACTATGTGCTCCGATTGCATTGAAATCCCCACCTCAGGTAATTTCGCTCACAGCGATGCAAATTGGTTGCAACGGGTTGGGGTCAGCATATTGTCCGATGAGGCAACAACGTCAACAAATATAAAAGGCGTAGGCATACAAGCTTTAGTGGAATTAAAATTATGTGAATGTAATACCTTACCAGGAAACAAATTAATTAGTAAAGACTAAGAGCCTCATTTTTAATGGGCTTGGCTCTTGTGGTCTCTATTTATAGCGCTGCAGAACTTTCAGCTATATGATTCACTCAATGTCAACAATAGAAACTGATTGTTCTATTATTAGATTACGGAAACCTTTTATAATTTGACACTAGCTAAGGTTAGGCGGTGTGAGCTCGAGTTATGATCTAGTTCCGCCAGTCTCGAAATCGGACAAAGTGTCTTTGTACTGTCTCAACATATGCCCACTAAATATTGTCGATTGTATATTGTTTAAAGCCACGATCCATTGATTCAAATGTGTTTTGTAAATAGAAATAGTTTCAATTTCTATAAATCTAATGTCCATTAAATCAAGAGGCCCATATGTACATGAGAGAACTTTGCGAACTGTATCAGAAAGTTTTGAAAATAAAAAAGTTATTATTGATTTATGCATAATCTAAAAGTTTCTTCGGTGACCTTGACCTTATCAGTTTTTATTATTTGTAAAGTTAAAAAACAAATACCGAAAATATATTGATAATTGCGACCTGTATTGCGAGATAAAAAAAAAAGTTGGGAGAGGATCACTTGTCTCACTACCCTTACTTGGTTGCCTGACAGCATAGGTCTTCCCAAAAAGAGTAGGCACAGCATCTGTCTTCAAGGCCAGCTTACAGCGAGGTATCTCACCGAGCTCTTCTCTAAGTTTCGATACCTGCTCAAAACATCCCTCGGTTAAATGAACCGAGCATACAATCGAGTACTTCCCCGTGCCCGGCCATTTTGGCAATTGTCTCGCGATCGTAGTACCTGGCCAGTCCACTGTTTCTTTTAATCGTCCTTGTCAGGTAACTTGAACAAGCTCGCGCCGTCCAGACTGGTACGCGAGTAACCCCCAGCCCAACAACAAATAACCATCGTGTTCGATCGGTTACATGATGCCCTAAAACCAGTAAATATCCCAAAAAGAGAGACGAACTCCGTCGACAAATACAATGTAAACATCGTGGAACTGTCTGAGAACGGGGGCTCCCTTTGCTGACGTCAAAAGCCTGGGACTGACCTAGATCATTGCTGCCGAAGCGTTCGTCGAGTGCGTTAATTTGAACTGAATTATTTTTTAAATTTTGAGCTTAACTGATCAGATGCGACGATTATTGGTTATTATTTTTATATCTTGTGGTAAGAACTCTTTCCATTCCAATACAACGTGTAACGATATCCCTCTGTAGTTGGGTCATTATATTAAAGATCAGAAGATGCGTTGTTCAGCCATGGTTTCGACCCTGAATCTTAAAAATGTAATTGCATGTAGTGAAGCAATGTTTGAGGAAGGTATATGGAATGGTTGAATAATAAAATGAATTCCTATTATCGCCAAAAATTTGCATCGTTGTCGACGCCGAAGTAAATAACGAAAGGAAACTAGTGACAGGTTTGTATGACCAAAGGCGTTGACATGATTGAATGTGATTCGATTGTCTGGGTGGTGCTTCGAGAACCGCAGCGAATGTTACGAGGCAAAATAAGAATACATGATGAAAAGTCATTTTAATTGACCCTGCAACGTTCCGTTTAGTTTCGCACTAAAAGTTTACTTCTAGTAATCATAGTATGACTGCTATGGCGACGTCTTGCCTAGCGTCCAGTACCATTGAGCACTAATATTATCTTTTTTAGATGTTATTGAGCCAGGACCATACATGAAATAACGCATGCTAATTCCCATGTATAGTGTACCATGCACCCGTTCTACCGAGATCACGTCCTAGGAAATAGAGATAGCATTTATCAGATGTAATCAATCGCCAAAAGATGCGGATCTCTTATATATTCTGATGTTAAATCTGTAACATTTGACAAGAGCCTTGTACATCTTACTTGCTTACCTCGTGTTGTAACATTAATTCGTCATTTAGTCGGACAGCAACGTTTGAGACTAATTCAATGCGTTCGTACACACAGGTGCGTGCACACATTTGCAAAGCAAATCCGATGCAGATTACCTCCGATGGTGTCCATTCAGGAAATAATTTCAACCAATCGAAAATGTTCGATGAACTATCTCAAGAGCGGATATTGCCTGGTATATACATCGATGTTTTTTTATGAATGGAATATTGATTAGTTGCTCACTATAAGCAATAGCACATAAAGAAGCAACGTGACTGTGAATAATGCCCTAATTTACAGCATTTAACCTTCTAATGCGTTTTTGCTTTTGCAACACTTACTGTTCCACAAATAATATGTCTTTCTTCCTAGATACGAAATGGAGGTACAACACCATATCAAGTTATGCAAACCATAATCCAGTTCTACAATATGTATTTGCGTAAATTAGATCAAACATTTATTGTGATACCGATAGAAAATAGATATATTTACAAGGCCAATCATGTTGCTAAATAAAAGCTTATTACATGGGGGCTGTTAAAAAGGGTTTAATGAAGATTCCCAGCAGCAGCTAGGTGGCAAAGTTAGGACCAATGGTATATGTTGTAAAATATTAGCTTGGATAAATGGACGGCGAATGTATAAAAGAAAGAGAGTGGTGATAAATGGCCTAGAAACAGATTGGACATGTGTTATTAGAAACAGATTGGACAGGTGTTATTAGCGGTGTCCCACAAGCGTCCGTCCTGCCGAGCCGGTTCTCTTCTTAATCTCTGTTAATGATCTGAATACTGCTGAGGGCATAATGTCACATAACAATTAGCACATTAGACTGGATACTGCTGAGGGCATAATGTCACATAACAATTAGCACATTAGACTGGATACTGCTGAGGGCATAATGTCACACAAAACTTAGCACATTAGACTGGATACTGCTGAGGGCATAATGTCACATAACAATTAGCACATTAGACTGGATACTGCTGAGGGCATAATGTCACATAACAATAAGCACATTAGACTGGATACTGCTGAGGGCATAATGTCACATAACAATTAGCACATTAGACTGGATACTGCTGAGGGCATAATGTCACATAACAATAAGCACATTAGACTGGATACTGCTGAGGGCATAATGTCACATAACAATAAGCACATTAGACTGGATACTGCTGGGGGCATAATGTCACATAACAATAAGCACATTAGACTGGATACTGCTGAGGGCATAATGTCACATAACAATTAGCACATTAGACTGGATACTGCTGAGGGCATAATGTCACATAACAATAGACATTAGGACTGGATACTGCTGGGGGCATAATGTCACATAACAATAAGCACATTAGACTGGATACTGCTGAGGGCATAATGTCACATAACAATTAGCACATTAGACTGGATACTGCTGAGGGCATAATGTCACATAACAATTAGCACATTAGACTGGATACTGCTGAGGGCATAATGTCACATAACAATTAGCACATTAGACTGGATACTGCTGAGGGCATAATGTCACATAACAATTAGCACATTAGACTGGATACTGCTGAGGGCATAATGTCACATAACAATTAGCACATTAGACTGGATACTGCTGGGGGCATAATGTCACACAACACTTATTAGACTGGGGAAATGATTGGTAAATGCATTTAACGTAAAAAGATGTAAAGTACTGCATATAGATCAAACACACAATCATTTTGATTATCGAATGGATGATTACACTCTACAGGAGGTATCAGAGAAATGGAATTTAGGTGTCAGTCATTCAAATCTAGCAAACAAAGCAGTTCAGCAGCCGCAAAGACAAGCAGAGTTCTTTGAATTATTAGACGAACGTCACTCTAAGGAAGTTTTTGTCAAACCTTACTTGTTAGGGCCCATTTCGAATACGGAATTCAGGCGAGGTCACCATACTATGCGTTAGCTATTATCTGACAGTAATAGAACCGCAGAAATTACGTCTCTCACCACAAAACACAACTTGCTATATTTATTGCAGACTTTATTGGTCTAGAATAGACAACCCCATCCTCGGATGTGATATTGTACGGTCCGAAATGCAACGCCAGTGATTTAAGAACAATTCATTTTACAATGAAGATGATATGAGGAAGTTAGAGGGATGGAAACGAGGCTACACATGTAGAAAGGTCATTATAGATTGCTAAGTATTTGGTGTAACCCCTGTAATATAGAATCAAATAACTAAAGTTGCATTTCACCAATGATCATTTACATTATGCTGCGAAACTGGTTTTACTGACGGACCATCTACATTCCATATTTGCATTTGTAATGGTGAGTCAAATTAAATATCCTCTGCTTAGCCCTTATATAGCACATGTATTAACAATCGTACACGCGAATTAGCAAAATGGGATGATCTTGAAAAAGTTGCGTATATGTTATTGTTGATTGATGTAGCATAACATTTCCTTTTATTCGCAAGTTCCTTTGCGCTTCTCTCTTAAAGAGGTTAAAGTTCCTCCCTGTGAGCTTTAACCCTTATGCAGGTGCTCATGAAGTTGGATGCCATTTAAACGTAGATTACGTATGTGACGTAGATCATCATGCCTGATTCCCAGGCGCAGTGCTTTGTGTTGCCTACCATATATTGTATCTTCAGAATAAAATCATATTGACGACATCAAAATGTAATATCACGTTTAATAGTTGTACTTGGGGCCTGATTGCACAAATATTCTTGAAGCTTGTAAGTTATGGGAGTTGTCGTTCAGTTTGATGACTTAGAACAATCCTAGAAGCCCCTTGTTTTCCTTTGCTTGGTCCTACTGAAGACCATCAATGGCTGTAGATATATCTCTAAAAGTGATACATCCAGGTTGCACTGAAGTGGACAATATGGTACAGAGTTTGAAGGATATCATTAACTAGAAGAACATTTGTCGTCTCAAATAAATCTGCAACACTAGGCCTTGCTTAGTTGGCACTCATCGGACCACAGAAATTAAAGAATAGCCTAGGCATAGAACTTCGCATAACATTTTATACCGATATTTTGTTGTCCATATTGTATGCTACAGTAGCTTTGGCTTTAGGAGGATAATGTTGGATTGGTGATTTTGTTCGCCGGAAATATGCTGCTATTCGTCATTAATTCAAAGCAGCTTTGTATAGAGTGAATGCAGAAATTCGGAAAAATTTGTTTAAGGGTACTACCTGGTCTCTGGAAAATCACAACAGTCAGTTCTGTGTAAGGCTGCTAAGCATTACAATGATTTGTAATACTAATAATACTCCCATAACCATACCTTTTGCCTTATTGCTCTTTCCTTTTTGCGAAAAATAAGGAGTGAGTATTCAAAATCAATCATCTCATCAGCTTTTCAAAAGAGACCAAAGCAAGTTTTTGTGCTTTATTTGCATAACACTACAAACCAAGTTCTTGCACACTTGATACATGGAAACATTCTGATTGAAATTCGGCGTTCTATAGGATAACGCATCAAGATCAAATTCAATTGTGGTGCTTGTTAATACAATAATGTGTCGCATTACTGCAGCCCCTTTGGTTATATATGTTTGAGCTTCTTAAGTGCAACAAGCAAACCACTTTCTGTAGAAACATAAATTCCATCCTTCACGGCATCTTCAACAAAAGGAACACTGTACTAGGGAGACAATAAGGCTACCAATGACTACCATATCTTTATTCATTCAACTTATCCCCTTGAGCATAATTCCAAGTTGTGCTCATGCAACGGTTGCATTAGGCACCTAGTGCTTTTAACGTATATCACGTCTTCGGAACATCAACATCAATAACGACTGCTATTACATCACATATGTTTGCACTGATACATGGAATATGTAGTTTATTGGGTAACTTAGTCATGGGGATAACATTCCAGGAAATCTTTCGATCTATTCTTGTCGGGCTATAGTTGCATTTAACGGGAGGGTACAGACGAGTGGATTCCGTGTGTTGAGCGAAAGCATTTATGAGCAAATACTATTATAATGAAATGAATTATAAGCAGCAATTCTAAACCTAAACACATGAAATAAGCGTCCATATATCCATAAAGCAATAAACATGGGAGCTGGAAACAAATTGACAATGACAAGTAGGAACCAATACGTGCTGTCAGAGGTAATTATGATACACATCAACGCAACATTCCCATCAAGCATTGACTAAAATGCTTACTTCGATAAAGATGATGACATAGAGTATCAGATTAGGCACACGGCTTGATCATATCTATATCTGTTCCCCTGATATATGTAAGCATATATCAGGGGAACATAAATATTAGCACATATAGATGCATGTATGTAAATTATATAGATATACGTTATAGATATATTTATTAGGGTGGCTCAAAAAAACCTTTTTTTTGAAAACGCGTGCTCCCCTGGTTTTATTTTGTGCCTAATGATGCCCTTATCACACTGATTTTTTTTCAGATTTTTAAAATTAATTTTATACCCTCCCGTCTAGCGTTTTCTGGAAAAATGACGATTTTTGGTCCAAAATATATATTTTTGCACATATTATATTGATTTTCCTCACAAATGTTAAAGGTAAGTGAAGTATAACAGACTAAACATATTTATCATGGTAATATTAGTGTTTTGCACTATTTGTGTTCTTTTTTACAACTCCAAAATGGGAATTTTAATGCAAAACATGCATTTTTACACACAAAAGTGGCATTAGTGGAAAAGGTTTTTGATAAAATGTTGTTGTATTATGCTCCTTCAAGTATACATGTTCTGTGACAATGCTCTATACCTTAGATATGCTATGTATCAGTAGATGCAAGGAGCAAAACAATAATTGTGTGGTGCTGAATGAATGCAGCAGAACAATTACTGTGTGTCACAGAGTGAATTCTGCAGAATAATCATTGTTCGGTAGTGAATGCAAATACGTGCAACTAGTGCAGATTATCAGGAACAAGCAGATTTATTTGTGTAGCTGTAAAATGGTTGGAAAATCTTGTAGAAGTGGACGGAAACCACGCGCGTCAAGTGTACCAGCCTGTCCAGCCACTTTGCCGACACAAAGCGGTCGTAAGCGTGGTCGCCACAGAAGAGATACCTCGCAACCTTCTCCAAAAAGATCAATCTCCAGTGATGATTCAACTGAAAACCCAGCAGAAACCTGTAGTGCAACAAGTAGTACCAGTGGAGAAAATGAAAAGAGGCATGTTACCAGAAGCAGCTGCAGTACTTCAGGACTGCTTCATACTCTGGGCGGACCTGCAACTGCGCAGTTCGTAACATGCAGACTCCCATCTAAGAAAGATGTCCTGAAAAGTTGGAGAGGCATGAGAGATGGTACCGTGCAGAACTACCCCAACAGTGCCATTGCTGGTGACCTTGCCAAAGAAGTAACTTCAGTATGGAACAGGGCAGCATTGCCAACCAAGCGACAGGATAAAATAAAGCAACAAATCCTTGATATGCTGGAAGAATGCAAAAAAATACAGCGTCTAAAGGAAAATGATACAAAGTGTGGAGTCTACTCAGATTCAATTGACAAGCTATTCAACATTGCCCCAGCTGACATTGAGGAGAAGTAAGGCGCATCAAGGAATGCAAATGCAATTGAAGATCTGGCATTCTACAGGTCCCAGTTACAAGACACCAAGAGTTCATCCATGTTAGGTGTTGACAAAAAGATTCTCGGGATTCAGCACCGAAGAGAACAAAGGCCACAGAAGGAAGATACAAGAAGACGGTGTGAAGAACTCAAGACTTCTCAAGCAGCCAGTGTATCCACAAGTAATGAAAGGTAACATAAATACAAATTGGATATATCAAATGGATAACTACTATTAACTAGAGCATAGCCTAGTCATAAATAAATGGTATATTTTGTATATACCATTTACTTCCAGCTGTTTTAGTGTGTAAACTATTCATCTACAGTAAGTAAATACATGGTGGAGGTTTAGTGTGTGGTACAAGTGTCTTTAGTATTAGAGATGCATGTATATAGTAGTAGTATGTAGTAATTTTCTTCCCACTGGCAGTGACCACGAGGAGAACTGTGAAGATGTCAGTGATACAGAGTATGTGGCTAGTGCAAAGACCCAGCAGGAACTGAAGAACAAAACAGACACAATACCTTGCACTGGGGTGGATCGTAAGACATTATTGAAATTGACAACACAAGTGGCTACCAGATACCATATGTCTTCCACACAGCACCTAGCGATGGTATCAGCAACAGTTGTAGCTGCTGGTGGGGACATGCAAGAAGTTGTCGCAAGTTCAGCTACCATCAAACGCCATCGTAAGTCAGCCCAACAAGAAAAGGCTAAAGAAATCCGAGCCAAGAAAGTTAGGCCTAGGTACCCCGTGGTCCACTGGGATGGCAAGATCATTGACTATGCATAAGTAATGCATGATGACTGCAATGCCGTGGTAACTGTCCCCCAACACAGCTCTGCAACTCATGCTTAGACATTCTCCAAGTCTATGATATCCCCAGAGAGTCCATTGTTGCAGGTGTGTTTGATACCACAGCCTCTAACACCGGCATCCATCAAGGCTGTTGCATCCGCTTGGAGCAGGCTGTTGGCCATGCGTTTCTGTGGAATGCTTGTAGACAACACATGGCAGAGCTACACATCAACCATATGTGGTCAAGCTTCATACCTGCCACAAAGGCTATGTATACGTACAGTTACACTATACAGACCAGGTCTACCAATATTGTGTATACTAGTAAACCAGTTTTAATGTACATTGTGCAAATCAGTAGGAGTGTGTTTGACCAAAAGTATATGGAGCCCATATTCAAGCGCTTCCAGGAGTGGTATCTCCCTCTAGCCAGAGCCGCTGCAGCTGCAGTACCACCTCAAGTGTTCCCGGATCCTAATGGGTTGGCACAGTGGGAGTGGCCTGCTGGCTTTGCTGGTTCTCCAACTGGACCGTACACCTTGGTCACCACCCTCGCTCTGGAGTCAAAGCAGTGGGCCAGGGACCAGTTGGTGGCCAACACCTTTGAGAGGGAGGACTACCGTGAGCTGACAGAGCTCATCTACTTCTACCTGGGGGGTGATGTGAGTTCAATAAAAGCCTTACTAGTTAGACAATCTGTTCATGAATTAAATATCAAACACCACAAGTATATATGAACTGTCTGTCTTTGCAGGTACCCAGGGGATTCAGAATGCGACGACCAGGTGCCAACCATTCAGCACGTTTCATGGCCAGTTCGCTCTACCTGATGAAGATGCAGATTCTTAGCAATGTGTGGCCATTGACACCCCTGTTGAAATCTGTGGTCCTGAAGATGTCGCAGATCATTACCCTTCTGTATGGGGCTTACTTCCTAAACTCTCGTCTGACAGCTCCTGCACCCCGCAATGATCTTGGCTTCTACTATGCAGTTAAGGCATATGCCTCAGTGGAACAACAGGCTGCCAGGGAAGGGCTCGAGAGCATCAAACGGCACCTTTGGTACCTGGCGCCAGAGCAGGTCGTACTGTGCCTCTTCGATGATGGTGTATCAGAAGATGAGAAGAAGGAGGTAGCAAGGGATCTGGTAGCACACCCTGCACCACCTGTCTTCCATCCAGGCAAACCAAACTTCCAGCCTGTGATTGACCTACTAAGAGGGACCCGCCCAAGTCTGGCAGTGTTCGTCAGTGAGCGATCTTGGCTGCTGTTTAAGATATTGAGAAGCAATACAGACTGGCTGCTCCGAGAACCAGCAACTTGGCCCCAAGATGCAGCCTATCGGGAGCTGAGGGAGCTAGTGAGGGACCTGAAGGTGGTCAATGACTGCGCCGAGCGTGCCGTCAAGGACGTGCATGAGTACGTAAATGCTACACGTGACGCAGGACATATTGACGACGTGATATTGGTTGGAACGGATCACCGCTGTCGGCTGTCACACCTCCGCAAGGCTGACTTAAATGCCATAATCTAAGACTGAGAATGAAACCCTAATGCGTGCTAAAATGCATTTTGTTGTACTGAAGTTGCTACATAAATGGACAGGAAGTCCTATTTCAGTGATCATATGCTTCAGTTTTTTGTATTGTGTAATGAACAAGAAGGTATGATAAATAAAGCTATTGTCTGAGTTTTTGCTATTTTAATGACTTTTTTTTTTTCCTTCCAAACTGTACATAGTACACAATAATAGCATAAAAATAGAATACACCAATCATGTTTAGACAGTTAAACATCATGAAAGTATGAAATATTAATTGTAATACATTTTGAATTGCATAATACATGAAAAATAGCTGAAAATCGTCATTTTTCCAGAAAACGCTAGACGGAAGGGTATAAAATTAATTTTAAAAATCTGAAAAAAAATCAGTGCGATAAGGGCATCATTAGGCACAAAATAAAACCAGGGGAGCACGTGTTTTCAAAAAAAAAGGTTTTTTTGAGCCACCCTAATATTTATGTATATATAACTATATGTATAAATATATATAAATATATATACATATATATATATAAATATATATACATAATTATATAAATATGTATATATATACGCATAAATATACATATACATACATGTAAATGAATATATATTTATTTATAAATATATGAATAGATATGTATATAAATACACACACAAATATGTATATAATATATATATATATATGTCTATAAATATATATAAATATATATATATATTTATATATATATATATATATGTACATATATATCTATTTATATTATTATATATCAAAATATATATATACATTTAGTTATATCAATATATTTATGAATATGAATATATATAAATATGAATATATATATATATATATAAACATATACATATATAAATATACATTAATATATTCACATTGATATATAAATAGATTTGTATATAAGTTATGTAAAAAACTGCATTTGTATAATATGCATGCATCTGTATATATATATATATATATATATATATATATATATATATATATATATATATATATATATATATATGTACACCTATAAATGTAACTATATATATATATATATATATATATAAATAAATATATGCTTGTAAATATATATATATATATATGTGTATCTGTTTAATATGTATATATATATATATATATATATATATATATATATATATATATATATATATATATATATATATAAATGTATATATGTGTATCTGCATATATATATTGTTAAATACACACACATATATATGTATATATATATGTTTTATTTTTACAGGTATAGATACATATGCTTGTAAATATATATATATATATATATATATATATATATATATATATATATATATATATATATATATATTTGCGTGTTTATATATGTATATATATGTTCATTTTTACAGGTATATATACATTTTATGTACATTTTTGTATATATATATATATATACAAATAAAAGCAGAATTATACAAGTACGAAACAAAAAAATTGCTGCTCTCAGTCATGTTGGAAATAGGGAAAGACACTCTCCAGCTTCGATCGCTTTTACTAAGAGCCATGTTAAATTCGTAACCCTGCTCCATCAAGCGCTGTTGATTTATTTTTATTTATCTATGGTCTTATGGTCCCTCCGTTTTTGAGTAAGTTGTGCATACATCTGTAACTTGTCTTTTAATACAAACCACCAGCTATATGCATCCGTCATGTTGATGTCACTCTCACGCTATCTTAGTCATAAACAGACCACCTGCTTTATGCATCCGTCATTTTGATGTCACTCTCACGCTATCTTAGTCATAAATGACAACCAATCAAATTTTAATTCTTTATAACATACACGCTTTATAAAAACACCGTTGTATATGTTCATTCATTTATTATACAATCTGTTAATACCAAGAATTTAATATCTTCAACCATTTGCTACATTGCAATCACGAGGTGCGCGGGTCAATTAAAGCTATACTTAATGCTCATAACATTGTCACATACAGCTTATCAACCCTTTCAAGGGCGTCTAACAAACACATCCGACCTTGCTCCTCAGGTTCTGACATAACACAAAGATCATGCTGCAGCTGACTCGGGTGGCATCCATTGCATTCTTCTGTTACTAAAACTTTTTTCCGATTTTCGAGGGGCTTGGTTTAGATGCATCGCAGTAAATGAGACTTACCTATGGTGGAGATTCGCTGCAGATAATGTGCTCACACCATTGGTGATAGTAACGCAAACCTATTATACAAGAGAATATCAAATTACACATGTTATCTGCGTTTAACAGATAAGTATTGCATTACGAGTTTATTCATTTCTGACTATGTAAACCGACTACTAAAATACACGAGCGACGTTATTACAGATTGTCGTGTTAAGGCGACTTGAGACAATAAACGGCGTCAATACTTTACGAGATTTCTAATGACGCTCACAATTTAACGCCACATGTTGAATGTCTATAAATAAAACTAGGAGTGGCAAACACGCGAGGCAGCATATCCCAAACACTCACTAGGCGCTTAGTATGTCCACGACATCCCACAGAGAGAGAGAGATAGATATATATAGAGAGAGATAGATATATATATATAGAGATATATATATATATATATATATATAGATAGGGATATATATAGATATAGAGAGATATATATATAGATAGATATATATATATAGATATATATATATATATATATCTCCTATATATTATATCTATATATATATCTCTAGATATCTCTAGATCTCGATCTATATATAGATATATTATAGATATAGAGAGGAGAGATATCTATAGAGATATCTCTATCTAGAGAGAGATATATACTATATATATATATAGATAGAGATATATATATATATACACATATAGAGAGGGATATAATATACAGATATATATATGTAGATATAGAGAGAGATAGAGAGATATAGAGAGATATATATATATATATATATAGATTATACATACACACAGATATAAAATCCCTATAGATAAAATATATATAAATATATATATATATAAGATAGATATATATATATATAGAGATAAATATATATTTCTCTATATAGATATATATATATATATATTTATATCTCTATATCTATATATATATCTCCTATATATATATCTCTATATATCTATATATATATATATATATATATATCTATATCTCTATATCTCTCTATCTATATATATCTCTCTCTATCTATATATCTCTCTCTATATCTATCTCTATATCTCTATCTCTATATATATATGTTCTTCTTGCAGATAGCAAGTTAAAATACACAGGGGAAATTATGAATACATTTATTACTATACACACAGTGTATGTGCGAGGGGCGGGCCTTTTTGGCTCTGTTGTGAACGAGGTCACGTGCAAGTTGAACTATGCATATGGATTCTACGTAAAATGAACACTTATTTGGCTGCTTGTTATCATTGAATTTAATTTAATTGTGTCTTACGACTAATGATATCTTATCTCTCATAACTTAACCAAGTCCCATCGCAGTTGAAGCACAACTCATTTTTGAGAGGTCATTGTTTTATTACTTGACAAACATTTAATACATTAAAACTAGTTATTAGCACGTCAACAAGACAACTTGCATTACATTATAATCAACAGTGCATTACATTATCATCAACAGCGCATTACATTATCATCAACAGCGTAAAACATTATCATCAACAGCGCATTACATTATCATCAACAGAGCATTACATTATCATCAACAGTGCATTACATTATCATCAACCACGATTACATTATAATCAACCACGATTACATTATCATCAACAGCGCATTACATTATCATCAACAGCGCATTACATTATCATCAACAGCGCATTACATTATCATCAACACAACGAGTACCACAAAAAAATCCACCAGCGAAATCGCTTCGTATGAATACCAAACACGTCACGTGCCTCTAGCAGAACCATACTAAAAACTTATCTTCAATCTCCCACGTCTGCCACTCGCGGTTGAGATCGCTCAAAAACTGTATACGTGTAAGATAGACATGCGTTCTAAATACATCGGAAAGCGATTAGGACACTTACTCGATATGCAAACAGTTTCTTAAGACAAAATGAAATACACTGGTTGTCCGGTTTTATACAATTAGGGACATGATATAAACATGATTATGATATACAAACGAAATGGAACACATTGGTCTTGTGGGCATTTACCAGTATAATCATAGATTTAAACCATTATCCAACACAAAACGCATGAGATTCTTCAGCACGATAAGCTAGTAATCTCTCAGCGTGTATACATAGATATGCATTCACATTGTCCTTACCTGTTTCAGCAAGGTATATCTCTCTCTGCAAGGGCTTTACTTAAATTCTGCTACCATGATGCCAGTATCTAAGTCCTTTTTAACCACCTGGATTTCGTTATATGGTCGAAGCTATTGAATGTTATATTCTCACACGTTGGGATGAAGAACTTTCATTTGACATGTTCCCCTAGCAGCCAGTAGGTGAACATGTCCCCTTTGCCCTGTCAAAATATCATCCAATCGAAACAATGCAAGAAAATGATGCATGGAATCAATGAATCGCTTGTGTAGTATATATCACAACTCAGTCCGTCCCTGCATCACCATTGTCAAGTAAGCAGAGTCCAGCACAGATAATCTATGGCAAGCAATCGTCAACATTCATCTCATTAGTCATAGAAAACATGCGTTACCTTGACGCTGATAACGCCACGGGCTTCTGTGGCAAAAGTACCGAAGATGTCTAATACTTCTTTTGTATTCGCGCTAATGTGTATCTTGAAGGCTACACAAGAATGGAGAACTAGATTTAGTATTTTTACTTTTACTTGTCTGAATATACACGAAAGAATCAACAAGACAAGTCATCATCTCAAAGCCTCGTATTCATCGCAACATGACAGCGTTTTACTTGGGTAAATCTGTTGCATTACCCGAACAAATCTGTTTACAGCGCATCGGGACCAAAATATGCCATCGATACCTCTGATTTTGATATACTCAAGCGTCTGCCCCTAAAGACAAACTGATCAAAGGTAGCTGCATCTTTATCGTTTAATAAGGCCATTATATGCGAACTGAGATGCTGTTTGCTGAGAACTTAGAATGTCCAAATCCAGTGACATATCCAAGTACCCTTAAGTATATTTTCGGCCGATTGAAAGTAGACGCATTTGGATTTTAATAACTTACGACACCGAATGTGAATTGCGAAGGCAATTTCCGAGCTTGTGTTATTATGTATACATCGGGTTTCTTCAGCAACGAGCGATCTCCTTCACAAATGGCAGTTATTCTATGTTTGCTGAGTACGTATAGCGGTTTCGTATTGTAATGAGCGCATTACACTAAATTAAAAATAAAGTTTCACATCGATTTTAACGACGCGGTGATATGGCTATGATGATAATTGTGATGCTCAGAGTACGCCCATTAAATGCCATAGACCAATTATGATGACCAGAGAACGTCCAATATGTGCCATAAGATACTGAATATAAAACACACACGGAGAACACTTTCTACAAGACTTGAAGGAACCTACGCAGTCCAGTTGATTCCATGCGCGAAGCAGTGTTAACTGTATCTCCAAAGAGACAATAGCGAGGCATCTTTGTTCCGACCACTCCAGCCACACAGCTGCCTGCAAAATGCATCAGCAAAGGATCAACAGCGAAAGCATTTATTTGGATTCTTATGCACAGACGTCTTTGTTACTGCGCGTCAACGTCTTAATCACTTATACCAAATCGAATTCCAATTGATGCATTCAAAGATGGATTCCAAAATTAATGTTAACTAGTATCGAGCAACTAAATCTAAAACTTTTTGTGTTTTGTGTGTCTTGCACCTTACCAGTGTGAATTCCAATCCGTATTGCTACTGGACCATCCAAAATATCGAACTTTGATGACTTATCTAATATCTCCAAAGACATCCGCGCGATTTCGCTAGCGTGTTCATAGCCATTTGGAATTGGCGCACCGCTGGAAACCATGTATGCATCCCCGATGGTTTCGACTTTGTAAACATCATAACAGTCAATGACTGTGTCGAAGAGGCTTTAACCACATATAATGCAACAACTGTCGTTAGCTTTTACACTAAAACATCGTTACCAGTAACGAATTGGTGATTTGGTGAAGCAAGTGGTAAAACCAAACTGAAGTTATTCGACGGAACTTACTGTGAAATGGAACTGATAAGAACTTCAAACAATGGTACATTCATAACAACAATTACAGTCATTTGGTAAATGCTCATTTTCATGTTTAGTCACACACTAAACTTTACTCGGCATGTATTAATACTATTAACGGTGCATTGCAGAAGCTATGGTATGATTTAATCAAACACCATACCTGTAGAGACCATTGAGGAGATGAATAATCTCAAGAGGCGATATTGTGGAACAAATGTTGGTAAAACCCACAATGTCACTGAAGTAGATTGTAACGCTCTCGTATAACTCGGCCTGCACTTGCTGATTAACCCGAAGTTGACTTGCGACTGATTTGGGCAGCATTTGATACAGCAACGTATCAGAGAGACGTTTCTCCTCCACCAGTTCACCAGCTTTGTTGGTCATCTGCATGGCGTACGATTTTACTAGTGACGTCATATGATGAATGCGTGACGCATACCAGAAGCAAAGAATGGGGGAGGCTAAAGCCACAAAAGCCATGACAAATGAGTTGGTGATCAACGAACGCTTGGCTCTATACTGTAGCGCGCGTAATTCTCTGACGATCGCTTCGGCTGCCGTTTCTTTCATGTCACTAAAAACGTCTATGTATGATGTCATATTCTCAAACCAATGAATACTCTTTACCAGACGGTCGGTTTTATCGAGCATTAAGCACCTGTTACTAAAATTGGGACTTTTTATGTTTTCTTTCCCTAAAAGAATGGCATTTGGCGTTTCGATATTGTCTTTCATAAACTCTTTGTGCTTTTCGGCCAATATCGCCCAGTAACGGAGGAATTGCTGTAGAAAGAATTCTTGTTGGTTTTCCTGCTTGACAAACCAAATAAGATGCTCTTCCGATATGATGCACGACGCAAAGAAACTGGCACCAAGGGCCCTCGTGATTCCTAAAGAATCCTGTGTGTGAAGCAGAGAGTCGAATGCAACGAAATTCGACCATATTTCCGCTTCCCGAGGAAGAGATATGGTTAATTTCTCTGCTGATTGCAAGCCATGAATAAGCGAACTGTAACTGCGAATAATGCCTTCAACGGTGTCAAAAATTGACCTCGATCGACAAGCTTCAAGGAGATCCGCAAACGAAGATGCGTCTGAAATCGACAGTGTTGCATTTGAGAAGCTAACATGACTCAGCAATTTCAAACCGGAATCAACATTCTCTCGAGCTTGTACAACGGCACTGTGCGTATCGTTGGACAAATTGGTGCCTATGTATTGGGCCGTGATACCTCGCTCAACTTGAAGCAGAGTCCCAAGTTGCGCCATCTGCATGGCATGTTTCACATCTTCCGCTGCTGATCCCGTTTCATAATACACATCCATCGATGAGTGAAGCGACATTGCAATAATCGACACCAAAGCAAGAACTGGCAGTAGGACCATCCCAACCATTTTGCAGACTTGCTTTTCTGCATAATGGTCTTTGTTTGACACAATTTCATGAACCTTCGCGGCTTCATCGGCAATTACCAACGAATGCCTGTATGGTAATTTCTGACTAGAAGGGGTCGTTTTTGGTGTGGTAGGCGGGAACCTCATCACATCAACTCTACAACTCTTCATCTTCTACAGCTACTGTAACAACATATATAAAGTCAGTTATTGGTGAAATGTTACATGGTATTTTGCTTCAACCAGATTATCCTAACAAGCTTGATGATAATCGAATACGCTCAAAACCACGTGTGCGAAACATGTATAACAACAGATCACCTGACTTCTGTCTCACAATCAGTTGTGGTTAGGAACAGCTTTATAGGAGTCCACAAAATCAAACCACCCAATTTTTATGATACCAAAAGCATTATGAATAGGGGTGTAAATTCCAGTATGCTCTTCGAATTGCTTGACTGTCGGTCCGGAGTTTTTGGGGCTTTTACAACAACAATTTTTGATGCGTTTGTAATGATTATTTTCTTGGAATGGAAACTGATGTAGTTGTTTATTCATTGAAGCATATCAGGCATACAGCTATCGTGCTATGTGGTTGCTTAGTTTAAATATGTTGATGTTTTTGCGACCACTTAATACTGCTAGGCTTACGCTCATGAGTATAACGATAACCTCGCAAGCTTCAATCAGGATTTGACAGCTCACCCTTTCAGAAATAGGAACTTGAATCGATACGCCCCTGATTGTTATTTGTGTGAATATATGAAATAGCTAGAACAGAGAAGAAATCCTCATCTAAAGTGTAATAATTATGAGCATTCGCCTTACCTGTTGTCCGCTCTTCCGTCAGTTTGTATCAGCCTCTTCCACTACACGCATTATATGTGTACTATAATGTCACCCTCGTTAGCCTCTGCGTAGGAAGCCCCGCATTAAAGACGTCACCTGCTCAAGTCCACAAGCTGAATGGCAACTGTCGCTTATACAACGTCTTATGTCAATCTGTGTTGGTTGACGAGAGGCTCACCAGAGGGTGCTATCTGCAACCTGGTTGGAGTTATTCTTGTTTGCAGTGGGATGCGTTGCGTTTGGACATTATGTTAATGAGTTGTATATATTCATATTCATAGAGTGCCCTCGATTTTTTTTGTTATTGTTTGTATTGTGAATTCACAACGGTTCTTCAACGACATATTCAGTCTAGCCCAACGGCCAACTAAGGCTATGCGGTAATAACTCCAATGGTACAGACAGAAATACCATATGAATACTTTTCGCAAGAGCACTACAAATATATTATATATTTGATCCTGTATGTTGGTTTATCAGGTGAAGATACTGCATGTTGATAGTTAAGTAATAATAACTAGTGACAAGAATACCTATCGTCGAACAAATCGTATCACACCAAACGAATGGGAATACGTCCATCATAGAATTTAAATAGGAATAGTTCATGGTGTTAGAAAGTCCTGAAATAACATAGATAATGCAATAAATAATCAAATAAAATCATCAACTGTCGCACTTTACGGTGTCCTGGGCAGATGTCCAATTTGTCTAATGTCATGATTCCTGTGCTGGTTAGTCAGGCATATGCACCTTCGTTACCACACTCTTCAAATGATAAATAATATTACTAAGTATCAGAGCATTGCTAGTTTTTTTACTGGATGGGTTGTGTTTGTTTAACCGTATTGCATCGTATGCTGATAATAAATCTGGCCGCGAATCGGGCGAGTCGCCAGGAATAAGTCCCAATTTGTCATCTGTTAGCATTGAAAAAGTGTGTTATAAATATGACATTCTGATCGCACTTTTCGATTGATGCCAACACCGTGTTGAAACTCTCTGGTAATTCCGTTATGACGTTGTGGCATCTTACAAGATGGAGAGGAGAGGTCTGAATCATAGATACACAAGCGATCTGTAGTGACCCACGCGGTTGAGCGGCATATGATTCAGGTGCTTTCTATATCCTGTAACTATTCGCTGCATGAGACTCATTTCAGAAAGCTTCAGAGATGAGATATTAATGAAAATTTGACATTAATCCTGAATACCCCTGTTGAGATCGCAGGGCGTATATGGTTCATCGTGATGCTTAACACCCCTGTTGAGATCGCAGGGCGTATCAAGTTGTTGTGGGTGGATAATGTATGCGATCATTTAATTCACGATGGACCTAGTGACCGATCCATTGGGTCGACCCAGTCGGCATAGTCAGGGGATCATCGGGTATTCCATAGGATTGCTACTTCTATGCACCAAAGCGTAATATATATAAAATATAGAAAAGCAAATGTAGTACTAGGTAAATGTACGTATATGGGTTTTCATGGGTACCCAGTGGACGCCTAATACATTGTATCTAATAGAGAGGAGGAGAGGTCGACCCAGTGGACCCCGAATACATCGTATCCACTAGAGAGGACGGGAGGTCGACCCAGTGGACCCCGAATACATCGTATCCACTAGAGAGGACGGGAGGTCGACCCAGTGGACCCCGAATACATCGTATCCACTAGAGAGGAGGAGAGGTCGACCCAGTGGACCCCGAATACATCGTATCCACTAGAGAGGAGGGGAGGTCGACCCAGTGGACCCCGAATACATTGTATCTAATAGAGAGGAGGAGAGGTCGACCCAGTGGACCCCGAATACATCGTATCCACTAGAGAGGACGGGAGGTCGACCCAGTGGACCCCGAATACATCGTATCCACTAGAGAGGAGGAGATGTCGACCCAGTGGACCCCGAATACATGGTATCTAATAGAGAGGATCGACCCAGTGGACCCCGATATGGTATCTAATAGAGAGGAGGAGAGGTCGACCCAGTGGACCCCGAATACATCGTATCTAATAGAGAGGAGGAGAGGTCGACCCAGTGGACCCCGAATACATCGTATCTAATAGAGAGGAGGAGAGGTCGACCCAGTGGACCCCGAATACATGGTATCTAATAGAGAGGAGGAGAGGTCGACCCAGTGGACCCCGAATACATGTATCTAATAGAGAGGAGGAGAGGTCGACCCAGTGGACCCCGAATACATCGTATCCAATAGAGAGGACGGGAGGTCGACCCAGTGGACCCCGAATACATCGTATCCAATAGAGAGGAGGGAGGTCGACCCAGTGGACCCCGAATACATCGTATCCACTAGAGAGGAGGGAGAGGTCGACCCAGTGGACCCCGAATACATCGTATCCAAATAGAGAGGACGGGAGGTCGACCCAGTGGACCCCGAATACATCGTATCTAATAGAGAGGAGGGGAGGTCGACCCAGTGGACCCCGAATACATCGTATCTAATAGAGAGGAGGAGAGGTCGACCCAGTGGACCCCGAATACATCGTATCTAATAGAGAGGAGGAGAGGTCGACCCAGTGGACCCCGAATACATCGTCCATCTAATAGAGAGGAGGAGAGGTCGACCCAGTGGACCCCGAATACATCGTATCTAATAGAGAGGAGGAGAGGTCGACCCAGTGGACCCCGAATACATCGTATCTAATAGAGAGGAGGAGAGGTCGACCCAGTGGACCCGAATACATGACCCCCAGTGGACCCCGAATACATCGTATCTAATAGAGAGGAGGAGAGGTCGACCCAGGGACCCCGAATACGTATCCAGTGGACCCAGTGGACCCCGAATACATCGTATCTAATAGAGAGAGGACGGGAGGTCGACCCAGTGGACCCATCGTATCCATACATCGTATGGACCCCGAATACATCGTAGAGAGGAGGGAGGTCGACCCAGTGGACCCCGAATACATCGTATCTAATAGAAGAGGAGGAGAGGTCGACCCAGTGGACCCCGAATACATCGTATCTAATAGAGAGGAGGGTCGACCCAGAGGTCGACCCAGTGGACCCCCCAGAATACATCGTATCTAATAGAGAGGAGGAGAGGTCGACCCAGTGGACCCCGAATACATCGTATCTAATAGAGAGGAGGAGAGGTCGACCCAGTGGACCCCGATACATCGTATCCACTAGAGAGGACGGGAGGTCGACCCAGTGGACCCCGAATACATCGTATCCAATAGAGAGGAGGAGAGGTCGACCCAGTGGACCCCGAATACATCGTATCCACTAGAGAGGAGGGAGAGGTCGACCCAGTGGACCCCGAATACATAGAGAGGAGGGTATCCCCGAATACATCGAGAGGAGGGAGAGGTCGACCCAGTGGACCCCGAATACATCGTATCTAATAGAGAGGAGGAGAGGTCGACCCAGTGGACCCCCCGAATACATGTATCTAATAGAGAGGAGGAGAGGTCGACCCAGTGGACCCCGAATACATGGTATCTAATAGAGAGGACGGGAGGTCGACCCAGTGGACCCCGAATACATCGTATCCACTAGAGAGGACGGGAGGTCGACCCAGTGGACCCCGAATACATCGTATCCACTAGAGAGGAGGCGAGGTCGACCCAGTGGACCCCGAATACATCGTATCTAATAGAGAGGAGGAGAGGTCGACCCAGTGGACCCCGAATACATCGTATCTAATAGAGAGGAGGAGAGGTCGACCCAGTGGACCCCGAATACATCGTATCTAATAGAGAGGAGGAGAGGTCGACCCAGTGGACCCCGAATACATGGTATCTAATAGAGAGGAGGAGAGGAGAGGTCGACCCAGTGGACCCCGAATACATTGTCTGCTATAAAAAAGTGGACTCCTTGATCATCGTCTGAGAGAATAATAACTTTGAGCTCAGAAATATAGGGTGGTTTATTTGAACAGTGCTTGCTTTGGCAAAACAAACCATTATTGCCTTAATCATGTTATAGCCTTTGCTGATATATGCCTTAGATAAACTCGCTACAGAATAGTCATTGCACATACAACCAGGTTCATATTGAAGCATCAATCTTACTTGTTCTCATGTCTCAGTAAAGTTATAGTCCAGCTTCACAACAATTTCACTTGGATAAAAATGGCGAGTGAACACCAAACAATGGATAATGATATCATGTTTTCCTTAATAAACAGTATCAATCTTAGGTGAATATCCGTTTAAAAATGACATAGAATATGAGCAAATTTTGTTATAATCCATCACATAATTAGGGAAGAGTTAAGCAACGTGAATAGTGCAATACAGCCTCATTCGGTTACAGGAAGGATAATTGACTACTCCACAAATCATAATGTGTTGTCACATATCAAAGCATATGCATTTCCAGTGTTGCTATATCTGATCTGTCAGTACAGATCTACTGGAGCAATAAATAAGTAAACATCGTAACAACAACATAATTCAGGATTTTCCAAAGAATACACATTCATGAAAGATTTATGAGACATGTAAACAACTTAGTGCATAGAAATATATGTGATGTGTCTGACATCAATATACCAAACAAAAAGCCTCCCAATCAAACCACCTCTTGTTTTAAAAGAGAGGTAACATAATAACATTACCATGACACACACAATAACTCTGTATCCATCTATTTCTCGGGACAAAGGAAGCAAATCCTTTTGTCCCGCTTACTTTGGCTTGTACAGATGAGGTGGAATCTGGCTCCACATGAAACACATAGCACCTGGAACATAAGACCAGAACTATATTGGAAATAATAAATATGATATTCATCTTTTAAGATGCAGATAGACTAACATTGGGGAGGCATTATTAACTTGTATAGGACATAATCATTAGTACTTCAATGGCTAAGCCTCTACAATTGACAATGTCCAGGCACAAACACTGCATGAATTGGCATATAGTGAGCACTTTCACAATTTTATGCAACTGATTATGTTTGTTGTTGTAAAGATTTATTTGTAAAAACCTGAGCTAATATCACACCATGTTTTTCAGGAACACACATTGGAAAAATATGTATAAACTACAAATCATTATTATTACCAAGACGCCAAAATCCTGACCGCATCGGGTGCAGTAGACATCCTTGAGATCTGAAACCAAATGCATGATTTGCTAATCAAGCACTCATAAGGAGAAAAACACATTTGCTTCTGGTATCAACTATATTTTCTCTGAAATATGGTTCTTTAAAATAATAAATACCCGAGTTGGAGTAAAGACTGGTGGCTATGTAAGACCTTGCCTCTCCAGAAGTTGTCACGGGTAGTTTGTCACCAGTCAATGTTTCATGCAAGAACTGCAACGCAAATAAAATGCACAAGGATGAGGCTATGTATGCAGTCTTTCAATAGTTTAGTTAATACGTTTGGTAAATGAAGAGCATTAAATACCATTAAAGCAAATACACCACAGTTGAAAGAGTCTCGTTGTCTGTTTACAGTTGGAGGAGGGGTTACATCAGAACCTGCCCTGTCGAGACCCACTGCAGCACGGTCATCCATGAATTTCCTGGTCACACAATTGTCATATGAAATTAAAGGTATTGAACAAGTGCATAAACCTACCCAAATCTTTGTGTTATAACAAACACACCCAGCACAAAATACATGTGATAGCATAATACACAGCCAATGATAGTGTCATTTTTAAATATTGTATTGATACTAATATCAGCCAAATCATATATTTGATTTTGAGTGGTTTTTTTTTACACATTAGCAATAACCATCTGTAAATATTCTGTATTTCTTTCTGCTTGTATATACTGTACTTTATTATTGTGTTTTGTTAGATTATTGACCTCCGCTGGCTAAGTCTGAAATGAAGCATTTGATTGATTGAAATCAAAACTCAATCATACCCAACACAGCAACAAAAGATCAACTGGCACCATCCATAATGTACTGAAGTATAACTGCTTATAAATAAACCAGACAAACAAAAGGGTGGAATATGTACTATGTTAAGTTTATAGAACAAGGTAGGAACATATACAACTGGTACAGTCCTCAACAAAACTTGGTTAACTCCAACATTTGAAATGCCTTATACTAATGTGCAACCTCCAATTCCTCTTGATCTTTTGCATCATGGTTGGTTGCTCTCCATAAGGATCGTAATATGTAATAACGCCACTACCAGTTGACACAACCTTCACCCAGGCATCAAATTCTTCTCAATCATGTGCAATATATTCTTTCATAAAGCTACTGTGATACTTTATAATTTTTATAATTTTTCAAAGAATTATGCTAACTGATTTTACCACAGCTGTCCAGTGGGCTCCCCCTTGAAGATATATGCCAACAATGGTGGAGTAGTCTTGAAAATTGACCTGAATACGATACTTGTGATTTGACTATTCATTTCTGATCCTCAACCATGTGGTATTTCATAATATCATTGAAGAAAGCATATTCAATGGCAACAAATATCGTTTTATTATAGAGGATTTACCTTATGCAGAAGAGGAACTCTGATCCTATCCAGTATTGAGGTGACTGTCTGTGTTGGTAAGTGGTAGGCTGGTTCTTTTGCCCACTTGGTTACCAACAAGTGGAGGTAGGCATCCACCACCTGCAACAAGTTTAAATCCCAATGTCTGCAATGCAATAAGATTGCCTCAGGTGACTCAATGGCAATATATTGTATTGAAACAGGGATCAGATTTCATGTTCATTGTCGACATTAAAGTCATAAATGATAAATAAATGAACATCTATACTGAGACATGAATATGGAAACAAGGATGGAAGGATGGATAAATATACAGTACTTGATCCGTGAGCCATGCTGTTCCTTTCAAGCTGAGGAAATCAAGTGACGTTAAGGAGTACGATCCATGACGCGCAAGAACTCGATCATCTGGGGCAGCACTACAAATTTCCCAGACCATAGGAATACCAGGTGCAGTGTCAGCTACAGAAAACAACTATGCGATGAAGAAATTGGGATGTTCATCCAAGAGTATGTTAAAACAGAAATGAGAATGTTCAACTTCTAAAAAGATATCCAAATTGTTTGATGTCATTTTAAACTAGGACCACAGAAGTGTGAATAACAAATTGATAAGTCGCATAAGAAAAGGTTGGAGCTAAATTTGACATGGCAAATAAGAACCATGATAAGGGATCTCCTTACCAAAGTGGACATGCTTCTTCTTCTTTGTAGGCTGGATTGATGTTGTTCCTTAAGGTAAAACAAAAAAATATCCTAAATGCAAGGTTTAACATGATGATAATGTTCCTGCCTCACAATTATTGAACAACTTTGAGAGTTCTGTACCTGGAGTGACGATGTCATGGTCATTTTTAGAACCTTGTGTCAGCGGTGCAGTAATAGGTGTTTTGACACTGGTCCTTTGATTTGCTTCAGTAGTAACAGGTGTCTTGACACTGGTCTTTTGATCTACTTCAGTAGTAACAGGTGTCTTGAAACTGGTCTTTTGATCTACTTCAGTAGTAACAGTAGTGAAACTGGTCTTTTGATCTGTTTCAGTAGTGCCCTGGGACAATATGCATGCAACCTTTGTCAAAAAGATCAATTAGGTCTACACCAGCATTACATTTTTCTTTCTACAATGAACGGAAAAAAAATTTACAACCTGTTTGAAAATACTATATTTACATAATAGATTATAATTCAAACACAGAACTTTGAAATTTTATGGTTATCTGATGGAATATTTGATATTATTGTGTTAATCAAGTACTTTGCTTGGAGGGACATATGACAATACGCTTGTCTGATCCATATTCCAGAGAGCACCCAGGGAAGTATTCCTTCACCCGCTTCTCAATACGAGAGAGTCGTTCTTGATTCCTCTTCTTGTTGAGCAGATGTATCATCAGTTTCACCAAAAAAATGTGGTGAACTGCTTTGCATTGATTTAAGAAGTAGATTGACTTCTCCACATACGAGAACAGCTCTTCAACAACTTGACTGTTAATGACACCACGAAATTCCTTCACCAGATCAAGTCTTCTTAGCTGCTCTATCTCAGAGGCAGTATTTGATTGGTGGAATCTGTCAAATGCACAGTAGTGATTTGAGGTGTTTGTGAGGGGGTGCATGTTGTTATCATAGGTGTGGTCCACAGAAGTCACATTAAATTCCAACTTGCTAATGTCTAACTCTGGAATTTCAATGTTCAGTGCACTATTCCTTAAAAGCTGAAGATTCTCAGCACTGGCGTCTGCGAACCGTCCCTGGTGTGGCTGGAACATTCCAGGCTTTCTCTTGTTACCATGAGTGGCAACAAACCAAGGAATGTCACAAACACATACTGTTGGCTGATGAGCTAAGGACAGAATCATATCTACATGGTCTCTGGGACTCTCACCCCTCAGGAGGAATTTGATCCCATATGTGATCCCATGTGGGCAGCATGCCGCCAAAAGACCACCTGCCAACATTAACATTAACATCGTCTTAATTCCATTTCTCATCCATGTAGATATTCCGCAAAATCATTTTTTCAGACAACACCATCAACACTGTACCTGAACATCCTTGAAACTTTGTGAAGACCTTATTAAAGCTACTTTGGTCAGCCAGCTTTACTCTGATCCGTTCCAAGCATTCTAACTTGGTGCCCCCGTCAGACTCTCCAATGACACGGCACACCTGTTTGATGTCTGCCATCTGCCACAGTCAGGAGAAACAAAATGTCAGTGAAATATATTATAGATTATTGGCTTTATAGACATGGAAGTTTCCTCTGTGGTCAAAACCACATACAGGAAGTATACACACCATTGGTAATCAACCAATTCCACAGAGTTATATGCATGCATATAATAATAGACGTTTTCATCTTTTCACCAATAATAGCCATTACAGGAACACAGGAAAGAGTATATTTGCAAACTGTATGTTGCCCAGGTGACCCCATTATATGACTAATAGAATTGGATGGAACAGACACTGCATGATCATCTGGTTGAAACTAGAACAGTCCAGTAGTAGAGAAATAACAAAATCCTCCTTCACTTATATCTAATGTTGATTTACTATTATTGCAGTAATTTGTTCGGGATAGATGTGCTGCAAGGTGATATACACTGGGTATCTATCAATAAGTTCACATTCCAGCGCACTCTGCATTGCTTGGTATCAACATTACAAGTATAGCTAGGTCACACCTACTGTTTTATAACTTGAATTACAGTCCAAAGTTATACAAGATGTTTTCTCATAACTTCATCGTATCTTTTATTTGGGGAAAAGAATATAATTCTAGATGACTGGTAATATGAATTACCTTTTTCTCACTCATGAGTTCTATCAGTAGATCTTCAGTTAGTTCCAGTTCCATCTCTTCGTCATGGTTGGTTGGACGGGATGATGCAGGCAGCTTCTTAAATTCTGTGTTGTACACCATCTGATCTGACTTGGCCGCACCAACATATGGGGACCAATTGTTGTAACTTGGCACAACATGTTCTGTGGAGGCATCATCTATAATTGATGATCAGTGCAAATACACCTGTTTAAGTACTGTTGTAATGATCTGTAGCTGCATTGCACATACACACCTAGCAAAACCTATCCTTCACAAATACAACAAATGATTACCAAACAACAGAGGAAATAAAATCAACAAATTTTACAGAAAGTAGTTGCTTGTTTCAAAATATGGTCAAGAACCTCACTCTCCACCCCCTAGGATTGAACCCACAACAACCTAAGACAACGTTTTGCAATGAAATCTAATGGCACAATATGAAAATATATATGTACATTTGGTCATTGCAGTGGGACTGAAATAGTAGAAAGCCAACCTGAAGATGCTGCTGACATGATTTGCATGTCTACCCTGTCCCAGAATGAATCTTGGCATACTGTATCGGTCGCATCTTCCTGTCCACCTACATCCACCACTGACATCACACAACATGAGCACAAAGTAGAATATCAGTTTCTGCAACAATCCTATCCTTCTTTGTTTTTTAACACTATCATATACACACTTATTTTTCAATTTCAATATACATAGAAGTTAAGGCAAGTATGATACTAACAGTTTAGTTTGAAACAGCATTTCTTGTCCACATCCGTCACTAACACCGGGGGGAAAATACCACACTCAAGGCAAATAAACTCATAATCATGAGCACACAAGGCCTCATAGCTGAGGTATGCCTTCATGATCTCGTTGTGCGGGGGATAGGAGAGCTTGTTGAACAGCTGAAGCTTGTCTAATTCCCGTCCTAATGCTGTATGAGTCTACATGATGGTTCACAACAGAGAAGAAAGTTTTAAAAAACTGCCACCGTCTGCGAAAGATTATTAATTCAACTCTACAATCATTTGCTTTAGTACAATCCAACGTAGACTAGACTATGGGTCTATCATACTAACTTGAATGCAACATCTAATCCATCTGCAAAATCGCATGGTCAAGAAGATCTTGTTTTTGTAGTTGTGAAGTCCATGTGAGGGATCGTGGTAATACACAAAGTTGCCACAACGCTGACAATCTTTTTTGTAGACTTTGATGTCTGGAACAAAAGTAACTTTGTTGTGTGAAAGTGGTGTATTTGAGAGCCAGATGAATACTTGAATGATATGTTATTCTCATGCATCCCAAATGATTAGTGAAACGATTGGCGCAAGAATACTAATTATAGACTTCGTGTTTGGCAATAAAATAGTTCATGATGCACCTCTTAAGGTTCAAGCCTAAAAGTCATTCAATCAAATGGTTTAAGGCTGGCATTGTAATTTCGCAACTCCACCATAGAAAAATCGTGTTAGAATTATAACTCATTGGCTTGGATTTCAGTTATGAATTCTAGCTTGGTTTTCTTACTCGCAAGAACAAATATCGAATCTCAATGATAAGCAAATTATGCATAGGAACTACCCCAGAAAACAGACATTTGTACTAATTCATCATGGATTTGTATGTGTTGCATAAGAAGGTCAAACTACAATGTACTGCTATACCAACAGCAAACGTCATGATACACTTCCAATCAGCGACACGGAACCACCCCTTTAACACACTATGACTGCGGCAAATAAATTTATACTGTATACTGACCTTTTATAGTGAACTGGTAGTCGACAACTACTCCCTTGTCTGTTGACAGCTTCACAGTCAAGGCTTTGTTGCACCACGGACAGTCATTCTCCGATGGAATGAGGGAAGTAAACTCTACTGATGCGTCGAAATCCACAAATGACTCCGGATCATATCTCTTCTTGCAGAGATATTCAATCCAATCCCTTGTTCTTTTAGCAATAGTTTCTTTCGACACATTTGGACAGTCACCTGTCAGGGATACGTCATCTTCAGGTGTTACGGCATCCGCTTTTTGTTTGCATTGTATGACCCAGCGTACTGAGGCCTTATGTACACAATTGTGGGTTGATCCCACACAAGGGCAGTTGATGGTGTCTTCAGTCACTGTGAGGAGGACTCTTCCCAACTGACACCACTGCTTCACATTTCCAGTGTAAACACTGTAAAATGTTGGGGACACACTGTAAGGCCACTTAACCACCAAGGGGCTTTGATGCTGGTCAGCCTTGCTCTTTAGATTTTGGACCTGCACTTTCATGGTGGTAGATAGAGAAGCCTGTTCGATCGGGGGATACAGGCTCTCTTCTACATAGCTGGAAGTATTAATGGCTCTGCCAAGATGTTGGCAGACGAAGTTCTGCTTCCCACGAGCAGCTGGAGCCATGATTTCCCGGCATCTATCATCTGTGCATGTCATTCCCTGGTTATTCCCATGGGTTTTCACCTTCACATGCAAAGGTCTAACTGGTCCTGAACCAGTATGTTTTTCTACAAGAAAAAGTCCAGCCTTGTCGACGCAACAGCTAGGATCTTTGGATGGTTCCTTTTGGTGTGTCTTTAAGTGCCTTCTGACATTTTTCTTCGAAATTTTCTTTTTGCATACATAGCATTGAGTAGTTGCCAGTTTCCTGCCTTCATCAGGAGGGTCAATGGCTACTTCAGGGTGGACAGCATTTGAGTCATTGCACGGCACTGGATTCGCTAAAGATGGTAACTCTGGTGTATGGTTGACAGATGACGGAACGGTGTCATCAACCAAGTCTAGAGGCTCACCAACTTCAGAAAAGCAAGCAAGGACACTTTTTTACGTGGTGTTCTGCTGTTGAACGAAGTCGCGTCATTCGTCCGCACACACAGTGATAATGTGAGCGTCTGTGCTCCATGCATGCCAAACGGCATATCAGGAATTTCTTCCCTGCAACAATCATACATTTCCATATCATCCACATATAAAGTTAAAAAAAGTTAATGTATTGTAGAGACATAAATACAAGGCCTTAAATTCTAGAAACATAAAAATGGCCCCACAGCTCTGGTGCTTTTGACTATTTGATTTTCAAATAAGTTTTATGACTGAATTTAATCATAACATTTATGATTCAATAATGTATTCAATTGGACACAACAACCCACTCAGTAATTCAATCACAAGGAAAATGTAAGCTTAAAAGTGATGGTCAGTGCATTCAGTCCATTTAACCAAGTCTATTAACAAAACATGCCACCAGAATGTATCAGATATTCCTTATGTGAGGGTGTCAATTAGGGAAGGGTTGGGGAGTCATCATTAACATCTGTATCTTATGTCCCACCAGACTTAACATTTGGTCTACAATTAATTACATACGATTTTCTGGCTACATAGTTACTAATTTCCAATTCCCTGTTAGGTTTACATGGTATAATAGATAAGTCGTAGATCAATGGTGATGATTGGGTGAATGACCTATTTTAGTTAGAAAAGAGACATTGAAATGGAGTGGGGGGGGGCGTCGGGGGTTGTCAATGTGTAATTTGGATGTGCTAGCTTGCTTTATAGCAAAATGTGGTTTACAAAATAACAGAAAGATGGACAGACATAGGCTTGAGCTCTCCTAAAACCAGAGCTAATATATTGTAACCTTACACTCAAAGGTATTTACCTATGTGCAAGAGAAAACATATCTTTACTAACACAAAAACATACAAGAGCATCAGAAAGCCTGGTGCATTTCACATGGTGGATAGATATGAGCATACACCTCTTCTCATTAGGCTACCCTCTTAGCAAGGGGAGTGAAACCCTCTCAGCAAAGCTGATGTAGTGAATCACAACAGCTGTTAGAATGGCTTTTTGGCGGGTTATAATGACCTTAACTGTTTCAGAGGCAAAAGGGTATGGTTTGGTTCTGTTTGTTTTCTTGACTTTACACACCCTTTACTGGAAATGTCCCACAATTATACTCAGTATCATATTCAGACAGGTAAATAAACACGGCTCATTTATCTTGTTTAGTGTGTACCTAGAGAAGTGTATGCACTTATGAAAGCACCCATTCATTCATTCCAGCCACACACTCAATAGTATATATCATTCTGAACAACTTATGTAGATGGATATGGGGATGGCAGCTGAGGAGAAAGATACAATGTTTTGTGACAAAATGGCACCTTACCAGAGCAAGAAAAACTGTGGCTCTCATGGAATCTGACCAAATGCCGCTTGATATCTTTCGGTGTAGAAAAACATGAACTTGTCCAAGGGACACAGAGGACATGGTGCAGACAGGGAAGAGACGAGGGATGATGAGCCGACATTGACATCGATAATAGACTGATGATTACCTTTAAAAGCAAATGAAGATCTTCAATAGCATTAACCAGGATACAATGTAGGATATGTCCTTGATAAAGGACAGATATGATCAATAAAGAACACCTAGATAGACCATAATTTAGAGCAACAGAGCAAGAATGAGAAAGAATGGACATCATAAAAAACTAGAGAGCTTTAAGATTAACAGCTTTACTTGCAACAAAAGGCACAGTACCGTCCATCTGCTGGGGAGTTCTACCAAATTCTCTGGTGGCAAGCTCGATAGAAAGGTCTCTCCAAGTCACCTCCAACTTCTGTAGCTGATCTACAAAGGCCATCAAATATCAATTCTATGTGAACACAAACAAAGCATCGGCGTATCCATTTGGAACACACTGAGTCACCCTCCCCATCTAACTCTATTGGTGTATCCTTTGGGAGCCCACTGGGTCGACCTCTCCTCCTCTCTATTAGATACGATGTATTCGGGGTCCACTGGGTCGACCTCCCGTCCTCTCTATGGATACGATGTATTCGGGGTCCACTGGGTCGACCTCTCCTCCTCTCTATTTAGATACGATGTATTCGGGGTCCACTGGGTCGACCTCTCCTCCTCTCTATTAGATACCATGTATTCGGGGTCCACTGGGTCGACCTCTCCTCCTCTCTATTAGATACGATGTATTCGGGGTCCACTGGGTCGACCTCTCCTCCTCTCTATTAGATACGATGTATTCGGGGTCCACTGGGTCGACCTCTCCTCCTCTCTATTAGATACCATGTATTCGGGGGGTCCACTGGGTCGACCTCTCCTCCTCTCTATTAGATACGATGTATTCGGGGTCCACTGGGTCGACCTCTCCTCTCCTCTCTACAATGTTAGATACAATGTATTCGGGGTCCACTGGGTCGACCTCTCCTCCTCTCTATTAGATACGATGTATTCGGGGTCCACTGGGTCGACCTCTCCTCCTCTCTATTAGATACCATGTATTCGGGGTCCACTGGGTCGACCTCCCGTCCTCTCTAGTGGATACGATGTATTCGGGGTCCACTGGGTCGACCTCCCGTCCTCTCTAGTGGATACAATGTATTCTGGGTCCACTGGGTCGACCTCTCCTCCTCTCTATTAGATACCATGTATTCGGGGTCCACTGGGTCGACCTCTCCTCCTCTCTATTAGATACAATGTATTCGGGGTCCACTGGGTCGACCTCTCCTCCTCTCTATTAGATACAATGTATTCGGGGTCCACTGGGTCGACCTCTCCTCCTCTCTATTAGATACGATGTATTCGGGGTCCACTGGGTCGACCTCTCCTCCTCTCTATTAGATACCATGTATTCGGGGTCCACTGGGTCGACCTCTCCTCCTCTCTCTATTAGATACGATGTATTCGGGGTCCACTGGGTCGACCTCTCCTCCTCTCTATTAGATACGATGTATTCGGGGGGGTCCACTGGGTCGACCTCTCCTCCTCTCTCTAGATACGATGTATTCGGGGTCCACTGGGTCGACCTCCTCCTCCTCTCTATTAGATACAATGTATTCGGGGTCCACTGGGTCGACCTCTCCTCCTCTCTATTAGATACGATGTATTCGGGGTCCACTGGGTCGACCTCTCCTCCTCTCTATTAGATACAATGTATTCGGGGTCCACTGGGTCGACCTCTCCTCTCCTCTCTATTAGATACCATGTATTCGGGGTCCACTGGGTCGACCTCCCCTCCTCTCTAGTGATACGATGTATTCGGGGTCCACTGGGTCGACCTCCCGTCCTCTCTAGTGGATACGATGTATTCGGGGTCCACTGGGTCGACCTCCCGTCCTCTCTAGTGGAGATACGATGTATTCGGGGTCCACTGGGTCGACCTCTCCTCTCTCTATGGATACATGTATTCGGGGTCCACTGGGTCGACCTCTCTCCTCTCTAGTGGATACGATGTATTCGGGGTCCACTGGGTCGACCTCTCCGTCCCTCTCTATTAGATACGATGTATTCGGGGTCCCACTGGGTCGACCTCTCCTCCTCTCTATTAGATACGATGTATTCGGGGTCCACTGGGTCGACCTGTCTCTATAGATCGTATCGGGGTCCACTGGGTCGACCTCCCGTCCTCTCTAGTGGATACGATGTATTCGGGGGTCCACTGGGTCGACCTCCCGTCCTCTCTAGTGGATACGATGTATTCGGGGTCCACTGGGTCGACCTCCCGTCCTCTCTAGTGGATACGATGTATTCGGGGTCCACTGGGTCGACCTCTCCTCCTCTCTAGTAGATACGATGTATTCGGGGTCCACTGGGTCGACCTCTCCTCCTCTCTATTAGATACGATGTATTCGGGGTCCACTGGGTCGACCTCTCCTCCTCTCTATTAGATACCATGTATTCGGGGTCCACTGGGTCGACCTCCCGTCCTCTCTATTGGATACGATGTATTCGGGGTCCCACTGGGTCGACCTCCCGTCCTCTCTAGTGGATACGATGTATTCGGGTCCACTGGGGTCGACCTCCCGTCCTCTCTAGTGGATACGATGTATTCGGGGTCCACTGGGTCGACCTCCCGTCCTCTCTATTGGATACAATGTATTCGGGTCCACTGGGTCGACCTCCCGTCCTCTCTAGTGGATACGATGTATTCGGGGTCCACTGGGTCGACCTCCCGTCCTCTCTATTAGATACGATGTATTCGGGGTCCACTGGGTCGACCTCCCGTCCTCTCTAGTGGATACGATGTATTCGGGGTCCACTGGGTCGACCTCTCCTCCTCTCTATTAGATACAATGTATTCGGGGTCCACTGGGTCGACCTCTCCTCCTCTCTATTAGATACGATGTATTCGGGGTCCACTGGGTCGACCTCTCCTCCTCTCTAGTGGATACGATGTATTCGGGGTCCACTGGGTCGACCTCCTCCCTCTCTCTATTAGATACGATGTATTCGGGGTCCACTGGGTCGACCGACCTCTCCTCCTCTCTCTAGATACGATGTATTCGGGTCCACTGGGTCGACCTCTCCTCCTCTCTATTAGATACGATGTATTCGGGGTCCACTGGGTCGACCTCTCCTCCTCTCTATTAGATACGATGTATTCGGGGTCCACTGGGTCGACCTCCCGTCCTCTCTAGTGGATACGATGTATTCGGGGTCCACTGGGTCGACCTCCCGTCCTCTCTAGTGGATACGATGTATTCGGGGTCCACTGGGTCGACCTCCCGTCCTCTCTAGTGGATACGATGTATTCGGGGTCCACTGGGTCGACCTCTCCTCCTCTCTATTAGATACGATGTATTCGGGGTCCACTGGGTCGACCTCCCCTCCTCTCTATTAGATACGATGTATTCGGGGTCCACTGGGTCGACCTCCCCTCCTCTCTATTAGATACGATGTATTCGGGGTCCACTGGGTCGACCTCTCCTCCTCTCTCTATTAGATACGATGTTCGGGGTCCACTGGGTCGACCTCCCTCCTCTCTATTAGATACGATGTATTCGGGGTCCACTGGGTCGACCTCTCCTCTCTCTATTAGATACGATGTATTCGGGGTCCACTGGGTCGACCTCCCCTCCCCTCTCTATTAGATACGATGTATTCGGGGTCCACTGGGTCGACCTCTCCTCCTCTCTATTAGATACCATGTATTCGGGGTCCACTGGGTCGACCTCCCGTCCTCTCTAGTGGATACCATGTATTCTGGGTCCACTGGGTCGACCTCCCGACCTCCTCTCTATATGGATACGATGTATTCGGGGTCCACTGGGTCGACCTCCCCTCCTCTCTAGTGGATACGATGTATTCGGGGTCCACTGGGTCGACCTCCCGTCCTCTCTAGTGGATACAATGTATTCGGGGTCCACTGGGTCGACCTCCCGTCCTCTCTAGTGGATACGATGTATTCGGGGTCCACTGGGTCGACCTCTCCTCCTCTCTATTAGATACAATGTATTCGGGGTCCACTGGGTCGACCTCTCCTCCTCTCTATTAGATACGATGTATTCGGGGTCCACTGGGTCGACCTCCCGTCCTCTCTAGTGGATACGATGTATTCGGGGTCCACTGGGTCGACCTCCCCTCCTCTCTAGTGGATACGATGTATTCGGGGTCCACTGGGTCGACCTCCCGTCCTCTCTAGTGGATACAATGTATTCGGGGTCCACTGGGTCGACCTCTCCTCCTCTCTAGTGGATACGATGTATTCGGGGTCCACTGGGTCGACCTCTCCTCCTCTCTATTAGATACGATGTATTCGGGGTCCACTGGGTCGACCTCTCCTCCTCTCTATTAGATACGATGTATTCGGGGTCCACTGGGTCGACCTCTCCTCCTCTCTATTAGATACCATGTATTCGGGGTCCACTGGGTCGACCTCTCCTCCTCTCTATTAGATACGATGTATTCGGGGTCCACTGGGTCGACCTCTCCTCCTCTCTAGTAGATACGATGTATTCGGGGTCCACTGGGTCGGACCTCCCTCCTCTCTATTAGATACGATGTATTCGGGGGGGTCCACTGGGTCGACCTCTCCTCCTCTCTATTAGATACGATGTATTCGGGGTCCACTGGGTCGACCTCTCCTCCTCTCTATTAGATACGATGTATTCGGGGTCCACTGGGTCGACCTCTCCTCCTCTCTATTAGATACCATGTATTCGGGGTCCACTGGGTCGACCTCTCCTCCTCTCTATTAGATACGATGTATTCGGGGTCCACTGGGTCGACCTCTCCTCCTCTCTATTAGATACGATGTATTCGGGGTCCACTGGGTCGACCTCTCCTCCTCTCTATTAGATACGATGTATTCGGGGTCCACTGGGTCGACCTCCCTCCTCTCTAGTAGATACGATGTATTCGGGGTCCACTGGGTCGACCTCCCGTCCTCTCTAGTGGATACGATGTATTCGGGGTCCACTGGGTCGACCTCCCGTCCTCTCTAGTGGATACGATGTATTCGGGGTCCACTGGGTCGACCTCCCGTCCTCTCTAGTGGATACGATGTATTCGGGGTCCACTGGGTCGACCTCCCGTCCTCTCTACTCTAGTGGATACAATGCATTCGGGGTCCACTGGGTCATCCTCCCTACCTCCCTCTAATCATTGGTGTTCCCATCATTCAAATAAACAACATAGTCTATCTCATTTTATGAGCCGGCACAAAACTGCAAACATTTCCCCTAGGCTTCCACAAAATTCATAGCAGCCAACTTTAAGGAATATTGCGATATATTTTGATATATTTCGATTGATATGCCACTCTTTAAACTATGCATCTGTCACTATCTACGCTCGCAGAAACATTCCCCTTTTTATAAGTGTTTTTGTTTATATATGATAAGTCGAATCGTAATTTACCTGATAAATTGCTTTCCATGTCTAGTTTCCGCGTCTCGACGAGAAAAGGCGAACACAGCAATAGAAGTTTCCGCTTCACCACGTGGAAATAGTCGAGAGATGCAAAGGAAAACAAAAAACGAATGCTCCCTTGGTGTTACGCATCAGGTCGACCCAACTGGCTCCTGGGGCCCGCTGGGTCGACCTCTTCTCCTCGAGTGTGTGTTCATGTAATTGATACAGCATCGGTCGTTATACACTAACTACAATGTCAACAATTTGTGTTTCTTAATTATTGTTTTAATATAAATAAGAGCACCTCCCCTGTCAAATTCGACAAGACGAACTTCCATACTAAGTAAGCCACTTGGACTCGTGTGGATTTCAGACCAGATATATTACATCATCACCGCAGGCTATCAATAGTAATGACTATTTCATTCATTGATTAATGCGAAAGCTATTGAAATATTCATGATCTAATTTATTAATGTCACACACAGAATAAATTATATTGTGTTCATGCGTTGGACTGTAGAACTTATAACATTGATATCAGGCTTTATCTGTTTTTAAGATGAGGATTGATGCGCCGGCTTGCCGGGCACGATTGCCCATCATGCGATAACATTGCTTAAGCATGGAGGAGCAGGTCACATAGTCTTTCCAGGGCAGACACACATGTTTGTCCATTGCTGGGATATTCCGAAGCGTACGAGCAATGCATTTCTCCTTGTGAAGATAAACTCAACGTTTGGATCACAAGCATGATTCAAAAGACTGGCCGTGGGGAACAAACCAAGTCCAACACATTCAGGGTGCGACTTTTGCAAATTATCCCCGATCAAAATTTCACAAATTTCAATTCCATTGCAGGCGATGATCTGCAAAAAGCGGAGAATGACCCCGCCAATAACGGCTTGAACTTTGACCCGCCCCCCAGGGAACTGGGCGACAACTTTGTCATCGTTGTCATAGTAACCTGTTTGTTTCAAAATCGTGTTGATGAAGAACGCCAACATGGAATACTGAAGCAGATCATTGGGTTCGCGGTGCTCACTCTGAGTCAACAATTCATACATACCAACGTAGCCACCCAGAAAAATCCCCTCGGAATTTTGTTTGCATTTCAGAACCTTCACAATTCCTGCTATTATCATGATGCGCAGGGCCAGGAGAGAGATCTTCCCAGTGCCTGAGGCAACCAACAGACCAAGGTATGGACATTCGACGCTATGGTAGGCTTGCCATGAGGATGCGCGGCATATCTCGGAGCAGTACCTCACACGTGCGCATTGGTAACAGCCAATGGGGGCGCCCAGAGCTTTGAAACAGTGAAAACACCGGAAGTTGAACTGGCCGGGGTCAAGAATATATGCATATGGAGGTTCTGCTATGATTGTATCGCCGACGCCGATATCTCGGCACGCCACACCATAGCGACCTTTCTCTGAGCTGTATTTGACCTCGCAGGCATCCGAGGCATCTGTGTAGCGACCACTAGCGTTGGATATCACCGGCACTTGTGAGGATTTAGCTTTGTTGACGCCTGTTGGTGTGGAATTCAAACCGACCACATCCAATTTACCCTTGCAAATCTCGATTTGTTTCTCGGTGTTTTTTTCGTGTTGTGGCTTGCTGATTATCGTCCAACTTTGAATCCTTGAGGATACCCAAAATGCAACGCTTGCTTTATGTCAGTAAGTGTTTCATCATAACGTTCCATCTGAAACAAGGTTGCCGATCTGTTGCCTAAAGCCAGCACCATCTCGTTTGAATTCTCGTCCTGAATGAGTGGCAAGGTCGCCATCACTATGGCTTTAGTGTAACATTCGAGAGCTGCTTTATAATCACGTCGTTTCCTTTCTCCCGTTGACGTTTCGACTCGCACAAAAGAGCTAAGCAAACATACGATATGCTCACCGGCACTCCAATGCGGCAAAATTTACAGCACAATTCTTTGAATAGCAGCACAGATCCCACGAATTTGGGATATAAGTTTATATGTATAAATATTTAAGTATAATCATTCATGGTGAATATCGTGTGGTTCTTTTTAGCTATCGTTCTTAACACTTAGTCTGTGGATATAGAAAATTATCAGCATTGAACATCTGACGTTAAAACCTCATGAATAAAATCCTACTTGCAAGAATTATCAATACGAACAAGGGATCTGATTGTGACAGTTCCATACGTATTATTCGCAGATCATACATCAATTTGATCACCGCACTAACTGTTTTTTAGACAATCACTTAACCTGCATAAATTTGTCTCTTGTGCTATAGAACTATTTTTGTGATAGTAATCTTACTGGGATTTGCATCTTACCATACTACATCACCTCTGTGTGTTACTGTCGATCAAGAAACTGGTTTGCACATTCTTGAGAAGACGGGGATAACTTTTACGTCGTTACGCCTGACACTGGAACAAGCATGAACACGTGAATGGGTCGTTCCTTCGGTGAAATGTTGATTCATTTTAATCATCAAGGCTCACAAATGGCCTCGGTTTGTTGTCGAATGTGGGTGGTACATTGCTGCGATACCGACAGACGGAACAGGTGTGGTAACTCAAACAAAGAGTGGTTCATTTGTTACAGTACATCCCGTTGTGGTCATTATTTATCCTTAATTGGCTCCGAACAAACGAGTGTATGGAATTGCAAATCGACAAGTTACCTGACGGTTAGATTTTTGCTTCTCCCAGGGACATGAATACGTCATAGGATGGATTCTTGCCTGACTCGGAGTGGCACCACCAGGGTAAACACGGACGCTGCCAGAGAGTGATGGGATATGTCAGAGAGTCACTTACATTAGTTGTAGCACTCGTACCAATCACATTTACTCTTGGAACAATTCGTGGCTTGTGTGTGTTGTCAGCCTCAAAGCATTGAGGTTAAAGATAGCACTAGGTCGGTGAGAAAGTATGTGGTTTTTCTTTAGACGAATATCAACAATCTTGTTGTGAGGATGGAGATAAGAATAAATGGGATGAATGGGTACTGTGATATAGGTGGCGATCGTTTTCATGGCACCACTCAGTATGGGTTTCAAACCCATGACCCATTTGTATATCCAACACGCTATCATGGTGTTTTGACGGCTCTGTGTGAATACTATTTATATGTATATGTGTATATGTGTGCATGTGCGTGTGTAGGATGGCAGTGTGGGAATAGTAAGGTGACTTCTTCAGGCCAAGTATATATTACATTGTCACCTCAGGCAATCAATAGTAATGAACATTTCATTATTGATTTGTGCGAAAGCTTTTGGAATATTCATGATCTAATTTATTAATGTCACACACAAAATAAATCATATTGCGTTCATACGTTGGACTGTAGACCTTACAGCATTAATATCAGGCTTTATCTGTTTTCAAGATCAGGATTGGTGCAAGTTGTATCATATTGCCAAATCATAGTTGATTATAAAACTGTACATTGCATATATATTATAAATTATGAAGTAACCACCAGACATAACCAACCAGTCATATAAGCCTTTAACAGATAATGAGATGGCCTTGAAAAGATCATAGAAATCGTCAAAACACAATCAGGTAGAGGTAGAAATGCACAGACTAGAGTACTTAATGGTCGGCTCGCCGGGCACGATTGCCCATCATGCGATAACATTGCTTAAGCATGGAGGAACAGGTCACATAGTCTTTCCAGGGCAGACACACATGTTTATCCATAAGCCGCATATGACCTTCCAGAACTGGAGCAGCCTTGTGGATTTGAAATTTCCGAGCATCATCCAATGCCTTCTCATAGAGTCTGGCCGAGCGCTGCAACCCTTCAAACATCTCCATGGGATGCTGATTGAGACCGCATCTGGGGCAGGTGATGGCGTTAGGATGGGCAGCCTCCATGAGTACGATGCCGCATTGCGTGCATTTCAACACGGGGATGTCGCATTTTAAACTTGCCTTTGTTCCCCAGTTGTTAATGCATGCTGTGCATTTACAATCAAAGTAATATTGAGATCGGAGCGCTAGTTGACGCTGATTCTTCGGGGTAATGTAGTAGAGAGATATCCATAATCTACGTTAATTTCCCGACCTGCTGGGATATTCCGAAGCGCACGAGCAATGCATTTCTCCTCGTAAAAGATAAACTCAACGTTTGGATCACAAGCATGATTCAAAAGACTGGCCGTGGGGAACAAACCAAGTCCAACACATTCAGGGTGCGACTTTTGCAAATTATCCCCGATCAAAATTTCACAAATTTCAATTCCATTGCAGGCGATGATCTGCAAAAAGCGGAGAATGACCCCGCCAATAACGGCTTGAACTTTGACCCGCCCCCCAGGGAACTGGGCGACAACTTTGTCATCGTTGTCATAGTAACCTGTTTGTTTCAAAATCGTGTTGATGAAGAACGCCAACATGGAATACTGAAGCAGATCATTGGGTTCGCGGTGCTCACTCTGAGTCAACAATTCATACATACCAACGTAGCCACCCAGAAAAATCCCCTCGGAATTTTGTTTGCATTTCAGAACCTTCACAATTCCTGCTATTATCATGATGCGCAGGGCCAGGAGAGAGATCTTCCCAGTGCCTGAGGCAACCAACAGACCAAGGTATGGACATTCGACGCTATGGTAGGCTTGCCATGAGGATGCGCGGCATATCTCGGAGCAGTACCTCACACGTGCGCATTGGTAACAGCCAATGGGGGCGCCCAGAGTTTTGAAACAGTGAAAACACCGGAAGTTGAACTGGCCGGGGTCAAGAATATATGCATATGGAGGTTCTGCTATGATTGTATCGCCGACGCCGATATCTCGGCACGCCACACCATAGCGACCTTTCTCTGAGCTGTATTTGACCTCGAAGGCATCCGAGGCATCTGTGTAGCGACCACTAGCGTTGGATATCACCGGCACTTGTGAGGATTTAGCTTTGTTGACGCCTGTTGGTGTGGAATTCAAACCGACCACATCCAATTTACCCTTGCAAATCTCGATTTGTTTCTCGGTGTTTTTCCGTGTTGTGGCTTGCTGATTATCGTCCAACTTTGAATCCTTGAGGATACCCAAAATGCAACGCTTGCGTTATGTCAGTAAGTGTTTCATCATAACGTTCCATCTGAAACAAGGTTGCCGATCTGTTGCCTAAAGCCAGCACCATCTCGTTTGAATTCTCGTCCTGAATGAGTGGCAAGGTCGCCATCACTATGGCTTTAGTGTAACATTCGAGAGCTGCTTTATAATCACGTCGTTTCCTTTCTCCCGTTGACGTTTCGACTCGCACAAAAGAGCTAAGCAAACATACGATATGCTCACCGGCACTCCAATGCGGCAAAATTTACAGCACAATTCTTTGAATAGCAGCACAGATCCCACGAATTTGGGATATAAGTTTATATGTATAAATATTTAAGTATAATCATTCATGGTGAATATCGTGTGGTTCTTTTTAGCTATCGTTCTTAACACTTAGTCTGTGGATATAGAAAATTATCAGCATTGAACATCTGACGTTAAAACCTCATGAATAAAATCCTACTTGCAAGAATTATCAATACGAACAAGGGATCTGATTGTGACAGTTCCATACGTATTATTCGCAGATCATACATCAATTTGATCACCGCACTAACTGTTTTTTAGACAATCACTTAACCTGCATAAATTTGTCTCTTGTGCTATAGAACTATTTTTGTGATAGTAATCTTACTGGGATTTGCATCTTACCATACTACATCACCTCTGTGTGTTACTGTCGATCAAGAAACTGGTTTGCACATTCTTGAGAAGACGGGGATAACTTTTACGTCGTTACGCCTGACACTGGAACAAGCATGAACACGTGAATGGGTCGTTCCTTCGGTGAAATGTTGATTCATTTTAATCATCAAGGCTCACAAATGGCCTCGGTTTGTTGTGTCGAATGTGGGTGGTACATTGCTGCGATACCGACAGACGGAACAGGTGTGGTAACTCAAACAAAGAGTGGTTCATTTGTTACAGTACATCCCGTTGTGGTCATTATTTATCCTTAATTGGCTCCGAACAAACGAGTGTATGGAATTGCAAATCGACAAGTTACCTGACGGTTAGATTTTTGCTTCTCCCAGGGACATGAATACGTCATAGGATGGATTCTTGCCTGACTCGGAGTGGCACCACCAGGGTAAACACGGACGCTGCCAGAGAGTGATGGGATATGTCAGAGAGTCACTTACATTAGTTGTAGCACTCGTACCAATCACATTTACTCTTGGAACAATTCGTGGCTTGTGTGTGTGTTGTCAGCCTCAAAGCATTGAGGTTAAAGATAGCACTAGGTCGGTGAGAAAGTATGTGGTTTTTCTTTAGACGAATATCAACAATCTTGTTGTGAGGATGGAGATAAGAATAAATGGGATGAATGGGTACTGTGATATAGGTGGCGATCGTTTTCATGGCACCACTCAGTATGGGTTTCAAACCCATGACCCATTTGTATATCCAACACGCTATCATGGTGTTTTGACGGCTCTGTGTGAATACTATTTATATGTATATGTGTATATGTGTGCATGTGCGTGTGTAGGATGGCAGTGTGGGAATAGTAAGGTGACTTCTTCAGGCCAAGTATATATTACATTGTCACCTCAGGCAATCAATAGTAATGAACATTTCATTATTGATTTGTGCGAAAGCTTTTGGAATATTCATGATCTAATTTATTAATGTCACACACAAAATAAATCATATTGCGTTCATACGTTGGACTGTAGACCTTACAGCATTAATATCAGGCTTTATCTGTTTTCAAGATCAGGATTGGTGCAAGTTGTATCATATTGCCAAATCATAGTTGATTATAAAACTGTACATTGCATATATATTATAAATTATGAAGTAACCACCAGACATAACCAACCAGTCATATAAGCCTTTAACAGATAATGAGATGGCCTTGAAAAGATCATAGAAATCGTCAAAACACAATCAGGTAGAGGTAGAAATGCACAGACTAGAGTACTTAATGGTCGGCTCGCCGGGCACGATTGCCCATCATGCGATAACATTGCTTAAGCATGGAGGAACAGGTCACATAGTCTTTCCAGGGCAGACACACATGTTTATCCATAAGCCGCATATGACCTTCCAGAACTGGAGCAGCCTTGTGGATTTGAAATTTCCGAGCATCATCCAATGCCTTCTCATAGAGTCTGGCCGAGCGCTGCAACCCTTCAAACATCTCCATGGGATGCTGATTGAGACCGCATCTGGGGCAGGTGATGGCGTTAGGATGGGCAGCCTCCATGAGTACGATGCCGCATTGCGTGCATTTCAACACGGGGATGTCGCATTTTAAACTTGCCTTTGTTCCCCAGTTGTTAATGCATGCTGTGCATTTACAATCAAAGTAATATTGAGATCGGAGCGCTAGTTGACGCTGATTCTTCGGGGTAATGTAGTAGAGATATCCATAATCTACGTTAATTTCCCGACCTGCTGGGATATTCCGAAGCGCACGAGCAATGCATTTCTCCTCGTAAAAGATAAACTCAACGTTTGGATCACAAGCATGATTCAAAAGACTGGCCGTGGGGAACAAACCAAGTCCAACACATTCAGGGTGCGACTTTTGCAAATTATCCCCGATCAACATTTCACAAATTTCAATTCCATTGCAGGCGATGATCTGCAAAAAGCGGAGAATGACCCCGCCAATAACGGCTTGAACTTTGACCCGCCCCCCAGGGAACTGGGCGACAACTTTGTCATCGTTGTCATAGTAACCTGTTTGTTTCAAAATCGTGTTGATGAAGAACGCCAACATGGAATACTGAAGCAGATCATTGGGTTCGCGGTGCTCACTCTGAGTCAACAATTCATACATACCTACGTAGCCACCCAGAAAAACTCCCTTGGAATCCGTGAAGAGAGCATGCTGGGCTTCCGGTTGGTCGGATTTTGGATTTTGTTTGCATTTCAGAACCTTCACAATTCCTGCTATTATCATGATGCGCAGGGCCAGGAGAGAGATCTTCCCAGTGCCTGAGGCAACCAACAGACCAAGGTATGGACATTCGACGCTATGGTAGGCTTGCCATGAGGATGCGCGGCATATCTCGGAGCAGTACCTCACACGTGCGCATTGGTAACAGCCAATGGGGGCGCCCAGAGTTTTGAAACAGTGAAAACATCGGAAGTTGAACTGGCCGGGGTCAAGAATATATGCATATGGAGGTTCTGCTATGATTGTATCGCCGACGCCGATATCTTGGCACGCCACACCATAGCGACCTTTCTCTGAGCTGTATTTGACCTCGAAGGCATCCGAGGCATCTGTGTAGCGACTACTAGCGTTGGATATCACCGGCACTTGTGAGGATTTAGCTTTGTTGACGCCTGTTGGTGTGGAATTCAAACCGACCACATCCAATTTACCCTTGCAAATCTCGATTTGTTTCTCGGTGTTTTTCCGTGTTGTGGCTTGCTGATTATCGTCCAACTTTGAATCCTTGAGGACTTTGCCGACATTTTCAAACGCTTCCAAAGCATCCTTAAAGTTGCCTTGCTTGAGATTGCAACGCGCTTGTCGATCGTAAATTTTATACCGTAGATGCATAGGATACCCATAATGCAACGCTTGCGTTATGTCAGTAAGTGTTTCATCATAACGTTCCATCTGAAACAAGGTTGCCGATCTGTTGCCTAAAGCCAGCACCATCTCGTTTGAATTCTCGTCCTGAATGAGTGGCAAGGTCGCCATCAGTATGGCTTTAGTGTAACATTCGAGAGCTGCTTTATAATCACGTCGCTCGTAAAAACTGTTTCCTTTCTCCCGTTGACGTTTCGACTCGGTTGTTGATTTGCCTTCCAGGATGGTGGGCGATATATCGCTGAACGCGTCTCGGACATAATCCAACGAGGAGAGGAATGTCACCCGGTCTTCGTCCGTTTTCTGTGAGGCAAACTTGCGCATAGTATTTGACGTTATGTGGGAGAGGATTTTCTGAACTATACTGTAATACCCTGTCAGAGTTCCCATCGTGACTGGTATTCTTGAAGAAACACACAATGAACAGAATGCTTGTGGTGACAAACAATTTTATCTGAACCTATCAAAGTGGCTTACAAAATTGTATATCTCTAAATATGTGTAAGTGCTTTGATAGAACAAAACATTAAAGTTAAATTCAATTACATTTGGTCCGATGTCCATTTCAGGAAACCAAAATCTCAAAATGTTATTAATATAAAGGGTGAAAGCACTGCAAGTAATACGGAGAATGATCAGCAGATCATATGCCCTGAATGCTGAAGAGCAAATAGCATTTCAAATGTAAAGACATCTTATACGATTTGAAATCATAAATCGAATGCTTCGCTTATTACCGTTGCCAAAAAAACGCATCGATTCATCAATATTCGCGGTTGAGTGTTGGAATTGTTTGACATTTCGCAACTACTACACCAATAAGGCACACTCAATTTATAGTTATTATTCATATCATTTTGTTTTATTCACCTACCCTACCAATCTCTCTAACACTTTACATCCATTGAATCATCGGGTCATGAAGCCACGAATGAAAATCCTACTCGGTTGAAGCATGACTGAAAAAAATGATTCCTTCCATGTAAACATCGTGTTGATTCCAAGGTCATCCGGCGAAATTTATTATTACAATGTTAGACAAAGCAAAACAAATGATATCCTTTCCATATTGTAGCAGAGCTATGGCTTTCTCTGTAAATGAATATCTTTTCAGCAAATATGAAGTTAACAAATCATAACTCAATGGGATTAAGAGCAGCCTACTATTTGGATTGCCTCTAAGGTTTCGGTCCGGACACATGTAGTCTTTACACAAGGTCAACCAAATATTACACTTATTCGCTAGCCTTAAAATATTTGATATAAGTCCATTCCTGATAAGAGCAGCAAGCATGCGCAAAGCTGATATTGCCCCTGTGCTGCTACTAAGTAGTTAACCGCATGGTGCTGCGACTGACGCTCAATATAGCAACCAGCAATTAGCACAAATTTTGCGCGGCAATAAAAAATATTTACTGGTCCATAATGATTACAGCAATTTGCCACCCGCTCGAAAAGCTACACATTGTGCTATAGTACTAATTTTGTGATAGCAATCTTACTGGGATTTTCTTCACAACAAACAACATCACCTCCGTGTGTTACTGTCGATCAAGAAACTGTTTTGCACATTCTTGAGAAGACGGAGATAACTTTTACGTCGTTACGCCTGACACTGGAACAAGCATGAACACGTGAATGGGTCGTTCCTTCAGTGAAATGTTGATTCATTTTAATCATCAAGACTCACAAATGGCCTCGGTTTGTTGTCGAATGTGGGTGGTACATTGCTGCGATACCGACAGACAGAACAGGTGTGGTAACTCAAACAAAGAGTGGTTCATTTGTTACAGTACATCCCGTTGTGGTCATTATTTATCCTTAATTGGCTCCGAACAAACGAGTGTATGGAATCGCAAATCGACAAGTTACCTGACGGTTAGATTTTTGCTTTTCCCAGGGACATGAATACGTCATAGGATGGATTCTTGCCTGACTCGGAGTGGCACCACCAGGGTAAACACGGACGCTGCCAGAGAGTGATGGGATATGTCAGAGAGTCACTTTCATTAGTTGTAGCACTCGTACCAATCACATTTACTCTTGGAACAATTCGTGGCTTGTGTGTGTTGTCAGCCTCAAAGCATTGAGGTTAAAGATAGCACCAGGTCGGTGAGAAAGCATGTGGTTTTTCTTTAGACGAATATCAACAATCTCGCCGTGAGGATGGAGATAAGAATAATTGGGATGAATGGGTTCTGTGATATAGGTAGAAGTCGCCCACATGGCACCACTGTGGCTCCGTTGTATATCCAACACGCTACCGTGGAGTTTAGGCAGCTCTGTGAGAATATTATTTACATGTATATGTGTGTGTATGTGTGCATGTGCGTGTGAAGTTAGCAGTGTGTGACTAATAAGGCTGAGTTTGTACATTATGTGTTCCTGCCCTACAGTAGGTATCGCCCGCCACTAATGGGGTCGGCCTTACGGAACGAAGGCGGAATATGTCAGCGTATGTATTAACAAATCTATAGTATTTCGGAGAGCGCTACTGTAGTAATGAATCTGCTTTCTTTCAACGGATGGACATTTTTCCGTTTAGAGAGAAAACATGTATTGGTGAGTTATTGTATTATCGCTCTGTATAGTCCTGCCGTAGGCTCTTGTTTGGCTTACTCAACCCCTACCAGTAACTTGTGATAAAAACCCCGTTTTGTTATAAACACATTCCTCATTTGAAGACTTTCTAAGTGTTGTATTGACATCTGTTGCCACACTACATTGCACAGGCGGTAACTGGATTTAACATATCAGGCCGAACAACCGCAGCTTCTCGCTCACACGTATGTCCAATTATAGTTTTCTATCGCATACCTCCCGGTTTGCTTGAAGGAGAACTGAAATACTAGAAAAAGATTGACTCAACTTTAGAAAACTTTAAGGTCCCCCTTAAAGCCGTGAGCCTTAACCAGTATGATGCATGCACTATCACGGTATGACATCAAATGAGAATTCTCTAACCTTCTCCTCAAATAGTTCATAAACTGATGTGTTACTCAATAGAGTAAGATTTGTACAATTTCCCTTGATGAGAATAAGAAGAGCAGGGCAGAGGGTTTGTGGCCAATAAGGCCGCATTTATGACAAAAAGCGCTGCTGTAAAAATTGGATCACATTTATAATAAAAAAAGCTGCCGTAAAAATTGGATAACATTTATAATAAAAAACGCTGTTGCAAAAATGGGATGATATTTATAGTAAAAAGTGCTGTTGTAAAAATGGGATCACATTTATAACAAAAAGCGCTGTTGCAAAAACAGGATCACATTTATGGCAACAAGCTATGGAATTATGACAATCAGAGAGAGCGTCCTTGTGATAAAACTAAAATCTAAAATCATTGTTCCGCCGCAAGATGTGTTTATTTTCTGCTTGCAGCCAGGTTTGTGACTTCCTCGCAAATATTTGGTCTGCCCACTGGCATGCCATCGATTCTCTGGGAAGCAACAAATCCAATGCAGCATCGTTAGCTGATCAGACAAATATAAATACACCCGGAAAGTGATTATGCGCTAATTGCGCTCGGGATTAAATTGTGGTAATCAATATCAAGGTTGCCCTTGGATGATAGCAATATTTTCTCAATATCAATTAATAACATCTTCATCAGATAATCTGACACAGCATAAACATGACATCCGTTTTAAGCTCCCCACAACGTGACTTATTAAGAATCATATGGGTCTGTAGAAGACGAAGCCAGGAAAGCCAATACCGCACGTGGGCCTCGGAGCTGTATTAGATTGCATCTCATCCGGGTACTTTATGGTTTGCCGATCGACCATTGGTAGACGGTCGCTTTATAAGATGTGTAGGGCATTATTCACATAGTGGTCCAGGCTCGTGCTTTTCGATTTAATCTTCCCGCATGAAATGTCATTTCATATCAAATAAATAAAGTTTCTATGGTACCAGCGAAGGTCTTTGCCATTCTTAGCATCGTCTGTAGCCTATATACACCTGTCCATATTGTTTACTTTCAAGCAAGTCACACTGTCAGACTGCTGCGCTGAATGGTGCTGTTGGGCGAACCGATTTGGGTATGGGGGCGAGGTGTTGTGGCTGGGGTGGGCGCGGGGTGTGGTGGGGGACAATTATGCAACTCATCTTTAAAAACTTGAAGAGATAAGCTTGTAGCCTATCCCCCGTTTTAATTTACTTTCCAATGCCCCTGGGTGGATTTTACATGCCATATGGATTTCCCATCACCTGTGATATTACTCATTCTCCATACAGCCACTATTATCCTTCTCCATACAGCCACTATTATCCTTCTCCATACAGCCACTATTATCCTTCTCCATACAGCCACTATTATCCTTCTCCATACAGCCACTATTATCCTTATTCCCAAGCAAATGCGTCAATGTTTATACATATAACGATATGCAGAGATATATTTGTAGCACCATTCACCCAGCTGCTGTACCAGTCCCACATGCGTCACTTCAGGTGATAGCTCATTCAGTTGTTAGCTCAGTGCCGGAAGTTCAGTAGTCTGACAGCGAGGGAGGTGAAGGATGAAGTGATAATGGCGGGGAAATGGACTGTTACAACCCACACCTCCGAGTGGCTGATTGCTGCTCTCAGCCTCTGACCTCTGACCCCAAACACCACTGACAATATGCAACGCTATTTGCCGTCATGAACTTGTACAAAACACTGAATGTCTTTATGTTGTTAAGGACAGAGAGAAGGTGCTTTTAAGACTAGAGTGCCACATTAACTCTCCACGTCACATATCACAGCGTATTTCGCGCGCTAACCCACCCCACATCACCCAAAACAATACTATAGAGCATCTCATAACATCACACTGCACATCACCACACGATACTGTCCTAACTCTACCTCCGCTATTGACCCCACTGACCCCTCTGCCTTCATCCTACACCACCTGCTTCAACCCACTCATCGCCATCCCCCCTCGCGCCAAACACGTGGTTACAGTCCCCTGCGTTTTCGTTGCCGGGCAACACGTATTTATCCGAACATTCATACATCATATTTTTGGAGTGAACAGAAGTCGGACCACGCCACGTGCTATGATGTTATTTGTTACTTGCGAATAGCAATCCATTTTATTTACATGCTCAATGTATTCCACCGTTCTTTAGACATAACATATGATATCAGTTGTTATTCAACTGGCGGAGTTTTGATAAAGTTGTGCATCTTCCCTTACTAAACAAGGGTATTTGATGTCTAGGAGTATCAACAAAAAACATGCTAGTTAAATCAAATAAGGAAATATTCGCACCTGTCAACAAGGTATTGAAGTAATCTGTAGCGTCCTTCTCTATGTGCTGGTTCAACACTCAAACGAGGCGGAAATAGCTAGATGAAGCTGTTGTCTGCAAGATCAGACTGGGTGAGTGAACGAGAGCGAGAGCGCGGCTTATGAACACTGATAGATGTTATTCACATGCCAAGCTTATGTAGCTTGGCTACGCTGGGAATGGCAAGAACAGCTTACCGCTGAGAGCTCAGCCTTGTGGAGTTGCGAAAAGAGCCCGGATTAAGAAAAGCATCACTCACAGTGGTAGTGCGGTGGCAACTCAAAACTCTAGAGCAGTCCATTCCACATGCTCACGCTTTCACTCCTTCCTCAATCACCAGGCATGCCTAGCTAACAATGCCTAGCGAACCTTGATGGCTCCACACGCGCACCCAACGCCCCAAACCATGCCCCCTACCCCACGCCCCACGCCCCACCCCCCCCCCACCCACCAATCCCATCCATGCAGCCACGGCTAGCTCGTCTTACATGAATAATAACGCGAAGTAGCGATGAAAGGTGGCTATCGATGCTTAACAGGAAACACAATTGACGTGGAAACGCCGCTATCAGCCTCTTACTCAGCCACACACTCGCAACAGAAGAATCATTTGCGATGGCTCTTCATGAGATTTCCTTGGTTTTCGCTTCCTGTAGGACATCTTCGCCAAGTTACCTTGATTGGATTTTTGTTGCTTTGTATCTGAAAACTGTTATTCCTTGATAAAAAAACCTGTGGTGTTTGGACCTTTCATGTAGGCTTATTTCACTATATGTAGTCATCGATGTGTGAACGTCATGATATTTCACGTAACGTTGTTTTTTGGGTTACCATATAGGTTATGTATTTGCCATTACACAAAGAATGGCATTTTCTATACACATCCCGACTTGATCGGTGGCCGATAAGTCCAAAACACGATTCATGCATTCATAAAAACGAGTCTTTTCAAAGAGCCTGATACATCATCCACTGGGTATTGAGCGGAGATAAATAGCTTGTTGACATGAAACGTCATACACGATCCAATCTCGGTATGCCGACCTGAACAATATGCCAGCGTGTATCATTTCTCGAGGCAGTCGCGTAACTATCATAAACAAATATCAATGACTCGACCAGCATATGTAGCAACATGTTTCGTTCTCACGCGCATCAGGTCAGATACTCATCAATGGGGTTGTTCCATTGATGTAGAGGCGCCCGTCCAGTTGCCCCACTGTCATCTCCAGCATTCAACCATTGTTGCTAAATTGTGTTCGTTTCAGATAAATCAATGACTTTTCATTAAATGTATTTCTTGCCTTGATTGACATGTGATAAGAGCTAATCTAACGAGAGATAAGCGCGTCTGCAGCGCCATTAATCATGTTGTATTGTACCAGTGGAAAGATCTTATTATTTGACATGTAATGCTGACAAGTTAGGTTTGTATTTGCAGTCAGAACAATAGGGTTTTTGAGCGCCATGTTTTTTTATTGTACCCCATGGACCGACAAATGGGTGCCTATGTGTATTTCGTGCTAAGAAGATCCTGAAATTTGAATCTAGGAATGCATAATGCCTCATTTGCATATTGCCTCATTTGCATAGTGCCTCTATGCGTTATCATTTGTTTCATTACAACAACGAATGTCGATTCCTTAGATTGATGTAGCGATAAACCACAGTTCGTTATATTTGCTTGGCCTTGGCGTCATTTGTAAGGTCTTTTAAGCATGCATATGTGTTTGTTTTCACTGTTGAACATATGATTGACAGGTTGCCTTTTTGATCGCGTGCCCGCTTTTCACCACACATATGTTCTATGTAATGGGCGTGGCTCAACGAGATGGCGTAGAATTAAAACTTCCTATCAAAGGAAAGAGTTAAGCCAGGTCTGCTGTGCAATAACATTACCAGGCTGACGCCATGCGTATATCACCCAGGCCTGCTGTGCAGTAACATTACCAGGCTGACGCCATGCGTATCTCACCCAGGCCTGCTGTGTAATAATGCGTATTCACCAGGCTGACGCCATGCGTATCTCACCCAGGCCTGCTGTGCAGTAACATTACTAGGCTGACGCCATGCGTATCTCACCCAATCATGCTGTGCAATAACATTACCAGGCTGACGCCATGCGTATCTCACCCAATCATGCTGTGCAATAACATTACCAGGCTGACGCCATGCGTATCTCACCCAGGTCTGCTGTGCAATAACATTACCAGGCTGACGCCATGCGTATCTCACCCAGGCCTGCTGTGCAGTAACATTACTAGGCTGACGCCATGCGTATCTCACCCAGGCCTGCTGTGCAATAACATTACTAGGCTGACACCATGCGTATCTCACCCAGGCCTGCTGTGTAATAATATTACCAGGCTGACGCCATGCGTATCTCACCCAGGCCTGCTGTGCAGTAACATTACCAGGCTGACGCCATGCGTATCTCACCCAATCATGCTGTGCAATAACATTACCAGGCTGACGCCATGCGTATCTCACCCAGGTCTGCTGTGCAATAACATTACCAGGCTGACGCCATGCGTATCTCACCCAGGCCTGCTGTGCAGTAACATTACTAGGCTGACGCCATGCGTATCTCACCCAGGCCTGCTGTGCAATAACATTACTAGGCTGACACCATGCGTATCTCACCCAGGCCTGCTGTGTAATAATATTACCAGGCTGACGCCATGCGTATCTCACCCAGGCCTGCTGTGCAGTAACATTACCAGGCTGACGCCATGCGTATCTCACCCAGGCCTGCTGTGCAATAACTGGAGTCTGTTGGTATTACGGCAGCTCACTACGTGTGAAATACTACGTCAAACCCACCTCGTCTAACTCAAGGTGTCTCATCCAAGAACTCAAGCTCTGTGTATGAACCTAAGGTGGTGTTTGGGGGCAGGATTTGTCCTAGTGACAGGGTAGGGGTGAGCCTCTGGGGTAACAAATTCGGTCAATATCTCAAGCACGTCAATATAAGAAAAGCGGACCTATCAATAAACACCATTCTTTATAAGATAAACCCATTGATATGCTGAATATGAAAAAGTTGGCCCATTTATATACCTTGATAAAATAAATGACATCGCGCGACCAATCCGACACTAGCGAAACAAATGCGCCATTACTTAGTCTACCCGATTCGTACATGTAACGAAAAGTGGCAAGGAATTAGTGCTTATGTGTCATAGGCGGGGAGATGGGGGAGGGATTGTCGCTGAACTTAGCCACACCTTGTTAGTCGATAATCGAAGAACCTTAAATAACGTGTACACAATCCGGGGGGGGGGGGGTGTTACTCGGCCTTATTTAGGATAGGGGTGTGCCGCAGGGACCTCGAAAACCCGTACACGTCGTACAAGGTCAGGGGATTTCCCGTTAGCGCACGTAGACCACTGTTACTGGATGTCATTTCCGTGGGTGTGCGGCAGGGGGAGGTGATGTCATTTCCGTGGGTGTGCGGCAGGGAGAGGTGATGCCACTGATGTCATGTAGAGCCGTATTGTTGTTCAGAGCCTTCAACAATATTTCATGTAACCATGGAATATTGTTGAATGTATGGGTGAGCTGCAGCCCCCCTGTCCTATGGGTCAGCATGTAAACACGGAATGTTGTGACACGGCTAATTAAACGGGGACAAGCAGCAACCAGTATAGCCTTACAAGATGTCTAAGCAGTCGTTTTACTTTCTCTTAAGCCGACGCAATGTAAAAAAATTGAGATCGATTCAGACAACTACCAAACACCAAACATACCCAAGTGATGGAGTTTTAGAATGCAATGATGTTCACGGACAATTTTATCCCTTTGCGGCGGGGGATTTCATCCATGGTAAGTACTTATAGTTCGATCAATTTGGAAGCGGTAAAAAGTCCGAATAATATAACCATGCCCATCTCATCCTCCTTATCTAACCCATAACGTCTGACACAGCACGTATAACCATGCCCATCTCATCCTCCTTATCTAACCCATAACGTCTGACACAGCACGTATAACCATGCCCATCTCATCCTCCTTATCTAACCCATAACGTCTGACACAGCACGTATAACCATGCCCATCTCATCCTCCTTATCTAACCCATAACGTCTGACACAGCACGTATAACCATGCCCACTCCATCCTCCTTATCTAACCCATAACGTCTGACACAGCACGTATAACCATGTCCATCTCATCCTCCTTATCTACCCATAACGTCTGACACAGCACGTTCACCACATCTGACATGGTGAGGTCAACCACATCTGACAAGGTTCAGTCGACCATATCTGACAAGGTTAAGTCCACCATATCTTCCATCTTCTCCGCGACATCCAACATATTGTACACCACAGCAGACAATGTCAATTCCACCACATGTAGTCCACAACATGCAGTCTATCACAGCTGACATGGTCTATTCCACCCCATGTAGTCTATCACAGCTAACATGGACTATTCCATCCCATCTGACATCTAGTCCACCACAGCTGACCAAGGTCCAGTCCTTAACACCTGAAATCCCATGGTTTGCTCTTAGGCCAGGCAGCCAAGCCCTGGGCATATGTATCATTTCATTAGAACTAGACGTCCTGAAGGGCTACCGTCAGATACCACCTTACAAATATTACAATGCAAGAACAGCAAGTGCTTATGATAACCATCCCATTGCTTCAGTCACCTGATTGCCATATACCTATCACCCACACAAACCCTTATCATTGGGTTTTTAGGTCCAGCTTTTAATTCCATGGAGATATAACAGTTTGGAACCAAATGCCCCATGTGCCTGTGATATGATAGCCAACTCATGGCAAAAGGCAATCAAATCCAACACACCTCCTTCAGATTTTATTCCACCACAGTGGAGTAGCGCTAGATGATATACAATTTGCCTTCAAATAATGCAACTTAATATGTACACAATATTTACATCACAGCATATAAAACATGTACAAATTGTCATATGTATATTGTATTTACATACAGCTTTGGGTAGACTTAAATAAATTCAATACAAGTATAAATCACCCCCAAATTACCAGTGGTCTCATCACCCCATATAGTTACCCCAATATCAGCTGAAGGTAGATCACCCAACACAAAATGAGGCCGGTGAGAGACTCCTTATTATGGGTTAAGTCAACATCATTCTGAATTGCTTCTTAATAATCCATCTACACCCATGTAGACTTTTGTATTCTTTCACCACTCTCTGCAGTTATACAATGTCTGTACAGGAGGAGAACCGAAGATGTCATACCAAGGTCATTTATAACACAAATATTGAGCTTTGCATGTTAAATACTGCATTTGGGGGTCACTTAAGTGATACCGGTGTAGAATACCTTCTCAGTGAAAGACCCAACTGCAATCTTAAGACACAATCAGAATAAGGACAGTGATAAAACCTATGAAAATATCCTTAGAATTGGCATAGGGCACAGACAAGCTCACATATACATCAACGCCTCACTTCAACAAATCACGGATACTGATGTCAGTTGATCTAAGTTGCCAACACGTACCACTGATAAGAGAAATATTACAAAGTATGCCAGCCTTCTAGGTAACCGTGACGATGTCTGAATAAACTGGAATGTAGAATGAGTCAATTGAATCACACAAATGGAAGGCAGTCCCCAGCTTTCTACACACATAATGACATATGGGTCAGTATTGCAGTTTGTAGGCTACAACCATCCCAACCAAACTATCAAAATAACAGCCACACCACACCTGGTACAAATCCCTGGTAACAGAATGAGAACATATATAGTGAAAATACTACAACATACATATCACAGACCCTGATAGTCATACTTGTGGACAAACCACACACAAACACACACAGGAGATACTCACACAATGACACACACACAATGACACACGAGACACACAATGAAACACGAGCTACACACAATGACGCACGAGCTACACACACATGGAGTGGCAGCATCAGTGGAAGGCGTAGAGGAGGAGGAGGATGATACAGATGGCTATGACGAGACCCAGGATGATGGAGTCGCGACGTTTCCTCAGGTTGATCCTCTGCATGAGGCTGTTGATCACGGGGAAGCGATCTGACGCCAGGGGTCAAGGGTCACACTCAAACATTGGTTCTAATCTAAATAAAGGGAGTTGTTGAGAAATCTGGCAGTGGTTTTTTATGGGGAACTGAAATATTCTTTTCAATATTAGTTCAATAGGTTCAGCTTGATATCAGTTACATATATCCACATAAATTTTCCGTCAAATGATCACTGTTTTGACCAAGAAAGTTGCCGCCATGACAGTTTTTATGAAGCCATTGATTAGCTCTGGCGATGTTGTCAGAGCTATAAAACATGCATTGGGTATAAGAACTGATCTAGCAATAGGAAGTGTCGACAATCTGGGCCAATCAGCGACTTCACAGAGGTGTTATTAGAAGGATACTGGCAAGAGAGTTCATTTTCTGGGTAATTCCTGACAAGGCCCCTTTCTGACTCCGTAAGTTCTCCTTTGTTGCCATGGCAATGCTTAAACAACAAATACAAAAATAGTTCAAAATCTAAGATTCAAGGTAATTGAGTATCTTGCAACAAAATAAATATACAGAATATCCTCGGGGATAAAGAACGGGTTATATTTACCTTATTTGCTCGTCCACAAGTCGGTCAGAACTGAAATACACAACCATACAAAACTAAAAATGGGCCGCTTTCAATCAAACTGAACAGCAATACAGATGTTTTACATTACAATAACTCATCCTGTTTAATGTTTCTGGTCTAGCTCAAGGTAAACAAATAAATTTACCTTTCAGCAACTCAAATTAATGAATATTCGTGAGACCTCCCCTGTACAATAACATAACCATCCCTGTATAGCTACATGGCCAATGCTGTATATCTATATAACCACCCCTGTGTAGCTTCATGACCACCCAAGTATAGCTATATAACCAATCCCTGTATAGCTACATGGCCAATGCTGTATGTCTATATAACTACCCTCATATAGCTATATTACCATCCCTGTATAGCTACATGGCTAATGCTGTATATCTATATAACCACCTCCATATAGCTATATAACCATCCCTGTATAGCTACATGGCCAATACTGTATAGCTTCATGACCACCCCAATATAGCTATATAACCATCCCTGTATAGCTACATGGCCAATGCTGTATGTCTATATAACCACCCCCATATAGCTATATAACCATCCCTGCATAGCTACATGGCCAATGCTGTATGTCTATATAACCACCCCCATATAACTATATAACCATTCCTGTATAGCTACATGGCCAATGCTGTATATCTATATAACCACCTCCTATAGCTTCCTGACCACCCCTGTATAGCTACATAAACACCCTTGTATAGCTATATTACCTATAACTATATAACCATCCCTGCATAGCTTTATCACCACCACTGTGTACCTAAATAACCACCCCTGTATAGCTTCATGACCATTCTAGTACAGCTATATAACCACCCCTGTATAGCTATATAACCACCTCAGCATAGCTATATAACCAACCCTGCATAGCTATATAGCCACCTCTGTATAGCTATATAACCACCTCAGCATAGCTATATAACCAACCCTGCATAGCTATATAACCAACCCTGCATAGCTATATAACCACCTCAGCATAGCTATATAACCAACCCTGCATAGCTATATAGCCACCTCTGTATAGCTATATAACCACCTCAGCATAGCTATATAACCAACCCTGCATAGCTATATAACCAACCCTGCATAGCTATATAACCACCTCAGCATGGCTATATAACCAACCCTGCATAGCTATATAACAACCCCTGTATAGCTATATAACCACCTCAGCATAGCTATATAACCACCACATAAAGATTCATAGCCTCCCCTGCTACATAACCACATCACCATCTCAAGGAAAGACTAATACAAGTTTTATGATGGTTGGAGTAATACAGGAGACTCAACACAGGCAACTGACTTCCTGAGGTGTTCGTGTTCTTTCAGGTAGTGGTCTTGTCTTGTGGAATTCTTGAAAGCACTGTCCACACACAAACAGAACATTAGTAATTCATGAGCAACAAGCTTGCATGGATCACTGTACTACAAAGACATACAACCAGCAGAAGCTCACTTGATATCTCGATGCACCGATCCCAACAAGTCCTCCCTGTCACGGTAAGCCAGGATGTTGGCCTTGGTTTTGGTGAACTCATGCGAGTAGTCTTGCAAGATGTCCCGGTGCCTCTGTAGTGTATGGAGTAGGGCAGCGCCCTGGGAGTTCACGCCAATGTTCTGGGTGTACTCAGCCATCTTGTCATTTACCTCTGTTAGCTGTTGAGCAACAATGTAAATATATATATATATATATATATATATATATATATATATATATATATATATATATATATATATATATATATATATATATATATATATATATATATAGTCCAGTAAGTCTGACTGAAAGCATCAAAGTCCAATATGTCTTACAGAAATTTAGCCAACCAAATCAAACCAAATGAAATAATAGATTTTGACTTCATGTGGCTTTCAATGACAAGGTGCTATTGTGACAGAGATGAGCGGGGATGATTGTGATGCTAGGACACCACTCCTTAAGTGACAGAGATGAGCGGGGATGATTGTGATGCTAGGACACCGCTCTTTAGGTGACGTCACTCATTTGACACGAACATCTCGCCTAAATTGACTGATTGAGCTCAGAGAAAATACTGAACACAATGAATTTAACAATAAACAATACCCCCACACGCATGCCCATTCCCGTCAATCAACTTCTCTGTTGAATTCCATTTCATATTCATGCCAGGTGATGTTAACTATTCACCGATGTTACCATGTCATATTCATGCCAGGTGATGTTAACTATTCACTATGTTACCATGTCATATTCATGCCAGGTGATGTTAACTATTCACCGATGTTACCATGCCAGGTGATGTTAACTATTCACTGATGTTACTATGCCAGGTGATGTTAACTATTCACCGATGTTACCATGCCAGGTGATGTTAACTATTCACGGATGTTACCATGCCAGGTGATGTTAATTATTCACCGATGTTACCATGCCAGGTGATGTTAACTATTCACGGATGTTACCATGCCATTAATGTTGTTCACACAAGATAAAAATCACAAGCCAGTAGTTCTCACTCTGGCCAGGAGCTGTTCTATTTCCATGGCCATGGTCTCAAACATGTGATCACTGTTGGACTTGTTCAGTAGTGGACTTGTGTCTCTGTAATCAACAACAACACATGTAAACAACATTAATATGTTGATTATTGATTGTCTGAGTGTAATCTTATGAATCTAGATACCAAAATCAATGTATTCATCATTGGAATGCTGCTGCCAATGTGAGGATGGCGTAAGCATAAAAAATAGCGGGTGGGGAAATTTTGCACCAGCTCAGTTAGGTCCGCTGATAAGGAAATGTACTGGCCCGAACGGCTGGGATGCTGGCCTGGGGACATCAGGCTGTATAACTTGCCATGGAGTTCTGCTTTGCTACATGAATATATAGCACTCACCCTGGGGTGGCCAGCTCTTTGAAGCTGCTGTAATTTGTGCCCAGCTTACTGAAGGACACAAGCTTAAGGTCTGTCTCATTTTCAAGCTGTCGGGCCTGCTTCCTAAGATCTGTAACAAAGATAAGTTAGAATAGTTAGAAAAAGAATCATCTGTTCCATAAAGTGCATGTGGTAGTTCAGTACAGCTCCTAGATCTCAAAGCTGTTACATTCTCCAAGGTGTGCCAATAGAAGGCGATTTGTGTGACTTACCGTTAATGAGAATAAGGTATACATATAGTACATTGCAAAAACATGCATGGAACATTCAGAACCCATTTATTCTAGCTGGCAACCACAACCACTGACACTATGTCTCATTTAGGAAGCTACACGTGTCATAGTGGCGACCATTGGTGAAGTGACCGTTGCATTTGTAAGTGCTAAAACGAGACGATGGCAGTGTAGATAGAATGAGAACTAGTACCCAATGGGCCTCATTACAGACCGGTGGGGGCTATAGCTGTTGGTTGGGGCTATAGCTGTTGTTTGGGGCTGTAGCTGTTGGTGGGGGCTGTAGCTGTTGGTGGGGGCTGTAGCTGCTATATATCCTTGCAACTGTCCCACTCTTATTCATGATTCGTACCAAATAGAAACTAGTACTGATCAGATTACCACCAGACAAGCTTGTGACCATGGAAAGATGTGGATTCTTCATGAGTAAGTGATGGGTTTGGGGGCTCTATCTGTTTGATTACAGCTGAGCCTCATAGTCAGAACCACACAAGTAGGACAATGACCCATTTAATTCAACCCGATTCACAGCGTTAGCATATCTTCTCAGAAACGTTTGAAAATGTGTACTCATGTAATTATGCATATAGGACTACATTTCAAGACAAGACATTAATTCAAATACAAGGCTACAAAACCATATTTACAGAAACTTAAGTCAGTTTTTCACAGCTAACTTAAACAAGAGGCCACTAGGCCTGGAAGCACTGCTACTTTTGATAAAATTTTAATTTAAATCATTAAGCTGCATTAGATTTGAATGGTGCATGAGATTTCCAATAATAACTCAAGGGTCAAAGGTCATGCCAAGCTGATTTTTAGTATGCAAGGACCCATTTACCTTTAGTTTGCTGCATTAGTAATGTACAGGCATCATGCCGGAGCTGCATTGTTTAGGCCAATCTTGCATTTGCAAGTATGACTTGTAGAAATTGCTATAACTAAGCAACATTTCCTGTATCTACAAACACTGCTCTATATTTGTCTTATTTGTAGTTGTAACTGTATCTTATCTTGCCATATGCACAAGTTGAACACCGAGGATAGAGATTTTATTGTTCAGAAAAAAACCCCAAATGACACATCATAGGAATTCCCAGCAACTCATCGTGTCCACAATCACGGTTGTTTCGAGTCTGAAGGTAAAAAGTTACTCTAAAGTCACTGTTCAGAATAAAGTCACTTTGTTTGAATCCCTAGAAACAAACGTTACAGCTGTATATCACCATAAAAAATGTCACTACCTACAGAAGACTAGTCGCTGTCTGCTATTGTGGATTTCTCATTAACAAAACAACCATTTCGTTCAAGATGTAAGGCGAAATAAACTATTCCTGCAGAATTATGGGGAGAAAATTACATAATACGTCATGGGAATCCCTCTTCCAGCCAATGACAATAACTGTGAAATATGGCGACTACGTCCCCGATATCATAGCCCAAACAGGAGGTATCCCCAAATGTCATAAGTTGAGTGTAGCACTGGGATCTAAACCTGGGATCAAAATGAAGAAAATCAGCCGTTGGTCCATCCAACCAGGGGCTCAGAATTTCTACTGGTGCGACACCTTGCAGGGTCGCGCACGCTAAAAGGGTCATCATGCGTCGTTCGTCAGAAGTTCAGTTATGCATGGCACTAAATGCGCGCACACAAGGTAAGTCGTGATGACACCTCACAGCATTGCGCAAGCCAAAACAGTCACAACGGGTTGTCTCTCAGCAGTTCTGTTATGCATCGCAGGGTTCAACACTAACGGTTGTCCACTTGCCTGGGACAAGTCATTTGGCCTGTCGGGCAAGCAGCTAGTCCAGTCAGCTTGTCCTGCCGGACAAGTGATTTTTATGAGCCAGGCCTGCATTCCGCGGGGCCGGGATAATAGTTTCACACTGAGCAGGGCCTTTATCACACGGTCGGTGAGAAGCAGGCGCGTGACTACCGTCTTTAATTGACTGCGTTAAGTAAATACACCGATCGATAGATAAGAGATGACAGTCTTGTTGTTTATGGTTCGAATTACAATTTACGCAGACACTAACAAAGAGATACAGTGCTGGGACACATTATGTTTGCTCATGCTCGGATTGTCAAATTTGATACGGCTTGCGGAGCAATTACCATGTACTGCAAATAATTTAGAACCGTAAATAAAATATTGGGGGTTTAGCAGTGTTTAGGGCACTGAAGTAGACCCGAGCCACAACAAGCACGGATTTACCATGAGCAGTACATGAGCTTGGTTTGAGACTATAAAAAGCAAACTTGACAGTGATCAGAATGAAGTGCACTATTAGATTCAATTACACGATTCAACGGTTATGTCCCGTTTAGCTACATTTCTATTTATCCTGAAAGATATTGTAGCTTTCAACGAGTGTTGTTTAGATTATTGCATGTTTGTAATTTTTCTGTGATAAGGTGCCAGACACGAAAAGAATGCTACGATGAACGAAGAACCACTTTTCGCTTACCATGCTGTTTTAGGACACTTTACAGTACTAGATGATACTAATTAAGAGTACAGATAACTTACGATATTACATGCTTGTAACTCAACTCACGCAGGAAAAGAAGCAAAGCATTAGTTTCATATTTAGTTACTGTATATCTAACCATTTATAGTAAAAAAATACGCCTCCGTTGTCTACTTGTCGTTTGGCCCTAGCATTCTCGCACCGATCGGGCGTTTCTTAGTATGCACAGACCAGTGTCAAAATGTTATTCAACAGCACATAATCAACGCTATTTACCAATTATGTTCTATAGATGTCTTAATGCGTGTCATTCAGAATTTGATACAAACTAAAAGGTACTCAGCGTTAACCTGCAGGTTTTCGGTAGTTGTTTTTCTAACAAATTTCTCAAAACTAACATGATATAAATAAATAAGCGCACCAATCGCAAGCGCTGCCGGAAATGACGTGAGCTGACAGTGAATGCCACTCACCAACCCTGAGTGTCACAAAAAAGTACAAGAAAGGTAGACAAGTCTCCCAACAGTCATGCGATCAGAATAAGAGGAAGCGCAAATTCTCGCCCACATGGAAAGATACGTTTTCAAGGGTGGACTCACATTACGTGTTACCCACGAAGTGCATGAGTTAGGGTCAACTCGTCCCCAAACCAACTTGTCCCCAGACCAACTCGTCCCCAAACCAACTCGTCTCCAGACCAACTCGTCCCCAAGTTCTAAGATTAATAGCGGACTTGCGTGTGATTCAATTACGTACAATAACGTTGAGTTTAAACATAATCAACATAAATTTCTATTATTTTGACAAGCAATGTTGTCCTCCTAAACAGCTTAACTACTCTCGGTGCCGACGCACCATGCCTTAGCCTCCTAGCTCGCCAGTCACAAGCGGACAGAGCGCGGCGGCTTGGGCGTGGCATACGGTGGTTGCGCTTGGGTAGGTTAGGGGAGGGGGGCAGGGTAGCATCGGGAAGGGCAGGGTAGTCGAGTAGGGCAGCGGCAGCGTAGGGTCGGGTAGGGTAGCGTCGTATGGGTAGGGTAGCCCTACCCTCCCCTTCCCGACTACCCTACCCTACCCGACGCTACCCTACCCGACCCTACGCTGCCGCTGCCCTACTCGACGCTGCCCTTCCCGATGCTACCCTCCCCTCCCCTACCCTACCCAAGCGCAACCACCGTATGCCACGCCCAGGCCGCCGCGCTCTGTCCGCTTGTGACTGGCGAGCTAGGAGGCTAAGGCATGGTGCGTCGGCACCGAGAGTAGTTAAGCTGTTTAGGAGGACAACATTGCTTGTCAAAATAATAGAAATTTATGTTGATTATGTTTAAACTCAACGTTATTGTACATAATTGAATCACACGCAAGTCCGCTATTAATCTTAGAACTTGGGGACGAGTTGGTCTGGAGACGAGTTGGTTTGGGGACGAGTTGGTCTGGGGACGAGTTGGTTTGTGGACGAGTTGACCCGATCCCGAAGTGCATAGATTTTTCAATTACTACAGGCAGATTTGGATAAGCGGTGTTTTTCCTCCCCGATTATGCAGAAATTAATCGATAAGAGAACTTCCTATGAATATTCTTTATATCTGAAATTATTAGAAATAAATACAGCATTGAGATGTAATTGTTCGAAGTAATTAAGAATGAATATGACAGGCGGGGGGGGATCACTTTATAAACAATGGATTGATTAGATTGCTGCGCAACAACAATTAATAAAAAATAACACTTATGAATACCTGCAGCCTGGAGGGGGCACTCAGCCTTGTCCTGAGTAGGGGTGTGCCCCGAGACATTGAAAACCTGTACCCGTTGTACAAGGTGAAAATGGCAAAAGCATACCCCGTCATACAGCAACCTGAGCATTTCTATTTTCTTACATCACAACATAATGCAGTATACTGGAAAATAACATCTATCAATATTGACGTCAAAACGAAAAACCGCCACATGAGTTGTCAATTGGTTTCAATAGACCAGTGACACCTGGACATCCGAAATCTGCGTCGAACTTGCTCAGTCTCGTAGCCCTCAGCGAGTCAATCGTCTTTTATCGCCCAATTTGTTTAGATCAGGCCAAAATGCATTACAAGGCATATTCGATGTTATTGGAAAATTTATAACAAGTACAGCGCAATTTAAATGGAGGTGGTATGGTACTTTTCGTATTTTCTTTCAACTACACAGACATTTGACAGATACCTTCCCAGTGATTTCCCAAATCCAACATCTTTCCTCGATTCATGACGTCATTTGCTACACGTATTGGACGGTAAACCAATTAGAATATCGTCAATATTTGCGCAGTTATGGGTTGAATCAATAACCTCGGGTTGTGATCATTGAGTACCATGAATTCTGATGACTTCGCGTCTGATGTTCTATTAATTAAAATCCAGCGTTATATTTAGTATTTGTGTTGGATTATTTGGCTTCATCCAAAAATTTTTGTGTTGTAATATGCAATAGTGTTGGTTCATACAAGGAGTTATAACCTTTAGTTATGCAACTCCTTGGTTCATATCAATGCACTAGTATTAGGAAAGATTCTTAACCATTGCTGAATATCTTCTTGTTTCTAGCAATGATCCAATTAAGGTTCAATTTGAAGTGACCCAGTACGCAATTAGTCCTCAAGTCTTTGTGTTAAATGGTGATGATCTTGTAACTTACTGTGGTAGTAAATAATTTGGGTGCAAATAACCATTATAAATATCCCCCCATATTACTAACATAGCTGCATCAACACTTATGTTTATGGAGGAGACAGTTTACAAACACACCGTCTCTAGAAAATTAGATTCAATTGTAGATAATCAAGACTAGATGTGATTGTAAGAGTTAGGTCCCCAAAAAATGCCTTAATGTAACGTTAATATCCCCTATACTGGGCAACTTGTAAACAAAACACTTCCAAGCTCACATTTACATGTGACAGTCCTCCAAAATGATGGGCTACAGTAAATTTAGGGTGACAGCACAAAATTTTAACTATTCATAATCCATTTTCGAAGCCTTGATTTTCAAACAGAAAATACGTCTTATCTGTAAGAATATATAATAAAAACATCACATAAGCAAGAAGAAAGGCACTTCTTCTTATAATTTATTTACAAATCATCTATATTTACACAACGCACACAACAAATGGCATAGACAGCATACTTTGAGCCATACATTCAAAATGCTTGTAGTTTAGGCATCCTAAAGTGTAGAGAATCCCCCAAAAGATCAAGCCATCTCATCAATACAGATATCATTTGGTGGCAATCTTCAGTTCTTCATACAGACTTGCTCTGGGTGGGAGGAATCTCATCAAAATCATCCAAGAATTTTTCTTGCTTGACAGCTTTTATTGTGTAGATATCTGTTACATGTTGAGGAAATTAAAAGTTTGGTGTCTGTCTAGTAATAAGTGATTCAAACAATTTGGACAAATGATTTCATGGTGACTACTAGCCCTACAAGACGTCTGAGTAGACGTCTTACTTTCTCAGAAAACGACGCAATGAAAAATAATTGAGATCGATTCAGACAACTACCAAACACCAAACATACCCAAGTGATGAGTTATAGAATGCAATAATGTTTTACGGACGATTTTATCCCTTTTCGGCGGGGGATTTCATTCATGGTAATTATTTAAAGTTCGATTAATTTGGGAAGCGGTAAAAACACAGCAACATGTTTGTTTTCAAGTTCAAGACCACGTACATCGCGCATGCTCAGAATGACGACTAATGCTAAACCCGGGGGGGGGGCACTTAAGTGTATAGAGGTAGTATACATGTGCCGCGCGACCGGGTATGTTTTTTCCGTCTCTCGTCTTGTACGACGGTTTATACATTACCATAATACCTTGTACGACGGGGTATACTTTTTGCCATTCTCAACTTGTACAACAGGTACGGGTTTTCGAGGTCCCGCGGCACACCCCTATCCGAGTTAGGGTCAAGTGCCCCCACGGGATGCTAAGACAATGGAAATGAGGCGGCGGTAAATCACGCGACACAATATTTTTTCAAAATGGCGATCATGGTATCTTGACTTTTCGGAAATGATGTATCGATGGGATTTCTTGAAGACCAAAACGTGTGCTTTAATGAAGCGCGAAAACCGTCGTATCGTAACGGTATAAATTCATGTTACCGTTACGACCGGAGCTAGGTGACTACATACAGTACTAAAACAGATTATCTAATCAACTTTACAATTTTATCCAAATACAAAAACACAATGGAAAAGCATAGCTGTTGAGCTATTAGTCTTATGGCAGTTATGCAAATAATACATAAGGGTATGACTAGCTCCGGTGTAACGGTAACATGAATTTATACCGTTACGAACAGTTAGTCAAAACACAGTCGGCGATATTTAGTTTGGACTATATCTCGCGAAGGGCTACATTTCGCACCTAGAAAATAACATATATCAAGAGCCTTTACAAAAAATAGACCTTTCGCTCCAAAAAACTTACCACCACTCGACGCTATTCTTCAATAAATGCCATCGATAGTTCGTTTCCGAACAAATCGCGATACGAAGTCTGCCATTTTGGAAACTATTAATTCTCGCGATTTCCCGCATTGCCTTAGCATCCCAAGTGGGGGGCACTTACCCTAACTCGGATAGGGGTGTGCCGCGGGACCTCGAAATCCCGTACCCGTTGAACTCGTTGAGAATGAGAAAAAGTATACTCCATCGTACAAGGTATTATGCGATTGTCTAACCCGTCGTAAAAGTCGAGATGTCAAAAAACCACCCCCTTCGTGCGGCACATGTATACTATATCATTACACTTAAGTGCCCCCCCCGGGCTTAGCATTAGACTTCGTCATTCTGCGCATGGGCAATGCATGTGGTCTTGAACTTGTAAACAAACATGTTGCTGTGTTTCTGACTTTTTACCGCTTCCCAAATTGATCGAACTATAAATAATTACCATGGATGAAATCCCCCGCCGAAAAGGGATAAAATCGTCCGTAAAACATCATTGCATTCTATAACTCCATCACTTGTGTATGTTTTGTGCTTGGTAGTTGTCTGAATCGATCTAAAAATATTCGCATTGCGTTGTTTCGAAAAAAGGTAAGACGTCTACGCAGACGTCTTGTAGGGCTAGGGTATGACCTGAGTGTGGTGTTTTTGGTACCAGAAACAAAGCAAACAAGTGATAAGTTTAACTTGGCCAAAATAGAAGCTTATGTTCGTATACCAAAATCAAGAACCAGCGCCATCTCGAAGAATCACTTTAATGTTTCGTGTTCAATTTATCTGATTATACAACGTGAATTTCAATGGGCGATAAAGGATACAAATGCCGAGTACTCCAAGTCCAAGTAAAGCGCCGGTCACTCTGTTGCGGGTCTTCATAACATTCTTGCCAACAGCTCGATTTTTGTTCATTCCTTCTATTTTCCTCACAAAATGCTTTTCTGCGTCATTGAGTTTTGAGAACTCTTTGCTCATGTCAACCCGGGGCATTTGTTGATTGTCTGCCATTTTTTCCTTTGAAGGGTAGTTATTGAACGAGTACAAGATAAAATGGGGAATAGTTATGTATTCAAGAAACACCGTGTCTATCGACGTTATGATGACCATGATTTAATGACGAACATAATGTAAACTGCGTTGTGTACTACCTCAAGCCAAGAGGCTGATAAACATAAACCTTCTTCATCAACGCCTCTTGTGGGGATTGGAGGTGGGGGGGGGGTGTGGGGGGGTTGTTTATCATGGTTTTAAATATTACTCTGTGTGTGTGTGGGGGGGGGGGTGTTAATGATTATTTATTTCAAGCCAAATCACAATGGTTTCATTTTGTTTTAAATCTGCATTAAGAAAGAAATAAGATAAGGTATTTAGTGTTTTGAAATTTCGACGTGAAAATTAATTCAAAATACTGGTGAAAATGTACATTCCACCAACGAGGCCACAATTTTTTTTAAATATATAACCGCTGGAAAACATTTTACATTCACTTGGGAGGCGAGGAGGGCATTTTGTTTTCTGTTGCATGAAGTTGCGAACACTCAGCCCTCCACAGTGAACGTGCTCTTAATTGTAAATAGATGTTTCTTTTCGTGATTTTTTTTATTGATTGGAAAACTTACATCGCAGTAAATTTGTGGCTTGAGAAAATCTGTCCAAATTACTAATGCACTGATTGTTGAGAACCCATTTTCTCCGGCAGGTGCCATTTCGTAAATGTTCCACCTTTCAGACGAAAACTGCCGAATCCGAGGTAATTTTTTTGGACCATACGATAGGGGGAAAAATGATGCTCCGGCTGCGAACAGCTGCTATCGCGGACTAGATTACAGAATGTCCGACCTCTTTACGCACTTTTAAAGTACAGTCCGTACTTTACAAGCCAGTGCGATTAACTCTTCAGTTTCAGCACGTTTTTGAAACCAGTTTTATCACCTCACTCATAGTTATTTGAAAGCATTATGTCAAGCTCTCAAATCGAAAAAGTGATTCATCAAGGAGGGTGTCATTGCGGTGCGGTAAGATTCGAAGTGTCCGCGCCTGCTGACGTCACAGTTTACGCATGCAAGTGAGTCCTGTTAGGCCTTGATGCAAACATCCTTATCATTTCTGTCTATCGGCGTAATTGCGGGTCTTCGGATCCGTATGTCATGCGCATGTTTTCTGAGCTCAGATCTATCAGACATATATGATAGATATGCTGTCTGCTAATTCTTGCCGACTGATGCTCGGGTTTATTGATCTGATCTGATCTATAACATCAACGACTGAGGCTTGGACCGATAACATTAACGGCTGATGCTTGGGCCTTAATACATCAACGACTGATGCTCGGGCCTTATAACATCAGCGACTGATGCTCGGGCCTTATAACATCAACGACTGATGCTCGGGCCTTATAACATCAACGACTGATGCTCGGGCCTTATAACATCAGCGACTGATGCTCGGGCCTTATAACATCGACGACTGATGCTCGGGCCTTATAACATCAACGACTGATGCTCGGGCCTTATAACATCAACGACTGATGCTTGGGCCTTATAACATCGACGACTGATGCTTGGGCCTAAGATAGAACTAGACAAGATATCCGACTCTTGTCATTTGGGGCCTCTCAACCGTGACACATATACGGTGGCCCCAGCCGCACGGCGAGTTTCCTCAACTAAAGCATTTGCCGACGACGGTCATTGACCCTACTACAGATTTGTCTTCTCATATCAATGTGAATTAAACATATCAAATAAATAAATCAAACAAAAAAGTTAAAATCTCTTTTTCAAGAACATGTTGGCATTTTTTCCTGATGATCAAACGAACTGACAGTCAGTGACAGTGGTGGTTACCAGACAGTCTGACAGTCACTTTTAGCATGTATTAGGGCCCACTGACAGTGCCTCAAATCACTGACCTGGAGATCGATATATTCTAATTTGTTTTTGAAAGTGGATAAGGTGACGCGCCGCTTGGAGCGCCACTAGCGCATTGTGTCACACGGAATAGACGGGGAGTCGGATATCTTGTTCTAGTAGTATCTTTGCTATAACATCAGCGACTGATGCTTGGGCCTATAACATCAGCGACTGATGCTTGGTCCTATAACATCAGCAACTAATGCTTCGGCCTATAACATCAGCGGCTGATGCTTGGTCCTATAACATCAGCAACTAATGCTTCGGCCTATAGCATCAGCCACTAATGCTTCGGCCTATAACATCAGCGACTGATACTCGGCCAGACACATCAGCGACTGATGCCTAGAAAGATTACATCCGCGCCATGATCTGTGCAAAAATTATATACCATGCAAGCACTAAGCAATCCCCCTTGCTTTATTTAAGCAACATAGTGTTCGAGAGTAAAGCAATCTTCGCTATGGATATCCAATCATTGTGCTATTTATTATTTACATATTTTAACTCATTGTACTTTTAATCTGTTTTTTCCAGCTGTAGCATCTGCTACAAGAAACAAAACTTCCACTTCATTGTGCCTCACAGTGCTTTCAAACTCCTCGAGGTAACCACCTTAGTTTCTGCATTGTGCCTCACAGCACTTTCAAACTTCTCCAGGTAACCACCTTAGTTTCTGCATAGCGCTAAACCTCCAGGTAACCACCTTAGTTTTTTGTGCCCCATTTCCTCCTCGAGTCTCACCGGTTTCTGCATTGTGCCCCACAGCGATTTCCAATCAATTGCATAAATCGCAATGGCGAAAGTGGATACCGAGTTTTAACTGCATAGTATCTTCATTTTGTGGAGGGCTTGGCAGTGTCGTTAGTGGAGGGCTTGGCAGTGTCGTTTGTGGAAAGCTTGGCAGTGTCGTTAGTGGAGGGCTTGGCAGTGTCGTTAGTTAGTGGATCGTGGAGGGCTTGGTAGAGTAGGGGCTTGGCAGTGTCGTTAGTAGAGGGCTTGGCAGTGTCGTTAGTGGAGGGCTTGGCAGTGTCGTTAGTAGAGGGCTTGGCAGTGTCGTTAGTGGAGGGCTTGGCAGTGTCGTTAGTGGGCTTGGCAGTGGTAGAGGGCTTGGCAGTGTCGTTTGTGGAGGCTTGGCAGTGTCGTTAGTGGAGGGCTTGGCAGTGTCGTTAGTGGATCGTTAGTAGAGGGCTTGGCAGTGTCGTTAGTGGAGGGCTTGGCAGTGTCGTTAGTGGAGGGCTTGGCAGTGTCGTTAGTGGAGGGCTTGGCAGTGTCGTTTGTGGAGGGCTTGGCAGTGTCGTTAGTGGAGGGCTTGGCAGTGTCGTTAGTGGAGGGCTTGGCAGTGTCGTTTGTGGAGGGCTTGGCAGTGTCGTTAGTGGAGGGCTTTGGAGGGCTTGGCAGTGTCGTTAGTGGAGGGCTTGGCAGTGTCGTTAGTGGAGGGCTTGGCAGTGTCGTTAGTGGAGGGCTTGGCAGTGTCGTTTAACTGCATCTTATCAAAGGAACCGCAGTGGAGTTGGCGCACATTATTTTCTGATCAATTAATCATAAACTTATTAATACTTTATGTCCCCAACGTTCATTTAAAACCTTACCACGGCACAAATTCGTTCAGTAACCGGAGTTTGACCTAGGCTCGTTCATGCAGACCAAACGTTGGTCCTTGTTTTATTTCACTGTACTAATATCCCAATGCACGAATCATCAATGAATCATAACGACGCACGCTGTTGTTTTATGTATATAAGGGGGAAGATTCTTTGACCACATATACGTTCAACACACACCAAGCACAGCACAAGTTCTGTCGTGTGTGTGGCGTCCAGAGCTTCTACCAACCACGATCTAACCCCGATGGCTATGGTCAGCTCATTTACACCTACATTTCTATCACATTGTCTCGTATGCAATTTGTTTTTTTTTTGCAACCGCCGTTATTTACATAACTGTGTGCGTGCGTGTGCGTGCATGCGTGTGTGTGTGCTTGACCTTGACCTTCTTTTGTGATTGCTGCAATACATAAAGTCTATTGGTTTTTCTTATGTATTCTACCAATTCGGTCTCATTTTATCTGCCATCTAAACGAATATCTGATAAGCTAATTCCGGTTGGCTTGAACCTGAAAAACCACGCACCACCGCCACGACGCCTTAACTTAGTGTATTAACCTCTATTGGTGAATTCATCTGGCTGGTTTCAGGGATCATGCCGCATTGCATTGACTCAAACACCATTGTAAACACAAATAGGTTGGATTTCGATGGTCGGAACTGGGAGACGTCGATGGAGGAACAGCAAAAGAGCAACGATGGTATAGGTCAATGGTCCAAGCATCAATCAACTGACATTGGCCAGAAAGAAGTTGAATAGATGGCGATTGGGCTGTATTGATTTATTGATTGCACGATGCTGGTGGATACATTCATACCAACTGAAGCAAATTTATATCATTTGAATTTCCTTTTTTGAAAAATATCATATCAACTGACAAATATGTACAGGCACTAGTGGTGATAGCCACTCAGAATACATGTCATTACAGAATCAGACCATAAAGACCACATTATTTACATGAAGCTCTGCAAGAAATGCTACCAGATAAATCCATGTATCTAATGTCTTATAGAATTGCTCACAAAACATTCATGTTAAACTTATTGAGAACAGCTACAAATATGATTTTCTATAAAAAATCGTTCGGTTATTCAAAGTTATTACAATCTGTTATTTACAGCGTTGTTATGTACGCTACAAAGTTGCGTTATTGAAACAATATGTTGATATAAAACCGATATATGAATGGAGAAACGCCATTAGCATAGATTTAAGGTTTAGTAGCCATATCCTTTTTCTGATGACAAGTAAGGTCGTGAACCGGAAGTGTCCGGCTGCATGAATCCCCTAGAACCGGAAAGTGAGCCCGCGGACTGCATCATAGCCCCGCGGGACGCGGACAGCGCTGTGTTCTTATGGATCGGGGGCATATAACCTTGTAGGTTAACCTCCTTTGGTGGTTCCCTCATTTCCTGACGGACGATCATAACGTACGTTATCTGTCACAGAGATGAAATGAAGGGTCATTTGGAGGTTGATAATTTCTCATGGTTGGCAAAATCTGACTTGTGGCTGTTACTATTTCCATTGATAATTCAGAAAAGTATTATACAATTCGTGCATATAGAAACACGTTTCTTCGCACGCACTTATGACCGCCCCCGTTTGTACAAAAACATTTTTCAAATCTATATTTACACACACACCACCTTACCTGCACAACCACGCTTGCACACCCTAACTTACACGCCCACAATTAATCCTGATTATAACGCTCAGACAATTAATCCTGATTATAACACACCAGTTCTAAAACATTTCAACTTCTCATTGTTTTATAGAAGTAAATAAACCCAAACGAATGTTTCGTTCGGTCAATGAAAACGGAAATGATTAGCTTGTGTGTATCTGCACGTACATATGCCATGGAAGCGAAGATGGAGAAGAAAGCCGACACGAGACAGAGTCCATACGAGTATGAGAGGTAGTTGAAGAAGGGGTTGGGGAGCCAGTTTCTGTCACGGTAGAACATGACAGCAAACACCAGCAGTGTCACGCTCTCCACCACAGCTATCACAAGAACAGAACGATCACGTGGTCAGCGGGATCAGGATTATGGTTTGTGGCAGAAAGATGATTGAATGGCGATACATGGCATTTTGGTCAAGTTTCAACACGTGTGAGCAAACTTCGAATAGGACGAATGAGAAGAGAAACAATGGCAGAATTAATGTGGCCACAAATTTCGAATTGATGGTTTCCTCTGATATTCTACAGTCTACGTCTCTGTATTATACAATTAAAACGATTTAAAGTTATGACCAGAACATACCGCTTACTCGGCCATAAAGTCCCTAATGTGAAAGAGGTCATTGTGTATGATGTTATGTATGTATGTATGTATGTATTGTAAGTATGTATGTATGTATGCATTTATGCATGTATGAATGCGTGTGTGCGTGGGTGTGTGTGTGTGTATGTATGACTCCGTATGATATTCACTTCAAAGATATAACAGATATGACTCTATAATGGTGCGGACAGATTCCTAGCCATTTTCAGGAGCGATTCCTTCAAATATCTGGATTGTTTTCACAGAAGTCGATTTACAGCTGTTTGTTTACCCCATACTTCCCTACCTTACAGCTGTTTGTTAATCCCATACGTCCCTACCTTACAGCTGTTTGTTAATCCCATACGTCCCTACCTAACAGCTGGATCCTAACCCCATACGTCCCTACCTTACAGCTGTTTGTTAATCCCATACGTCCCTACCTAACAGCTGGATCCTAACCCCATACGTCCCTACCTAACAGCTGGATCCTAACCCCATACGTCCCTACCTTACAGCTGTTTGTTAATCCCATACGTCCCTACCTTACAGCTGTTTGTTAATCCCATACGTCCCTACCTAACAGCTGGATCCTAACCCCATACGTCCCTACCTTACAGCTATTTGTTAACCCCATACGTCCCTACCTTACAGCTGTTTGTTAATCCCATACGTCCCTACGTTACAGCTGGATCCTAACCCCATACGTCCCTACCTTACAGCTGCTTGTTGTCCCTGAGACAAACTACCTTTTCTCTCTCATGTATTATGTAAAATAAAACGTAGTAATTCTACACGACTCATTAACACACGAGAGATCAGGTGATGACGTCGATATGCAAATGGCTATTTTGCAGCTCGGCATTTGTATCGTTTAGATCACTCAATGTGATATCTGTATGCAACTGATAACGTGTTTTTGGCCGATAAAGTGAATAATAATTGCCAGGCCCGTTGCCATGAGATGAGTGTGAATGTGTGTGCTTGTGTGTGTGTGTGTGCTTATGTGTGTGTGCTTATGTGTGTGTGTGTGTGTGTGTGTGTGTGTGTGTGTGTGTGTGTGTGGGTGTGGTGTGTGACAGTGTGAGAGTGTGGGTGTGTGTTGTAATTGATCGGAGCCCTCCCCCCTTGACAGTTAAAGGTCACCTTTTCCGTAATTATTTTTGTACGAAAACAAATTCCAGGCAGTAAGGTCTTCCACCCCACCAAACTAACCTCCGCCTATCATTCCCTCCCTCAAGTGACCCTGGCTACAGACCCTAACACCTATCTATATACAACACAAGTTTTATGAAATAGGAATAAATCTCATCAATTGCTTGATTCTCACCTGAAATCACTGTCAGAATGGCGGTGGTTTGAAGCAGACAGAGTGAATCCTTCCTCTTGGATTTGAGGTTTCTCTGGAAGCGTCCAGTTGTGCACCAGAGAACTAAGATGCAGATCAGAGAGACCCCCTCGAAGACGAAACAGAAGCACATCGCCGCAATGGTGTAGGCAAACCAGGCTAGTGGCAAACGGGTGGTCAATCACCATTAAACGAATTAATAATGGCTCTTCGGCCGAATAAGGAGGGACAATGCATCACTACCATGTGTTGGGTATACATCTATGAATCTGTGGTGGAGGGTTAACATCCGGGTTAACATTAATGAATCTACTGTTGTGGGTAAACATTAATGAGCTTCCTGTTGTGGGTAAACATTAATGAGCTTCTTGTTGTGGGTAAACATTAATGAGCTTCTTGTTGTGGGTAAACATTAATGAGCTTCTTGTTGTGGGTAAATATTAATGAGCTTCCTGTTGTGGGTAAACATTAATGAGCTTCTTGTTGTGGGTAAACATTAATGAGCTTCCTGTTGTGGGTAAACATTAATGAGCTTCCTGTTGTGGGTAAACATTAATGAGTTTCTTGTTGTGGGTAAACATTAATGAGCTTCCTGTTGTGGGTAAACATTAATGAGCTTCCTGTTGTGGGTAAACATTAATGAGCTTCCTGTTGTGGGTAAACATTAATGAGCTTCCTGTTGTGGGTAAACATTAATGAGCTTCCTGTTGTGGGTAAACATTAATGAGCAAATTAATGAGTTTCTGTTGTGGGTAAACTTCTTCTGATGGGGTAAACATTAATGAAATTCCTGTTGTGGGTAAACATTAAATGAAAACCCCAATGTGGGTAAACATTAATGAGTCTCCTGGACGTCTAGTAAACATTAGAGCTTCGTTGCTGGTAAACATTAATGAGCTTCAAGTGGGTAAAATTTAATGAGCTTCCTGTTGCTGGGTAAAATGTATTAATGAGTGCGTCTTGTTTGTGGGTAAACATTAATGATGTGTTCCACTTGGGGTAAACATTAATGAGCTTCTTGTTGTGGGTAAACATTAATGAGAGGGATTTAGTGGTTGTGGGTAAACATTAATGAGCTAGTGAATGGGCGGTAAACATTAATGAGCTCACTGTGATTAAATCTTGTTGGGTAAATATTGAGTTTCTTGAGATGGGTAAAACATTAATGAGCTTCCTGAATGTGAATGATTAATGAGCTGGGTGAGTGCCGAGTTAGTTTAATGAGAGAGACAGAGGGTAACCATTAAACCATCTGATCAGGTGAACAATGAATGAAATATCAGGTGGGTGAATGTATCAATGAAAGCGGTTGGTGACAATAACGAGTTAGTGGACGTGATTAGAAGTGAGCTGGAAGATCATTCAAGTCGATTCAAATTGAAGGAAAACGCGCTGCAGTTTCAATGTATGGATGGTGCGTTTGTTTATCATGTGTGCCACTCTTGGATTAATAGTGAGTACATTTTGTAATCTACCTGAGAGGGATTTAGTGGGTGGGTAAATGAGTGAGTGAGTGAGTGGGTGAGTGAGTGAGTGAGTAAGTGAGTGAGTGATTGAGTTTCTGAGTGATGAGTGCGTGAGTGAGTGAGTAATTGAATTAGTGAATGAGTGAATGAGAATGTGAGTGGGTGAGTGCCGAGTTAGTTTATGAGAGAGTGAGGGTGGAGTGAGTGAGTTAGAGAGAGTGAATTGTGGCTTATAAGTGAGTGAATGTATGACATAGCGGTTGAGTGAGTCAGTGAGTTGGTGGGTGAGGCTGAAGAAATGGTGCATATCAATTATCATGAATATAATTTGTGCTCAAAACTCACATGGCCAAATCCACGGCTGAATCTCTCCAAGATTGTCCGAGAAAATCCACCAGCATCCGTGATACGCGGTCTGTGACGGATCTGCCGGAAGTACCAATCCCGCCAGGCAAATATGATGAAGGCCGATGGATTTAAATCCCGAATAAACTCGCGGCCAGGAAACGATCCAGTTTGGAGTTGAAAATCCAATGATAAAGAAGATACAGGAGCAGAAACTAAGCAGAATTCCACTTTCAACTAGCCATCGCTTTCCGTCACGTCGAGTCCACGGAATGCGCTCTTTTTGATTCTGCATAATGGCGGCCTTTCACTTCGTGCCTCTCTGAATGATCCCTGTTCTATCAATCAGGTACAGTTCTTCTTCTTCAGTTTATTTGATATTACAACGTCATTTCTCAGTCCAGGCCTCACGATCGAGGATCCAAATGAGACACCTCCGGTAACAATTAGCGTTGTTTCTTCTTGTAGGTCATCAGTTGCCTTGATTGTTTTCTACCTGTCCAACAAACCTTACCTGACCTAGTATCTGTGTGTATGAGCAGCGATCGGAGCGGCAGTGCTGGACTTCGACCCTGCGTCATTCAAGCCCTCTTCTGTGTACAAACTGTGGCTCGTTGTGACCCGCTAGATAGCGTATCACAGCTGATAAAACGGGGTGTTCAGCGGATAATACCGTTATGATTTGAAAGTGTGTTATTTTTGTGTAGTCATAACGGTCAAGTGATGCCCGGCCTATGAGGATTTGTATCGTCGTCTCTTTTCCTACATTTTAACGTTCTTTTACTTCGGCGAAACATTATACTGATCAAAATTTTGAAAAGTTCTTATAATCCCTTGCTGCGTAATTGTTTTAACAATTACTTATACATACATATTCTCTTTTTCGGCCAGGGTAAATCTTCTGCAGACGATCCCAGCGTCCTCTTGTGGTAAATTCAATAATTGCAGGTCAAGCTATAGCATACGAGGAATGTTAAAATGTTTGCCAAGATGCAATCGCACTGCTAACTCGAACTAGCGGTTTCCTGTCGATCCCGTTTAATCGCGCTCATTGCGACTCCACAAGTAATCTATTTTGTACAAGCATCATCACTGGTTGTCTCCAGCTGCCCGTCATTTGTCTCCAGCGATGATGATAAATGCCTATCAACTGGGATGTCTACTCAAGCTTTATTTCCCTGTGTTTGCATAAGGGAATTTATTTGAAGGAGTGCGTCTCTTACCAATTGCGTTAGCCTCGCTCTCGGTGACATAGCTGCATAGAACAAAGAAGTTCATAGAGGTTTGACAAGCAAAAAGAGGACATAATCAGACTGCTTTATTCAAAAAGGAATATCCATCACAGTAATGATGACGATGGTTATATATATATATATATATATATATATATATATATATATATATATATATATATATATATATATATATATATATATATATATATATATATATATATATGTAGATATATATATAGATATATATATGTATATATATATATATGTATATATATATATATATATATATCTATATATATATATATATATATATATATATCTGTATATATATATATATATATATATATATATATATATATGCATATATATATATATATATATATATATATGCATATATATATCGGATGATATATATATGCATATATATATGATATATATATATATATATATATGTATATATATATATATAAATATATTATATATATTATGTTTGTATATATACATATACAAATAATAATATATATATCTATCAGTATATATATATATTTGTATATATATATATAAATATATGTGTGTGTATATTCATTTATATATATATATATATATATATATATATATTAATTTATATTATATATGCATAAATAGCTGAAATATTATATATATATGTTTAAATATATTTATATGTATATATTTTTATATATATATATACAAATATATATATATATACATATTGATGCACGCGTATATATATCTATACAAATATATATATATATATATATCTATATGCATATTTATATATATAATTAAATGTATAAATGCATGTATATATGTATAAACATATATATAAAGATATGTATGCATATTCATGTATATACACACATATACCTATATATATATATATATATATATATATATATATATATATATATATATAGATATATATATATATATGAATATATATATATATATATATATATATATATATATATATATATATATCTCTCTATCCATATATATATATATATATATATATATATATATATATATATATATATATGCATATATATATATATATGTCTCTATATATATATATATATATATATATATATATATATATATATATATATATATATATATATATATATATATATATGCATATATATCATATATATATATATCAATATGCATCAAGTCAATACCCCGAACGACAGTGCGAGGTAAGTTCAGAGTGGTGGTAACAGTTTTAGCGAATAGTGGTAGCATGGACTAGTTAATAAAGCGTAGGAGATTATAATATATAATTGATTATGTATGAATATTATGAACAGCCTATTATACTGGTTTAGCAGTGAATGGTCGTTATTTCACATGGATTTATTTGCTGTCTGGGAAGTTACAATTGCCCCAGACGTCATCATGTTATGGGCAGTATTTGAGTCTTCGTGAATATGCCCAGTTATGTCCACAGCGCTCCCCTTTTTTCTGTTTCGCTGGTCTTGACAACGACTGTTTCCGGCTTCTGACCCAACCGAAATACCCACGTGATCCGCACCGCTGACGTCAGTGAGCTTTGTCCCACTGCTGGACTCGCGGTTTTTCGAGGTGTGAATTTCTTGGTGTGCTTGGTGTATTCGCCGGCGTCTTTCATACGAGTAAATGAGGTTGAAGTTGTTGGCTATGATAGGTATGGGTAAGCCGGTGAAAAGCATGCCCGACATAGCACACACTGCACCGACAACGTAACCCCAAGCCGAGCGGGGATGCTTGTCTCCGTAACCAACAGTTGTCATGGTAACAATGGCCCACCAGAATCCGATGGGTATGGAATGGAAATCGTTCTCTGTGCTGTAAAACTCTGCGTAGTAGATCATGTTAGAAAACACAAGCGTACCAATTGAAAAGATTAGAATGAGGAGAATAATCTCGCGAGAACTTGCGCGAATTGCCAGAAGAAGCAGACGAACTCCCTTGTAATGGCGGGCGAATTTCACCAGACGCAGGGCGCGGAAGACGCTGAACGCCTGGACAATGTAGGCTATGGTAAACTGAGTATCATTTCCCCAGAAATCAGGGTAGATAATTTCAAACACTAACATGAAAATCATTACGAAGGTACTTATGCAATCGATAATGTTATACATGCATGTGAAGAATCGCAGTTTTTCTTGGCATACGATGAATCGTATGGAAAGTTCCAGACTGAAAATAAAAAGGCAACAGAGGTCGAGATAGTTGCAGACAGGATGCAAATCCGTGGTCAGGTACATCAACATTTTGGGATTCGTTTCATTGGTGATGTTTATTCGAGGAGGTATGGGTATTCGGAAGCTTGGACTGGTCATACCGCATTGTATAATAACGGAGGTTGTCACAACAAGCAAGAAGAAGACGCCCCACACCTAACACACACACCGAGCAGGCAAACATAACCTGCGTATCAAACTGATTGCTGCAACCATTATGAGAAGATCTCAGAAATCTAACATCAGTATCAGGGTTTACTAAAACAACTCTTGTTGACTCAGACTTATGTATCAGATTTAAATCTTTATAAGCGATTTTTAAATTCACCTTCGCCTGCAAGGATGACCCAGGGTCCTCCAGAAACTGCCAGATCTTCATTCTTAAATTATGCGCTTTCTCGGACAGCGTTTTATCCCTGAACAAGTCATAGTTAGAGAATCGAATTTCCTCATCATGATCAGCGATGACTCTTTCTAGGTGAGAAGACACATAATTCTGCTCGCTAAATTATACCGATTACTGCAACATTCCGCCATAGCGCTGACATCCACACCCCAGAAATCCATTTCCTCTCTCAAGTATCCGGTGCAGATGCATGATGGGTAGTGTAGAACACCAAGTCGATAGAGGTCGAGAATTATTTCGAATAATCGAGGATTTCTATCGAAGAAATATTCGCCACTTTCCGAGTCATAACTTGCATGACCTGTGCTAAGTTTGGCGAGTTTGCTGTTGGGAAATCGCTGCAGAGTTGAATGGCGAGTTTTAAATTTGGTTCCCCCGACATTGAAGATGACTGGGGTTGCCTCTCGTGCTGTCTCCATCTTCAAATGTGCACAATCACGCAGCTGGGAGCAAATTAAGGCAAATTAATCAAAACAGTAATTAAGACACAGATCAGGATTCGCGAATCTCTGAGGACTTACGGTCGCTCAAGAAATATGGACTGTCATTTCACAGGTTTCGCCAGCTTAAACAAACTGGTTTTTTCTATCCATACGCATCAGGATACATTTATAAATACTATCTTAGCCTCCAGTGTTGAGGACGTTAGTGATGAAGTTAGCCAGCCTCCAATACAACAAAGAGTCTCTCCTTCACCCCGCATCATGTGACGCAACCGTGTAACATTCTCCAGCTGTATAGCGAAGAGAGAATCGCTGATATGTTAACTTGACTTTCCCTTTGTTTATTGACGGCGACTGGCCAGCTGTGAATAAGATACAGCTAGCGGTCAGCGGGGATGATAAGATGGAGTGGGGGGGGGACTATCCCGTACTGCCGAGAACCTCCTCTTGTTTATGTATAACTTACGAGACCTGGGAGAGGCTCTCTCAAGATTTCCAACAATCGTTAGAAGTGAAACAGTCAAGGACTAGACAGGAATCTTAATCCAGTGTTTCATGCACCGCAATCAACATCGCGAGCATTCAAACCAACCATCAGGTAGTGTACACTGTCGACACGGAGTCGTTTACAGACATTCCTCATAAATGACAGCAATTTGTTGTTATATGTATACGAGTGCTGGAGATAATTAATGATCTCCCATATTCGGGTAGGCTACACAACACCCCCCCCCTCCCCCCCCCCTCACCCTGCAGACATGATGATGTTCGGACCCACGGGTGTATTCCAGAAGGCAACAATTAAATGGTGTATTCGGCCCTCTGTTTGTGTAAATACAACAGTGGTATTGAGTTGAAGCAGACACGGACCGTTAGTTACCAGTGGTGATGTTGATCGATGTAGGCCCGTCAGTGCCAGGACAAACTGCTGATAGCAAACGCAAGCCAATTTGTAAAATATTCGCCAACTTGAATTAGATACATTTATATCATATCCTCTGTCATTTCTGCCAAATTAATTAGTAGAAATGACGGTATGTCATTAGTAAGTTTTGCTGTTTAAGGACGGTCAGTTTCCCTATGTCTGCCCAAATAGGTGCTTAAGCCGGTGTAACACCCTGAATACATAACCCCTACCTGAACCCATGGCGTATAAACTAGTCAGTCATATACCATACGATCTGGGTTCAACAGAACAGACTGCCCCCAAGGAGACAACAAATCCAACCAAATCAAACCCCGGTCGATCTTTTCAAGCCAGGCCCGTAGCATGCAGGTCAAGCTTTGGACAGCAAGCAATCGTTTATGGTTGAAGGTGTACGTAGGTAAATGCCCTTATGAATCGATTTCTGGCTAAACAAACTGCGATCACAGGTACATAACATGTGCGTGGTGGTATATCGCTCAGGTAGATGCATCGATAAACACGGTCGCTCGGTCGCCGAAGTCCGGCGTCCGAGCGCAGATATCTCCGTATAACTACGTTATTTATTCATCGATCGAGTCTCTCCGAAACAGGAAATGAGTAACCCCCCCCCCCCACCCCGTGAAGATAACCATAGCAACGCCATTTGTTTACGGACAATCATCCCGGAGTAATATCTTTGTAAATATGCAGCGTTCATGAATTTTACAACTCTCCGTATTGATATCTCCCGATAGTTCAAATGTTGTATGCTCTCTGACTGCCAGTATAAGCTAGCCCGCACACCAGCACTCCTGCATTGTCACCACGGTGCATTGTCACCACGGTGCATTGTCACCACGGTGCATTGTCACCACGGTGCATTGTCACCACGGTGCATTGCCCGTCAAATGTCAAGTATGGGTACGTGATGAATGTGCCACTGTATGAAAATGCATTGCACTCAAACTATGTGTTATACTGCTTGACCGGTAAATAACCGTAGCCATTAATTTACAACTGTTTATAAGCAGATCACTTGTATTGTATTGATTGTAGCTTGTGATGAAATTCAATTCCCCTTGCTCAGGTTATAATGGGATGAGCCCGAGGTAACATGTAATAGGCCCTCTGGCCAGGAAATAGCAATTGCGAATGATATTTTGATAAGTCATGAAATACGGCATCACTGAACGAGTAGGGAGTAATAAAGCGACTTGTATGTATATGTGTATTAGCTGCAGTGTGTTAGGTAAATGTGTGTATTAGCTGCAGTGTGCAAAGAAAAGTGTGTGTATTGGCTGCAATGTGTTGGATAAATGTGTGTATTAACAGCAGTGAGTATAGACAAATCAGTGTATTGGCAGCAGAGTGTAAAGATAACTGTGTGTATTGGCTGCAGTGTGTAAGGATAAATCTGTGTATTTGTTGTAGTGTGTATAGATAACTGTGTGTATTGGCTGCAGTGTGTATAGATAAATGTGTGTATTGGCTGTAGTGTGTATTGATAACTGTGTGTATTTGCTGCAGTGTGTATAGATAAATGTGTGTATTAGCTGCAGTGTGTAGAGATAACTGTGTGTATTGGCTGTAGTGTGTATAGATAACTGTGTGTATTAACTGCAGTGTGTATAGATAAATGTATGTATTGGCTGCAGTGTGTATAGGTAAATGTGTGTATTGGCTGTAGTGTGTATAGATAACTGTGTGTATTTGCTGCAGTGTGATTAGATTACTGTGTATTTACTGCAGTGTGTATAGATAACAGTGTGTATTGGCAGCAGCGTGCATAGATAACAGTGTGTATTGGCTGCAGAGTGTATAGATAACTGTGTGTATTGGCTGCAGTTTGTATAGATAACTGTGTGTATGGGCATCAGTGTGTGTATAGATAAATGTGTGTATTTGCTGCAGAATGTATGGATAAATGTGTGTATTTGCTGCAGTGTGTATATTTAACTGTATGTTTTGGCTGCAGTGTGTATCGATAACTGTGTGCATTGGCAGCAGTGTGTATAGATAACTGTGTGTATTGGCTGCAGTGTGTATATATAACTGTGTGCATTGGCAGCACTGTGTGCAGATAAATGTGTGTATTTGCTGCAGTGTGTACAGATAATTGTGTGTATTGGCTGCAGTGTGTATAGATAAATGTATGTATTGGCTGCAGTGTGTATATTTAACTGTGTGTATTTGCTGCAGTGTGTATAGATAAATGTGGGTATTTGCTGCAGTGTGTATAGATAAATGTGTGTATTTGCTGCAGAATGTATGGATAAATGTGTGTATTGGCTGCAGTGTGTATAGGTAAATGTGTGTATTGGCTGTAGTGTGTATAGATAACTGTGTGTATTGGCTGCAGTGTGTATAGATAAATGTGTGTATTTGCTGCAGTGTGTATGGATTAATGTGTGTATTGGCTGCAGTGTGTATAGATAAATGTGTGTATTTGCTGCAGCGTGAATAGATTACTGTGTGTATCTACTGCAGTGTGTATAGATAACTGTGTGTATTGGCTGCAGTGTGTATAGATAAATGTGTGTATTGGCTGCAATGTGTATAGGTAAATGTGTGTATTGGCTGTAGTGTGTATCGATAACTGTATGTATTTGCTGCAGTTTGTATAGATAAATGTGTGTATTTGCTGCAGTGTGTATGGATAAATGTGTGTATTGGCTGCAGTGTTTATAGATAAATGTGTGTATTGGCTGCAGTGTGTATGGATAAATGTGTGTATTGGCTGCAGTGTTTTGAATAAATGAATGGCGTCCGTGTGCATAGTCTGATGTATGCATGATCGTAGTGTTCGTAGGTAGTAATATGTATATATGATGTGTATATATCTAAGTTCGTATAGCAATGTGCATTAAGAAGCAGTTTTACGTGTATAAGTTTGTGTATGTAGTGGCTTATAGATTATATAGGTATCATTGACATCTGAACAGGTAGTTAAATGTGTATGAATTGTAGCATGTACGGATGGTGGTGTATTTACTGACAGAGGCATTAATAAGCGGACCATGTATTGTCCTCTGTAAAGGCAGCAATATATGTAAGTAGCAGAGAGTGTAGGTAGGTATGTGCTGGTAAGTGAGATAGGTCGAAATATGTTAAGGTACAAGTGCTAAAAGGTAGAAGTGTAGATACAAGTGTGTATAACATAAAGTGTGTATAAAATAAAGTGTGTATAACATTAAGTGTGTATAAAATAAAGTGCGTATAAAATAAAGTGTATATAATATAGTGTAAAGTTAACGGAGTGTGCATAGAAAAAAGTGTGTGTATGAAGCAATGTGACCAGGTAGAAGTGTGCACTGTGCGGAGGGTGTGATGAAAATTGTATAGGATGCAGTGTAGGTAGTTATGTGCGTAGGTGTGTGCGTAGATGTGTGCGTAGATGTGTGCGTAGATGTGAGCGTAGATGTGTACAATCGGTGGCGACAGACAGAACACGTGAACGAAACACTCACCTGTATCTTTCCTGACCAAGACGACGTTTCCTTTACATGTAAATGACTCACTCCAGTAGGCTGCAATAGAACTGTCCGCAAAACACAGGCACTTCAACCTCTGTAGAGCTTCTATCGACCAGCCTCACGACTCATAGAGCATCCACAAGGAATCCGCCAGTCACCTACCTTAGCATCCTGAAATCCACATTATAATTCAGGGCGTGGCTATGATCCATGGAGGCGGGACTTATCATTGGCGAGTGGGTTGGTGTAAGTCACATTGTCTGCTTTGGTCCATCAATGCCGTCCGCGTGGTATATCGCCTTGCGTGAACGGTGTTCCGATGTTCTACTTCAATGTTCAATGTTTAATGTTCTAACAGCTCGTACCACAGGCTATGTGCGGCAATTGTCAGCGGAAACAACCTGCCATCCCATGCACAACCTAATTGAGTTTGCCTCGGTGTCGCCCCACAACAGTGACTAGAGGCCGCATTAACAGCGAGTCATTCGACTTTTAGGAGCCGTGCTGTCGGGGCAAACGTGCAGTGTTCCATACGTCGCCCTGTTAGCACGCACAACGTCAAAGAACACCCTAGTCCCCTGCCCTTCATCGAGCCCCTGCGGCCCTCCCCCCTATCCCCCACCCTCTGCGGTGCTTCCCTTACCCACTCATGTGGCCTCTGGTCATTATTGTTAGGTCATAAAGTTTCCCAATACGCCGTGAATGGCAATATCAATATAGAAGCCGTGTCAGCGTGGAGATCAAGGTGACAGGTGCAATTGATCGCCATCCCGGTGTTACAGGAGCACCTGTAAACATGAGATTCACACTAGGCATCTATTAGTGTACGCATTCGTTCTAACGCATGCGAGTCTTAAAACACACCCCCCCACCCCCCCACAGCCAGATAGTGGATCTGTGTACATTCGGGGGTGTGTGAGATGGGCGATTTAAGACTCGAGTGCCTGTATTACACCCAGTCTTGTTAACTACTGTAATTATGGTTTTGGTGATTAATGAAGCGTAAATGCTAGCTGCCCTTAAGGATCTTACATGAAGAATAAACAGCGCATGGTGAGATCTCTCACCCCATCCTCTCACCCCATCCTCTCACCCCATCCCCTCACCCTATCCCCTCACCCCATCTCCCCGCACCTCCCTCCATCTCCTCACCCATCTCCTCACCCCATCCCCTCACCTCCATCTCCGCACCCCATCTTCTCACCCCATCACCTCACCTCGCCCTCCCCTCATCCCATCCCCTCATCCCATCCCCTCACCTCATACCCTCACCGCATCCCCTCATTCCATCCCACACCCCATCCCCCCTCACCCCATCACCTCACCCCATCACATCACATCACCCCATCCCCTCACCCCATCCCTCACTCCATCTCCTCCTCCTCCACACCCTCCCCTCACCTCCATCTCATCACTCCATCCCCTCACCTCATCCCTCACTCCATCTCCTCACTCTCCATCCCCTCACCTCCATCTCGCCGCACTCCATCCCCTCTCACCTCATCCCCTCACTCCATCTCCTCACTCCATCCCCCCACCCCCAGGCCATCCCCTCACCCCACCACCATCCCCCCACATCCAACCCACACCCCACCCCATCACCCCACCTTCCAATCCCCACCCCTCTCCATGCCCTCACCTCCATCCCCTCACCACATCCCCTCACGCCAGCTCCCTCCTCCCTCACTCCATCCCCTCACCCCATCCCCTCACCCCCCCATCACATCACCCCATCACATCACCCCATCCCCTCACCTCCATCCCCCTCCTCCCTCCATCCCCTCACCTTCATCCCCCCCCACACCCCATCCCCTCACTCCATCCCCTCACCCCATCCCCTCACTCCATCCCCTCCCTCACCCCACCCCCTCACCCCCTCCCCCCTCACCTCCCCCCCTCACCCCATCCCCTCACCCCATCCCCCCCCATCCCCTCACTTCCAATCCCTCACCCCAGTGATTCTCTTGTTATTGTGTGGATGTTAGAGTTATATCACCTATTACTATCAGTTTGTCACCTGGTCTGCGATGGGATGGTGAACGGAATCACAACGAGGTGTTAACATTTATAGTAGCAATAATCTCAATCAAATGAAAAGATAGGTACTATTTACTCAAATGAGGGCACTCGGTACAGAGCGCATACCTCTGCTGAGCTGGGCAGTGTGTCAATTTGCAATTTACGAAGGACCAATCAAAGCGGACCAATTAGCCCACACCACTAGCGTCCGGTCAAGACGGGATTTTTTTTTTGTGCCATGAGAAAACGTGTCCACGTGTTTTAACAGCGTAGGCGTACTGCATTACTCAGCAGGCGGTGTGACGGGGATGGCTTCTTCTACTCGTGTTGTCACTTATGCACAGACGCTGGTAACACTGTTAGACAGACGGGCGCGATGTGATGGTAGCGACCACTTCATCAAACAAACCCGTCAAGTATGGTCAAGGTAAGGATAAATAAGCCCAAGTGGCTAATTAGGACGGGAGATATGGGCTGTAGCGCAGAGCGCACTCGAGCTTCCTCAGCGATGTATTGCGTGTGTGATAGCGAATCACCCAGGAAACAGCGCGAGGAATGTAACCCGTCAGTGACACAATACCTCTTAACATAATTCTTGATATAGATGAGTAACGAAATTTTAGGAAAGGACTATGATTCGCGCTCCAACCACGACCAGAAGTTGGGCGAAGTTTACTCGGTGGCGGGTGGATAATGTCGCTTCAGAGGTTATGTCCAAACATGGCCAGCATCCTCATCCATTACAGCCATATCGCCATGATATTGCAAGATAGTTGAAAAACGCTGCATTTATTTTACTTCAGTTGGAGAATACAGAACCCTCTCACGAAATAGAGCGTTATGACGTAGTTAAGGACACCAATAGATTAATATACGCTATGATATTTGTAAAGGTCGTGTGATTCATTGAGGATGATTTCAGAAATTTTGCTAGGTTTGCATGAAAATGAAGACTGGCAAAACATGGTATCTCGTTAAGAAGGTGATGAGAGAAGTTGGTTGTTAACTGTGGTTGCATCTACATCTCATTGGTTTGAAAATTAGAAAGGTTCTAAACTCTGAAATTGAGGAAGTTACGTAAGCGAAATATTCGCGATTATTGCCACTGTATATTGTCAGAAGACATTAATTTAACAGTTTACAAAAACCCCAGTAAGACAGCATATTGGGGAATTGTAATGGTGATAAATGGGACTTAACCTCCATCCAACATCGCAGGTCATATCATAACGTTAGGTACTGCGATTGAGTTGTAACTGCCCACAGACACCGCATACAAACCGACTCGAACCCGCGCCCTCTGGATTGAAATTCGAAAATGTTTTTACCTTCAGACTGGCACTGAAGAAAGAGAGAGTGGTGTTGGTTGATGCAACTGACCTTTAATGCTACTGACCTTTAATGCAACTGACCTTTGTGGTCAATATTACCGGCTAGAGTTTGAGAAGTGTCTAAAACAAAATAAAACTCACCAAGCATTCACAAACGACTTTATTTGCAAGCCCACATTCCACAGATTGCACAGTAGAGATAAAACCGCGGAGATATAAGTCTAATGTATTGCACGTATTTGTATTAGGAGGGGTTCGCATATCAGAGAACCCAGCCCTGACCGACTCACTCAATAGGTAACACTAATATCAAATATATTTCCTATTTATCCGACTAGCGCCCGGAATCCTGACTGAGGGAGCCGGACATCCGTGGTTATGTGAGGCGTTGGGATACGGTTATGGTTCCGTTGTATTGATCGGCGGGGGTCCTCCATTTATTTGAATATCAGCATCCTTGAGCCATCTTGAGCCTCTATTGGTAAAGGAAGCACTCCCATAACCGCCAGAACATTTAGAGCAATATTCTTGATCTAATCTTGTTATTGTTCTGATCGGAGATCTCGTGTGAAGTCGGACGTTTGGTCGACTCGTCGTTTGAGAAGAATAAACGTTGACGTTATGATGCACAGAACTTGTGCGGATGATCTGAGTTTGGCATAACGGTGTGTCGTTGGGCGATAATGAAGTGGAAACCAGACTGGAAGAAGATGGAGAAATAGATAGCGTTCTTCCGCGATTTGGTCTTTTCCAGATGTTATTGCCACTGGTGCCGATCCATCTTTGATTTGGGCTAGGTTTCTGAGACATTTTCACAGCGAGTGCGGCGTAATTATAGAAGTGGTTAAAGTTTGAAGCGATGATAGGAATAGGTAAACCTGTAATTAACATACCGGATATGGCACATAGCGCCCCAACGACATACCCAAGGCCTGCGTGAGGGTACTTATCTCCGTAACCAACTGTTGTCATGGTGATAATCGACCACCAGAAACCCATGGGTATATTTGGAAAATCGTCGTGGGTTTGGTCAAATTCAGCAAAGTATATAAGGGTGGAGAAAATCAACATCCCCATAAATATTAGCATGAAAAGTAGAACGAGTTCTCGTAATGATGATCTTACTGCCAGCTGTAAAATCTTGAGTCCACGATAGTGACGCGCTAGTTTAAACAAACGAAACACGCGTAGAACGCTGGAAAGACTGAGATAGGCGATGATGATAAAGAACTGAGTGTCCTGCCAGACATTCCCGCCGACTGTTTGGACGATGTAGACGACCATCAGAGGCAAGACACAAAAGATGTCGATGATGTTGAATGGAGACTTGAAGAATTTCCGCTTGGACGGACAGCATAAGAATCGAAGAGCGAGTTCCAGGGTGAAAATACTGATGCAAACCCCATCAATGTAAACGAGGACAGGGTGCAAATCAGTGGTCGCGTACAGGATCAGCTTATCGTTCGTTTCGTTAGCTATTGTTGATTCGTTGTAAAAGCTCTTAGAAACGCGGAACACCGGATCCATGTTGTAAAAGAAGATGAAGAAGGTGATCCCACATCTGCAACAGAGAAAATAGAAACGCGGAACATTGAAATACCGACTAACGTGTGTTTCCATGACAACCACAGTGATGGAGGTGAGAATGAGGATGAAGAAGGTGATGGCCCACATCTGCAACAGAGAAAATCCATTATTGCGACGTCATCAGAGTGACAGAGAACATTGAAATACACGACTAACGTTAAACGTCTTTCTCCCTATCTCCCTCTCTCCCCCTCTCTCTCCCTCACTCCCTCTCTCTCCTTCACTCCCTCTCTCTCTTTCTCTCCCGTTCACTCCCTCTCTCTCTCTCTCTCTCTCCTTCACTCCCTCTATCTCTCCCTCTCTCTCTCTCACTCCATCTCTCTCCTTCACTCTCTCTCTCTCCCCTCTCACTCCCTCTCTCTCTCTAAGACTCTCTAAGCCCTCTCTCTCTCTCTCACTCTCTCTCTCCTTCAATCTCACTCCCTCTCTCTCTCACTCCTCTCTCTCTCGGCAATCCCTCTCTCTCTCTCTCGACTCCCTCTCTCTCTACTCACTCCCTCTCTCTCTCTCTCACTCCCCTCTCTCTCTCTCTCAATCTCACTCCCTGCTCTCTCACTCCCTCATCTCTCTCTCTGGACTCTCTCCAGTCTCTCTCTCTCCCTCTCTCTCTTTGAAAACGCTTGCTCAGTCTCGAACGCGAACCTATCCCTCTCTCTCCTTCAGTCGGAAGTCCTGACCCCCTCAGAGCTGGGGAAGAAGTAATCCCTCTTGTTCAAACAATATATCGCAATATCACATCCTGTAATTACGCTATTTAGCATGGTGGGTCTCTCAACAGGGATATGCGGCAATGGACGACGACAGTTATGAAAAATGGCATTGCAAGTTTGAAACGCTTGCTCAGTCTCGAACGCGAACCTATAGTCGGAAGTCCTGACCCTCAGAGCTGGGGTAGAAGTAATGCATTGTTCAAACAATATATCGCAATATCACATCCTGTAATTACGCTATTTAGCATGGTGGGTCTAACAGGGATATTATGAGACAATGAAGCTATGTGATTCCAGGCGATAATAACTGATCTGATAACAAATATCACGAAGACAATTTGAAAGTTGATCCATTTCGAATCAAAATTCAACCACATATTTTAGAAGCTCAGACACGTTTGACTTGGAGTAGAAATCAACTTGTTGGCGTCGAATCTAGATGCACTCAAGCCAAATTACTCACTTTCCCGTGTCCAAATAAGCTTTCAGTAAGCTTTCGGCGAACTTAATGACCCCATGCCAAGGGGATTTGCTGACGTGTTCGGTAAAAGGTGGATTTGATATTCTGAATGGGATCATAAGGATTTATTGGGATATAACAACTTAGAGTCATTGTCCTTGTCATCGCGTTTGTCCAATATAACGGTCAGCGGGGGCGGAAATGACGAATATTGTCTCAGAAACTAGCAATGATTTTTCATAAAGAGGGTTGTTGCGAATCGTACAGATATTAAGATTTGGAGAAGGCTTGCAATCGGTGACAATGAAGGTACGGATGTCCATTGATACAACGTAGGTTATATTGTTGAAAAGCACGATTTAGTTGATGATGATGATGATGATGATGATGATGATGATGATGATGATGATGATGATGATGATGATGATGATGATGATCATGATGAAGAGGAGGGGGAGGAGGAGGAGGAGGAGGAGCGATAATGGCGTCGAACGTGTGCGAAGCTGACGTTGATGATTGCCATGGCGACGAGGCTGATTGAAATGATGAATATGATAATGATTGTGATTATATTGACGACGATGGCGTAATGATGATGAAGACGATGTCGGTAATGATGATGAAGACGATGTCGGTAATGATGATGAAGACGATGGCGGTAATGATGATGAAGACGATGCTGCTGCTGCTGCTGCTGCTGCTGCTGCTGTTGACGCCGATAACACAGATCAGTGAGGATGTTGATAGACAATTACACTCACATTCTCATGTGTAACATTCTCATGTGTAACATTCTCGTTGTGACAAACACCCTGATCAGAAGTCTCTTCAATTAAGACAAAATGGTTGCTTGCAGCTGTGACGACGGTGTCCAGTCCCGTGTCCAGTACGTGTCAGATCGGTCATTCCACTAGCTTTGTCGCCAGTCGACCATATGCTCATATAATTCCGGGGAAAAACGGGTTGTTTAATAGTTGCCCCGAATGGAGCGACCTATGAACTAGCCCTACAAGACGTCTGCGTAGACGTCTTACCGTTTCTCGAAACAACGCAACGCGAATATTTTTAGATGGATTCAGACAACTACCAACACCAAACATACACAAGTGATGGAGTTATAGAATGCAATGATGTTTTACGGACGATTTTATCCCTTTTCGGCGGGGGATTTCATCCATGGTAATTATTTATAGTTTGATCAATTTGGGAAGCGGTAAAAAGTCAGAAACACAGCAACATGTTTGTTTACAAGTTCAAGACCACATGCACTGCGCATGCACAGAAAGACGACGACTCATGCTAAGCCCGGGGGGGGGGGGGGCACTTAAGTGTAAAGATATAGTATACATGTGCCGCACGAAGGGGGTGGTTTTTTTTTTCGACATCTCGACTTTTACGACGGGTTAGACATTTGCATAATACCTTGTACGATGGAGTATACTTTTTCTCACTCTCAACGAGTACAACGGGTACGGGTTTTCGAGGTCCCGCGGCACACCCCTATCCGAGTTAGGGTAAGTGCCCCCCACTTGGGATGCTAAGGCAATGCGGGAAATCGCGAGAATTAATAGTTTCCAAAATGGCAGACTTCGTATCGCGATTTGTTCGGAAACGAACTATCGATGGCATTTATTGAAGAATAGTGTCGAGCGGTGGTAAGTTTTTTGGAGCGAAAGGTCTATTTTTTGTAAAGGCTCTTGATATATGTTATTTTCTAGGTGCGAAATATAGTCCTTCAACCCAAACGAGAACACGCCGACTGTGTTTGACGAACTCTTCGTAACGGTATAAATTCATGTTACCGTTACACCGGAGCTACCTATGAACAAGAACTAAACACGTTTGTATGAGTTTTCATGGTGTTTGAGGCGGTTACTATAAGAAAGTCGACAAGATGCCAAGGTGAGAAATTGCATAATCCAAGCAGCAAACTGAGACGATATGTATATTACAACAACACATAACTTGATATGCATAGCGAATGATGACGGCAATCGGGGTGATTCTGCGGGTAATGTCCTTATACTGAACATATAAAACACATCTCGTGGAGAACACCTGTAAAATGATGCTTACCTACCTGAGCTGCGGGTGAGGACTGAGGTTTCTCTAGAAACTGCCACATCTTTTTCTTAAATGATGTCCTCCAGCAACTTCCACTCTCTCTCTCCTCTGCAACCGGAAGTCCACTTGTATCTGGCGGGCCACATTGGGCGATTTGAGACTTCAAAGACACACCCAGCGTTCTGGCTAGCTCCTGAATAGTGTTCTGTTCGTCCGAATGCTTTTGGTAAGCCTTCCAACAGCAAGGGGACATACAGTTTTCATCCACACCCCAGAAATCGAGCTCTTTTTTAACACTAGGACCACATAAACAATGAGAGAAGTGGAGTTCCCCTGTCCGGTAGAAATCGATGATAGACGCGAAAAAGACCGGGTTCCGGTCGTAGAAGTATTCGCCCGTTCTCCTATCGTAAGCCTCGTTGTCGTCATCCAGACTAGCCAGCCTTGTATCAGGTACGTTTTTTAATGTCGATGCAACTGTTACAAATTTGGTACCACCGACATTGATGATGACCTGGTTGTCCATGATGGAGGTCACCAGCCGCTGTATCCTCAGCCTCAAGATCAAAGATGTCACTTTTCAACGTCCATCATGAGGTGTGGAAGACATGGACAGAATTCTATTAATCCCAAAGGGTATCTATGAGCCCGTTTTCTCATATGCATTTCTCTTCCACACAGGGAAGCTGGAAAGTCCTAAATGAAGAGCGTCTTGTTTGCGGGTCCACCGCAAGTGAAGCTCCAGAAATGAAGTCCCGCGATGAGATGACTTCGCCGGACCGCAGGAAGCTTTCGGGAGAGCTATAAACTTAGGCGAGCGCGAGGAACTTGTATACACTGCCAAGTTTGGCAACGACCCAGTCTGAGGTACTATTCCTCGGACGCCCTATTTCATTAGTGTGAATAATCCTGTAATAAAAGCGGACCCATCGATCCTGTAAAGTGAGTTTGTGCCGTGGTTCTGTGGGATTCATGGAAGGTGTGATGGGGTAGGCGGAACTGAGGGTTTAATTAGCAGGAAGTTACTTTTAAAGATCGAGCTGAAATGAACGTGGCTTATTTCGATTTAAAGGGCGGGGTCTTAACAGATTATTGCAATCAAGCCTCTTTTGCTCTGACTCCCCCTCCCATGACTACTAACAAAAGGGCAACAAATTGTGACGTCACATCGATAGTAACGGTCTCAACAGGCTCCTTAACACCTTTTCGCTGTTGCATACTTGTCATGTCTGGGAGGCAATATCTCGGTGGCTGCTAATATGAAAAATATCAAACTTACATGGTTATTCAGAAAATCACTGGGGCTGTAACATATGGATGATTCACCAGCTAGAACATATTTTAAGGACAAAATGCTTGGCGTCAAAATTCCTTATCTTGTATAGCAGTGCTACAGAGACCCCCTGTTGTTGGAGACAGTCTGGCTGTTTTCACACCTTTATGCGGGCGCAGCGTGGGGTCGGATGGGATTATGACGACATCACTTTGTAGCCCAATAACCTAATTCACCCACAACCCCATTTAACCAGCTCCAGAAACAAAGCAAATGTGGCGGTGACATGAGAAATCGTTCTGTGAAATCATAATCTGATCGACGGCCATGGTCATTAAGTTGGTATGTTAAGTGAGAGGTGACGAACAAATTAAGTAAAGCTCAATGGATAAGTGAGCCTGATTAGCTGTCAATTACCTTCTTATGACGGCTTGGTATTGACCTGAATGATTGTGTTGAAGCTGATAAATCGGTGAGCTACCTTGATCAGAATAACCCACGCAAACTACGTGGATTGTCATGAATCAGAATTCTCATGGAAGTTCCAATGGAAGTCGAATTGTAAAGCAAATCAATTCGTTCTACAGGTGGAGGTGTAATAAACAAGTCCGTTTGCAATGTTAGCAAGAGTGTTCCTTAACAGCAGTGATATATTCCATTGAGCACCGACATCCTATCTGAATAACTGGGTGAGATGGTCGACATCCTATCGGATCTATGTTAGCAATGTTAACTGGGTGAGATGGTCGACATCCTCTCTGATCTATGTTAGCGATGTTAACTGGGTGAGATGGTCGACATCCTATCTGATCTATGTTAGCGATGTTAACTGGGTGAGATGGTCGACATCCTCTCTGATCTATGTTAGTGATGTTAACTGGGTGAGATGGTCGACATCCTCTCTGATCTATGTTAGCGATGTTAACTGGGTGAGATGGTCGACATCCTCTCTGATCTATGTTAGTGATGTTAACTGGGTGAGATGGTCGACATCCTATCTGATCTATGTTAGCGATGTTAACTGGGTGAGATGGTCGACATCCTCTCTGATCTATGTTAGCGATGTTAACTGGGTGAGATGGTCGACATCCTATCTGATCTATGTTAGCGATGTTAACTGGGTGAGATGGTCGACATCCTATGATCTATGTTAGTGATGTTAACTGGTGAGATGGTCGACATCCATCTATGTTAGTGATGTTAACTGGGTGAGATGGTCGACATTAGTGATGTTAACTGGGTGAGATGGGTCGACATCCTATCTGATCTATGTTAGTGATGTTAACTGGGTGAGATGGTCGACATCCTATCTGATCTATGTTAGTGATGTTAACTGGGTGAGATGGTCGACATCCTATCTGATCTATGTTAGTGATGTTAACTGGGTGAGATGGTCGACATCCTATCTGATCTATGTTAGTGATGTTAACTGGGTGAGATGGTCGACATCCTATCTGATCTATGTTAGTGATGTTAACTGGGTGAGATGGTCGACATCCTATCTGATCTATGTTAGTGATGTTAACTGGGTGAGATGGTCGACATCCTATCTGATCTATGTTGTTAGTGATGTTAACTGGGTGAGATGGTCGACATCCTATCTGATCTATGTTAGTGATGTTAACTGGGTGAGATGGTCGACATCCTATCTGATCTATGTTAGTGATGTTAACTGGGTGAGATGGTCGACATCCTCTCTGATCTATGTTAGTGATGTTAACTGGGTGAGATGGTCGACATCCTATCTGATCTATGTTAGTGATGTTAACTGGGTGAGATGGTCGACATCCTATCTGATCTATGTTAGTGATGTAACTGGGTGAGATGGTCGACATCCTATCTGATCTATGTTAGTGATGTTAACTGGGTGAGATGGTCGACATCCTCCTCTCTGATCTATGTTAGTGATGTTAACTGGGTGAGATGGTCGACATCCTGATCTATGTTAGTGATGTTAACTGGGTGAGATGGTCGACATCCTATCTGATCTATGTTAGTGATGTTAACTGGGTGAGATGGTCGACATCCTATCTGATCTATGTTAGTGATGTTAACTGGGTGAGATGGTCGACATCCTATCTGATCTATGTTAGCGACGTTACTGGGTGGTGAGATGGTCGACATCCTATCTGATCTATGTTAGTGATGTTAACTGGGTGAGATGGTCGACATCCTATCTGATCTATGTTAGTGATGTTAACTGGGTGAGATGGTCGACATCCTATCTGATCTATGTTAGTGATGTTAACTGGGTGAGATGGTCGACATCCTATCTGATCTATGTTAGTGATGTTAACTGGGTGAGATGGTCGACATCCTCTCTGATCTATGTTAGTGATGTTAACTGGGTGAGATGGTCGACATCCTATCTGATCTATGTTAGTGATGTTAACTGGGTGAGATGGTCGACATCCTCTCTGATCTATGTTAGCGATGTTAACTGGGTGAGATGGTCGACATCCTATCTGATCTATGTTAGACATCCTATCTGATCGTTAGCGTTAACTGGGTGAGATGGTCGACATCCTATCTGATCTATGTTAGTGATGTTAACTGGGTGAGATGGTCGACATCCTCTCTGATCGACATATGTCTAGTTAGTGATGTTAACTGGGTGAGATGGTCGACATCCTCTCTGATCTATGTTAGTGATGTTAACTGGGTGAGATGGTCGACATCCTCTCTGATCTATGTTAGTTATGTTATGTTAACTGGGTGAGAGATGGTCGACATCCTCTCTGATCTATGTTAGTGATGTTAACTGGGTGAGATGGTCGACATCCTCTCTGATCTATGTTAGTGATGTTAACTGGGTGAGATGGTCGACATCCTCTCTGATCTATGTTAGCGATGTTAACTGGGTGAGATGGTCGACATCCTATCTGATCTATGTTAGTGATGTTAACTGGGTGAGATGGTCGACATCCTCTCTGATCTATGTTAGTGATGTTAACTGGGTGAGATGGTCGACATCCTATCTGATCTATGTTAGTGATGTTAACTGGGTGAGATGGTCGACATCCTCTCTGATCTATGTTAGTGATGTTAACTGGGTGAGATGGTCGACTATCATCCTATCTGATCTATGTTAGTGATGTTAACTGGGTGAGATGGTCGACATCCTATCTGATCTATGTTAGCGATGTTAACTGGGTGAGATGGTCGACATCCTATCTGATCTATGTTAGTGATGTTAACTGGGTGAGATGGTCGACATCCTATCTGATCTATGTTAGCGATGTTAACTGGGTGAGATGGTCGACATCCTATCTGATCTATGTTAGTGATGTTAACTGGGGTGATCTGATGGTCGGGTGAGATCCTCCTATCTGATCTATGTTAGTGATGTTAACTGGGTGAGATGGTCGACATCCTATCTGATCTATGTTAGCGATGTTAACTGGGTGAGATGGTCGACATCCTATCTGATCTATGTTAGCGATGTTAACTGGGTGAGATGGTCGACATCCTATCTGATCTATGTTAGTGATGTTAACTGGGTGAGATGGTCGACATCCTATCTGATCTATGTTAGTGATGTTAACTGGGTGAGATGGTCGACACGTCCTACCCACGTCCTACCTACGTCCTATCTACTTCCTACCCACGTCCTACCCACGTCCTATCTAGGTTCTACCCATGTCCTACCCACGTCTTACCCACGTCTTTCTCACGAGTGACCCATCATCAGATCCACAAATGCAACTTCCTCGATACTTTATCACAATATTACTTAATCTCCCAATATTCACATTGCCTCCAGCCGTTGTTCTGCTGATAAAACACACCTGGCATGGGTGTGATTGGTGTAAAAATTGCCTTTGCAAATCGACTTGTAGTTGTAGTCCTATATTAACATTAGTCGTTAATTAAACAGATTTGACACCATAGAGCAAGCTTTTGAGTCAACACATTTGGCATCAAGCGATTGAGGAATCCTTGTTACAACATTATCCGTCTTACAACACGCAGATATTGCGGCACGAGTGAAAGAGCATTGTCATCGCTTGCGTTTGGTTTTGCGATCAATCGTGATCAAGAGTCAGAGGAAAGGTGATCCAGATCGACTCAAGGAGGGTCAGGCAGACGAGGTGATATTAGGGTGACGTCAGCGGATATGGGGGCGGCCCGTCCCTCAGAAATACCTTCCTTCCTTCATTCCCGCTTCCGACCTTCCGCCTCCGCAAACACCCAGATATATATAGATATATATATATAGATATATAGATATTATATAGATAGAGAGAGAGAGAGATAGAGATAGATAGAGAGAGAGAGAGAGAGAGAGATGATAGAGAGAGAGAGAGAGAGAGAGAGAGAGATAGATATATGAGAGATATGTTCGATATCTCTCTCTCTAGAGAGAGAGAGAGAGAGAGATAGGAGAGAGAGAGAGAGAGAAAGAGAGAGCTAGAGAGAGAGAGATAGAGATAGAGAGAGAGAGGGTGAGAGAGAGAGAGATATAGAGAGAGAGAGAGAGAGGGTAGAGAGAGAGATCTCTCTCTCTCTCTCTCTCTCTCTCTCTCTATCTTTCCCTCTCTCTCTTTCTCTCTCTCTCTCTTAGAGATGAGAGAGATATCCTCTCTCTCTCTCTCTCTCTCTGAGAGAGAGAGAGAGAGAGAGAGCTCTCTCTGGTCTCATCTCTGTCTCTCTATCTCCTGGGTGAGACGAGGTGAGAGAGAGAGGGAGAGAGAGAGAGAGGAGAGGAGAGAGAGGAGAGAGAGAGAGAGGAGGTCTCTCTCTTCTTCTCTCTCTCTCTCTCTTTCTAGAGAGAGAGAGAGAGAGAGAGAGAGAGAGAGAGAGAGAGAGAGGGGAGAGAGAGAGAGAGAGAGAGAGAGAGAGAGAGAGAGAGAGAGAGAGAGAGATCTCTAGAGAGAGATTTCTCTCTCTCTCTCTCTTTCTCTCTCTATCTCTCTTTCTCTCTATCTCTAGGGAGAGAGAGATAGATATCTCTCTCTCTATATCTATAGAGATATATATTTATATATGCATATATATATATATATATATTTATATATCTATATATATACAGATGTATATATATAAGATCTATATATATTCTCTATATATATAAAAATTAATATATATATATATAGTTTATATATATTTACACATATCAATATATCTCTATATGATATATGTATATTTTTATGCATATATATATATCTATATATCTATATATATATATACACATATATATATATATGTATATATATACATATGAACGCATATATATATATATATATATATATATATATATATATATATATATATATATATATATATTATATATATATAAAAGGTAAAGTAAGTTTAGGGGTTAACTGCACACCTACACCAGTGTGTTATATGATGACTGCAAACTTACCATAGCAGTTTCGTTCAATTACGAATGAAAACATCACAGTTTGCTGTCATTTAACAGTGAGGTCGAACTTTCCTTTCTGTGGGATTTCACCACGGTGCGTAAGAATACAGGTCTGATACAATGGAATACCTTCCATTGTGCTTATAACCAGATAATTTGGTTGTAACCAACGTTCATGTATGATCTTCGCGCACAATCCAGGCAGAATATGGAAGACCAAATATGTATCATAACGTTCCTCTGGCTATCCTCACACTTTGTGAATTCGCTATGACGTGAGGGTATCTCGTTCATAAACAGACGGGAACAACTGGGGCTGATGTCACGGGTGCGGAATGGACTGATACATTTGTAATTACTGTCGTTTTTAACACTAGAGGACACATCGCGACAATGTACGAGAGCGATTAGGATACAGCGCCTGTTCCGTGTCATCACCTTACATTAACTCTATGCCGTCTGTGAGTTGCGAACACCGGCCACCCGGACGACCCTCAACGTGAAGCCTGTCGACTCTCAGACCTGGGCTTACCACACATCCGTCCACCAATACAAAATCACATATTTATGCACGCGCAAAGATTAGCTGTCAAGGAAGTCTCTGCGCCAACAAGTTATCATTTTTGGCCTTGACGGGAGTCTGGGCAGCATCAGACACCGTACACCGCGGAGAGAGAGATCAAAAAGAAAGGTGTCAGAACAGTACAGCAACTTAACTGTCAGAACATTACAGAAACTTGGCTCTCAGAACATTACAGAAACTTGGCTCTCAGAACATTACAGAAACTTGTCTCTCAGAACATTACAGAAACTTGGCTCTCAGAACATTACAGAAACTTGTCTCTCAGAACATTACAGAAACTTGTCTCTCAGAACATTACAGAAACTTCGTTCATCATAACATTATAGAAACTTGGCTCTCAGAACATTACAGAAACTTGGCTCTCAGAACATTACAGAAACTTCGTTCATCATAACATTATAGAAACTTGGCTCTCAGAACGGTACAGGACCTCGGCTGTCAGAGCAGTACAGCAACTTCGCAATCAGAACAGTGCAGAAACAGTATACAGAAATTGGGCTGTCATAACAGTACAGACTGCCAGTACATCCGCGCTTCTTGACTTCTCATGACAAGCATCCAAACCCCGACCATCTGTAATGCGCCGTCACTAATCAATATGCTGCCGATCGTCGTATCGATCACCGGAAGCTCATAAAGCCGGAGCCTCGTCTTCGTCTGATGAACCGATTACCGAATCAATACAGATCGATATTTCGAAACCTTCCGAATATACACCAACGTCATTAAACCAATCCAAATAAGCTGATCAAAACCAGAACAGATCCACCATTAGCATACATATATCATAAATAACCAACCCTGATGAGTCAGGGCTGCCAGTTACGTCGCAGTTAGTGGTAGCTATCATGTGGGTCCAAGCGGGAGGCTGCGCAACCCGCGTACACCGGGTCTACATTGGATGATGTCTGTCCCAAGGGCGAACAAATCAACAGCTGTTGCCCCGATGTGCCCCGCTCAGCTGGGTTCGCCCACCTGTTGCCGACGTACGCGGGGTGTCACGTTCGTTTTCGTTCGATGTACGAGGCTCGTCGGTATGACTATCAGTGTACATTGAATGTCGACTGCGGGTTTGCATGTTAGATTCTTTCAATGCAGGCACATTCCAGTTTTAATTTAGGATTACTCCCCTTATTAAAGACGATTATCAGTCAATCAGTTGTCGGTTTATCACTTCTATAAACTACAAAATCGTAGATTGCGGTAATATGACTTTCATCCGTTTTCATCTCCACGTATTTCACAACACTTGAGTGATGACCTTGGTGGCGTGGTGTTAGGGACAGCGGGTATCACTAGATACAATCTCATCGTTAATGTCACGAGAGAGAGAGAGAGAGAGAGAGAGAGAGAGAGAGAGAGAGAGAGAGAGAGAGAGAGAGAGAGAGAGAGAGAGAGAGAGAGAGAGAGAGAGAGAGAGAGAGAGAGAGAGAACGAGAGAGAGAGAGAGAGAGAGAGAGGAGAGAGAGAGAGACTCGAGAGAGAGAGAGAGAGAGAGAGAGAGAGAGAGAGAGTGAGAGAGAGACGAGAGAGAGAGAGAGAGAGAGGAGAGAGAGAGAGAGAGGAGAGAGGAGATCTCTCTCTCTCTTCGAGAGAGAGGAGAGAGAGAGAAGCTCGAGAGAGAGGAGAGACCCTTTTCGAGAGAGAGAGAGAGAGAGAGAGAGAGATGAGAGGAGAGGAGAGAGAGGAGAGAGAGAGAGAGAGGAGAGAGAGAGGAGAGGAAGAGGAGAGAGTGAGAGAAGGGAGAAGGGGAGAGAGAAGGAGAGAGGGGAGAGAGGAGGAGAGGAGAGAGAAAGAGAGAGAGTGAGAGTAAGAGAGAGAGGAGAGAGAGATAGAGAGTGAGAGTATAAGAGAGTGAGAGTAAGGGAGAGAGAAAGAGAGAGAGAAAGAGAGAGAGAGTAAGAGAGAGAGAGAGAGGGAGAGAGAGAGAGTGAGTGAGTGAGTGAGTGAGTGAGTGAGTGAGTGAGTGAGTGAGTGAGTGTGAGTGAGAATTGTCGTCGGGTTGATGACGCCGGGGACGTACATCTCTCGGTGTGTGCTTCAATATGCACCAGAGTCATATAGAGCCGGTAACAGGGCGTGGGGGCGTAGAATGAGTATACGGGGTCGCTAATCAACGCTTGCTCATCGCTTGCACACCCCTTCTCGTCTGTATCCAGCAACCCCAGTGTCAAACACACTGTGAAGGATCCCAGACACGCCTGCATCCGTCGTTTACATGGTCGGTCGCTTGGAAAGTATTTCGCCGTCGATTGGATTGAACGTCCCAAAGAGGACTAACACACCTTAAGTGGAGGTAAGTCGTGTTTGATAAGTTAACCTTCCTCCACAATACCTTGTTAAAAATCACCTGTCACAGCGTTTAAACATATCAGACTCAGTCTGAGGTAGGTCTTGAGCATACAATCTGAATTATAAACGCATGGATGTTGACGCAGAGTAAAGAACTGTTCAATGTATCGGATATCAAACGAGTTATACACAACATACCACGTGAATGGATCGCTGAATCAATCGAACTGCTTTCCAAATGCACCACCACAATTCACCTCACTTCGATGGGCTATGCAATACAAGAAAACTAATTTGACCTCAGTGATTCTGTTATTTCTGACCCGACCCCCATGGAATATCATCCATTGTGGCTTACAGGTAATCACATTCTAATCAAGGCTTTTGTGTGATGTGATAAATGATTGAACATACAATGCGATATCACACATACAACAAAGTATGTCCGGGTCAGTAGTAGAATACAAAATCTAAATTATAACATTCAACATCCCTTTATCACCGATACAAATTAAAAACAACATTATAATGTTCAATATGCCCTTACAACTGGAACGATTCAAAGGCAAAAAAGTGTTATTCATCATGCCCTTATCACTAGTACAATACGACGACAAATTAACAATACTTAACATGCTCTTATCACAAGTATAATGCAACGACAAATTAACTATACTTAACATACCCTTATCACTAGTACAATACAACGACAAATTAACAATACTCAACATGCCCTTATCACTAGTACAATACGACGACAAATTAACAATACTTAACATACCCTTATCACTAGTACAATACAACGACAAATTAACAATACTCAACATGCCCTTATCACTAGTACAATACGACGATAAATTAACAATACTTAACATGCCCTTATCACTAGTACAATACAACGACAAATTAACAATACTTAACATGCCCTTATCACTAGTACAATACAACGACAAATTAACAATACTTAACATGCCCTTATCGCTAGTACAATACAACGACAAATTAACAATACTTAACATGCCCTTATCACTAGTACAATACAACGACAAATTAACAATATTCAACATGCCATTGTCATTGATACTCGTCAGATAAGAAATAACATTATCCGCCATATCAGTGATCAGGTGATAAAGGTGCGAACAGCGCCGATATAAGTCTCTCATGCTCGTTACAAGGCTAAAAACCTTATTTAGTCTCTGAAAACACAAAACCGTTATAATGTAAAATTTATGACTGTTACGACACAAAACAAAGGTGATGTCAATTCATCTTGTTCTTAACAGTACCATTGTACAAAAAACATAATTCACCAATTCTCTTATCAGTGTCACAATATACAGAATACGTTCATTAACCTTTCTTATCACTGTTATACCTGATAAATATGCACCTGCAAAACCATATAACACTGTAAGCAGCTCCTGGAAATTAGTTTTATGTGCATTAATAGTAAAATCCACAATCCATTCATTAATCAAGCCCTTGTAGGTAAACTCCCACCTGTGGTGATGTTTGTATTTGGGGCTATAAAGTGGGGTTGTTTTTTTTTAACGACTGACCACTTGTTGCCCAAGCTCTAACGCTTTTTTGACTCGCTGACTTTCGCATATACATGAATTATTTAGTGCGCTTCGCTTGCTTCATTAGAAGACGAAGCCGCGCGAGGATTAGCAGCTACTAATGTCCAAGTGCTTCGTCAAGTTCCACGCTGCGACAACGGGTGTCTTTGGCAACGGTTTGACTGACTTCTTGAGCGTGTAAATTACGGAAACAATCGGCCTTGGATTTGTATGCGCTCGTAGCTGGTAAGGCATTTATTGTTTCTTTGGCTATTTCGCTGCATCGCCATCCGGAGTAAGTCGCAGTCGCTGCTATTGTTGATGGCGATGTTTGTTTGTTTGTCAGCTCGCGAGCCGATGCTCGTTGAAGCCCACTGGTTCCCATAGCACCTACACATACATATATATATATATATATATATATATATATATATATATATATATATATATATATATATATATATATATATATATATATATATATATATATATATATATATATATATATATATATATATATATATATATATATATATATATATATATATGTGTGTGTGTGTGTGTATATATTTGTTTGACATTTTATGGCTACCATGTTGAATTAGGGAGAAATTTGATAGAATTCAACGTCATAAGGCATTATGATTTCTCCGCACCTTGAGTTAAGTCATAGCATATTTTTTTCTAATAAGCTTGCAATATATAACGTATATATATTATCCAGGAAACTGGAACTTCTTTTACATAGGTATTAATTAAATTGCGACGGCCTGTTCATTTTTTATGATGCGAGCTTATTGCTTAGTACATTGATGTACACTCTTGAGTGTTAAGATTGTTGTCAGATTGACCAAAGCTTTCAAGAAAGTACGTGACGTCAATAACCACCTGATGTTTGATACAAACTTGGCCTCAACACGTCAAATGCCCCACCATGAGATCAACAAGTTAATCGTAAAAGCATATTTACGGGAAGCAGCTTATATATTCTATTAAATTTGAAATATTACTTTCAAAAACGAGAAATTCTTTATTCATAAAGTGATATAAATAAGTCTTGGTAACCTATTTGTCATGACGTGCAGCGTTGATAGTACATAAGGTTCTTGCGTTGATCAAATGGCATACGAGTTATGTCGTACCCCTCATGGTAAATTACATCCGGTTGCTGAGCATGTGGTAAGCTTCCGGCGCCGTCATCCTATGCGATTCGCGCGATGGTCAGATTGCGCGCCAGCGTGCTGACAGCCGACGGGCGACATGTGTAGGTTATTGTCACGTGATAGAATCAGATTTCGTTGTGGGTGCTTGGGCTTCACAACCGCGTGAATTTCGTTATTTACAAGGGCGATCCAATGACTAGGCTACAGCATATTGTCAAGGAAGCCCCGTTATTGCCAGTCAAATGCATCCACATGACAGGCGCTCGGAATCCTACAATTATGCTCCGAGCGCTTCATTTTGATCCAGCCATGTTTTTTTTTCTGTCAGATACATTGCCTTTTAGATGGATGAATATAAATGTGTAGGGATCATCTCAAATTGGTTCATTGCTTCATGTTGAAGGGATCATCTCAAATTGGTTGATTGCTTCACGTTGGGGATCATCTCATCGGTCATGACGGCAGGTATAATACTACCTTGCTTACACACAGTTACATTGATGGAAACACACACGATGGATCTGACGGTCATCCCGTAACAGAGACAACTGCATCGAGAACAATTGGATGCATTTCTGTATCTCAAAGATGCATTCGATTAATTGCATAAATTGGTCAATGTGTCGTAATTTCATAACAGTGAACTATTTACCAGTGAACCACATCTTACGATGACGTCATAGAATCGACATAAACGTGTCATAATGAATTACCCCATGACACAAATAAAAACATAAATACTGTCCCTTGTCACCAATGATAATATTAGCCGTGTTAGATACTGCATATACAGATCATATTCCATTTAATCCACTCAACAGAGAACGGTGAAATCCAGATTCGCTATATCCTATAGTCCAAGTTAATTCGGCGTCTGCGCCATAGGCCGAGATGCAGAGCTTGCCATACCGCTATTAGGATGGCCACCATTCGTAAGCCGCTGTATGGGTCATAACGAATCATTAGCAAGGATGTCACTGCATTCATAACCACATCTGTGTATTGCTAGAAACAGCTGGATTGCCAATAAGCACTGTTTAATAGTAAGGCATCGACTTAGATAGGGAGGTTGTCTGGTTTGAGAGGAAAACCGGCAAGAGTTGGTGATGAATCGGGTTTAACGTGGTCCATTATACAGTATAAGTGTGTAGCTCCATAACGTGGTCAATTATACAGTATAAGTGTGTAGCTCCATAACATGGTCAATTATACAGTGTAAGTGTGTAGCTCCATAACGTGGTCAATTCTACAGTATAAGTGTGTAGCTCCATAACGTGGTCAATTCTACAGTATAAGTGTGTAGCTCCATAACGTGGTCAATTCTACAGGATAAGTGTGTAGCTCCATAACGTGGTCAATTCTACAGTATAAGTGTGTAGCTCCATAACGTGGTCAATTCTACAGCATAAGTGTGTAGCTCCATAACGTGGTCATTTGTACGGTATAAGTATGTAGCTCCATAACGTGGTCAATTATACAGTGTAAGTGTGTAGCGCCATAACATGGTCAATTATACAGTGTAAGTGTGTAGCGCCATAACATGGTCAATTATACAGTGTAAGTGTGTAGCGCCATAACGTGGTCAATTATACAGTGTAAGTGTGTAGCGCCATAACGTGGTCAATTATACAGTGTAAGTGTGTAGCGCCATAACATGGTCAATTATACAGTGTAAGTGTGTAGCGCAATAACATGGTCAATTATACAGTGTAAGTGTGTAGCGCCATAACATGGTCAATTATACAGTGTAAGTGTGTAGCGCCATAACATGGTCAATTATACAGTGTAAGTGTGTAGCGCAATAACATGGTCAATTATACAGTGTAAGTGTGTAGCGCAATAACATGGTCAATTATACAGTGTAAGTGTGTAGCGCCATAACATGTCAATTATACAGTGATATAAGTGTGTAAGATGCAATAACATGGTCAATTATACAATTGTAAGGTGTGTAATGATCCATACGTTATGTGAATGATGATGAGGATATTGATAATAATGATGATGATGATGATGATGAAACGATAATTATAATGGTGGCGATAATGATGCATTAGAAGAAGTCGACGGTTACCGTTGCGTTGATATGACAGTCATGACGATCTTGGTGATATGATGATGATGATGATGATCGATGAACGATGATGGTGCTATAAGAAGAAGTCGTTCATTTATGATGATGATGATGATGATGATGATAACGATGATGGCGATAATGATGCATAAGAAGAAGTCGTCATTTACCGTGCCGTTGCGTTGGCAACTATTGACAGTTCCGCTCTTGGTATAGCGTTCTACATCACGTTATCGAGTTTCGCCTCGGTAGCTGCCGCGGCATTCAGACTATTTGGTTAAGTCAGCCTGATATTAGACCCACATTAAAACAGATGACTCTTTCGAGCCGCTGTGGCTCTTAGGTCCAGTGACTGACCCGTAGCCCAAGAGCCGCAAGTTCGAGTCAGTCATGCGATTATCGGGCATATGGTATTGCATTCGTTGTTGAATGAGAAATTAAATATAATTACAATACTCTGCTGTTTGTCGTACCGTAGCGAGTAGGGAGCATGCACTGCGGGTCGCGAGTTCACAAAAGCAATAAAATAAATACCCCCCCCCACCCCCCACCATTATCATTGTCAACATCGTCATCAACATCATGCAAAGTGTGACAACCTTGTTGGTTACATTACTCGAACCGGGGGCTCAATTCGATTGTGTAAGACCTGCGTCCCAACGACGTGGGTTTCGCAGCCATGTGGGCGCTGGCACTAAGTGGGCGCTGGTTCCAAATGGACGCTGGCACCAAGTAGGCGCTGGCACTAAGTGGGCGCTGGCACTTAAGTGGAGCTGCCCGCGCATCACAATCCTCCCGATCTATCCCCGCCGCGATACGACATCATTGATGGCAATGATGACGTTTCCATTAATTTATTTGGAAAAAACCCAAAGCATTATCGTTTGATATTATTTGATCCACCTCACCTTACATTTATCACACCAAGCTGGTGTCATCGTGCGAGTGCGAAAAACAAAGAGGCAGAATCGTGTCGACAAGTCACGACGAACCTGAAATAAACACTGCCTCTTCTTCGTATGACGTGTACATTTCCACGTCACGAAACGTGAAGACTTGCTGATTTCTGTATCAAACGTCGCCCCGACCGATTTTAATGAATCCAGTGATACTCACTAATTTATGAAATCCTTGAATATTCTCTACATTTACTCGGTTAGTTAGAGAAACTATTTGTGTGATTTCGAAATATGCGCTGACCAGCTCTTGTAATTAGTTCATCAGCTTGCAAATGCTTGTTGGTGGTTTGATTGTAATATTCGATTGGCAGACTGAGCCTCTATCACTATATACGGAATTATATTTTCAACCAAAAGGTCGCGAGTTCGAATCCGCCCTGTAACAATTATGTGTAGGGTAAGATTGGATGAAGGATTGGCTTGATGTATGACCTAAGATGTTCAATGGAATGTTGAGCCCTGCCTTCTTCTATTACTTCAAACGGAAAGGCCTCATCTCACTGCTTCTTGTAATCATACGCATATTTTATAAGAAAGCATAGTGTTTCAATTTTCTCTGATAGCCATTGCAATATTCTGTTACAATTTCATCCTAACGCACACCCCGATATCACCCAATCCCACAATAACCACTCAAATCATTTTTAAGTAAAAATAATATTAGATTAAAAATCTGGATTTGATTAATTTACCGAGGAACGTGCGCATGAGTTATCGGCGTGGCTTGGTGCGCGGAGCAGCGATACAACACCATACTCGCCCCCTGTATCCTCGAGTCAGAGTCCAAATAACGAAAGGTTCGCGGAAACTGCAATATTGCTCATGCGGTAAGACCCTGGTTCTCAACATGCGGGCTATTAGGTTGAATTAATATATAAATATGACAGCACCCGTCCGCTTATATTATAGTGTATACATGATAGCTTCCCGACCCAGGTAAAATCACCGTGTTTTAATGTCGTGATAATAAGTAAGATAAACTCACGATCTCTCGTAGCGATGAGATATCTTCGTGTCCAGACCGGTTTTGTAGCTCCATAGTATTGCGTTCGACTGTCGTAACAGCATCAGGGACTGTTAGGCCGCTGATTGCGTCAGGGACTGTTAGGCCGTTGAATGCATTAGGGACTTTCAGGCCGTTGAATGCATCAGGGACTTTCAGGCCAATGAATGCGTCAGGGACTGTTAAGCCCGTTGAATGCATCAGGGACTTTCAGGCCGTTGAATGCATCAGGGACTGTTAGGCCGTTGATTGCGTCAGGGACTGCTAGGCCGTTGGTTGCGCCAGAGACTGTTAGGCCGTTGATTGCGTCAGGGACTGTTAGGCCGTTGAAAGCATCAGGGACTGTTAGGCCGTTGAATGCATCAGGGTCTTTCAGGCCGTTGAAAGCATCAGGGACTGTTAGGCTGTTGAATGCAACGGGTTTGTGCCAAAAGGGTCATGGCAATAAAGTGGCAAGCCTGACAATCCCACTCCTCAATCACTGTCTCGATATGCCCCCCACCCCCGATACGGAAAGCGACGACGAACACTCCGTTCTAAGAGTATTTTACAGAATACGACCGTTATTCAGGAACTGGCGGTAGTGATCACTTGATGACGTCATCACAGTCGGTTAATGACGTCATCAAAGTCTGTTGATGACTCCCTGAAGACCCAGCGCGAAAATAATCTTAGATGACGTATTTGTAAAGCAATTGAACGTTTACTGGTTTGTTACCCGGCACAATGTTTGATAAGGCAGGTGCGTCATAGATAGCATACAATCGTAGATAAGGCTGGTAAATAATTAATAATGCGCAATTATTGATAAGGCTAGTACGCTTTTGATTAAGTACAATCATTGATAAGGCAGGTGCATTATTGATTATACACTATCAATGGTAAGGCTGGTGCATTATTGTTATTGTTAATACACTATCAGTGATAAGGCTGGTGCTTTATTGTTAATACACTATCAGTGATAAGGCTGGTGCATTATTGTTAATACTGGTGCTTTATTGTTTAATACACTATCAGTGATAAGGCTATCACACTATCAGTGATAAGGCTGGTGCTTTAATGTTAATACACTATCAGTGATAAGGCTGGTGCTTTAATGTTAATACACTATCAGTGATAAGGCTGGTGCTTTATTTTTAATACACTATCAGTGATAAGGCTGGTGCATTATTGTTAATACACTATCAGTGATAATGCTGGTGCTTTAATGTTAATACACTATCAGTGATAAGGCTGGTGCATTATTGTTAATACACTATCAGTGATAAGGCTGGTGCTTTAATGTTAATACACTATCAGTGATAAGGCTGGTGCTTTATTTTTAATACACTATCAGTGATAAGGCTGGTGCATTATTGTTAATACACTATCAGTGATAAGGCTGGTGCTTTATTTTTAATACACTATCAGTGATAAGGCTGGTGCTTTATTTTTAATACATTATCAGTGAAAAGGCTGATGCATTATGGTTAATACACAATCGCTGATAAGGATGGTGCATTATTGATAATGCAGATAAGACACAGGTTACTCAGCGATAGCTAACTACGAGGTAAGTCAGTTTTATGATTGTCAATCAAGATTGAGAATCATAAGATAACATAGTGATAACCTAGTGATGACTTAGTGATAATAACCTGATAACTCGATCACTAGTGGTACACTGCGTTGCCTTTCAACCCACAGGTAGTGGGTTCGATATCAAGGCGTAAAGAAGGATGATCACGTTAAATGGCGGTGCCATCTCTGAAAGAGGATGCACCCGACCCGGTAGCTCAAAAGTACCGTGCTGGACCTTCGTCCCAGCGGCGTGGGTTTCGCAGCTCGGTCTTTGCAATGGGTTTTTGCCAAGTGGGCGTTGGAGCTTAAGGTTACTGTCTGAGCATCACCATCACCATCACCATCACCATCACCATCCTCATCCTCCTCCGCCGTCTCCATATCACCTCGATGTAGAAAGTGACGTAAAACCCCATTATTACCATTTTGTATCAAACCTTGATGAAACACAGGGGGGGGGGGAGGGGTTAACTCTGTAGTTCATTTCTCGGTAGGTGGTAACTTAGTAACTTAACATAATGATAACACATTGATAACACATTGATAACACATTGATAACACATTGATAACTCATCGATAACTCATTGATAACACGTTGATAACACATTGATAACACATTGATAACACATTGATAACACATTGATAACACATTGATAACACATTGATAATTCATTGATAACACATTGGTAACTCATCGATAACACATTGATAACACATTGATAACATCGCATCTGACACCATGCTATTGAAATTCGCTTCATTTGCCCGACGTTTCCCTTACTGTTGATGATCTCGCCGAATATCGGTCGTCTCCGAATTACGTCTACTACAGCAACAGCTACACATTCCACGCTGCTGATGTCGTTGGGGTCAGGGCAACCAAGCCAGCATACGTTCAAGTATTGTTAACACATTGTTTTATTTGGGAAGAGAAACATAGATGTTGATATGAACGTGTCTCGCGCCATATTGGTTGTGGTGCTTTGTGTTGAGAGGAGTGGGGTAAGGATAGGGGTTGGGGTGCGGGGGGTGGGGTAAGCCGGGGTTCCGATGCACTGACCACAGCTTTTTGATGGCAGAGTTCTGGAATTCAAGATCACGAAGCATCTGTCGGTACCAGCCGAATCGTCACGGTATAGAAAGTTATCTGTCTGATGACCCGTATTTGTTTGACCAAGGTAAGGCTGAACCTACGTCCGGATTAGCCGTTAGAAGCACGGGAGTCGTCCGCTATACACATCCTCACGTGCTCGTTAAGAAAACTGCTTTAATCTATCCACGTGCATTTGTATAAGCAAGGTGGTGTACACGTTACTTTTGCGTAAACACCTCGGTGAGATGCGATAAATGCTGAACGAGCTATTGACCCGTATCTGATTCAGCTGGGACCATGAGATGACGACGAGTCGTCCGCCTTCATCATTGCCATGTTAGTGATGATGTGATGGCCAGCATGTCTGACCTCGCATGTTAGTCTGTATATATCAATTAAGTAACAATCTGATGATAGTTAGAGAAACACTATAGTGAAAATATATTGGTTTTTCCATCCTCTTCGAAGTGACTTCGAAAGCAATGATGAAGAACGTGACTGGGGAAGAGTGTTTTGGGTTGCACTCAACACGCTGGTACACCCCCATTAGGGACTCCAACTGTCGGTTGCGAGTCGGACCAAATTACATCGGAACGGTGAAACGTTTTCATTCGCCATGATACACAGCAACGAGTAGTGAGTGCGCAAGGAAAGTCATACTTGTGGGTTGCTGTAAGGTCTGCAACTGATTGATTGACATCTATGTGATGTCAGCAACAACATGTTTCACAGCAGTATATGGCCAATAATTCATTGCCAAACAATATAGTGGGCATCAGGGGATGTATAGTCTGTACATGTTTATTCGACTTTATTGGATGCGAAGACAAAAGCCATGACTTCAAAGCGGATGTATGTAGTGCCATTCGTAAATGAGGAGGCACTTATTCTGATCGTCCTGGTTATCCTGACCTATATAATTAGTCAGCACGCGCGCGCATGTGGTGCGGGGTCAATTTGCGTATCGGCAAATCAATGCGTCGACGCGCCAAACGTTAGTATAAGGTGTTCATAGAGGAAACACGACTGCATCTCCGTGTGGGTACCAGGTGTGTTGGGTTCATCGCGGCTGCTGATGCTGGCGGCGAGTTTGTGGGTTGTTTTAAAACAGGTGTAGGACTTCTCGTGTTTGGGCGCGAGAATCGTTGCACGCTCGCGCGTGCGCTTGGGAATGTTATATGAAGTGTCAGGAACCGGAAACAAGACAAGGCAGAAGATAATCGAACGACGAAATACATCAAGTTAGTAATATTAGTATACAATCTAAGTCACGTTTAATCATAATTTTCATGGCACGCACCATTCAACATCATTTGGAAGATAAACTCACCACGCGCCATTTAAGCCTTCAAAATATTCACAAGGCGTGATTGCTTACAGGAATTTTTCTGTAAAAATCGATGCGTCCCTTTAGTGTTCAACACATATACGGTAGATTAGCGGAGATTATTTTGATGATTGTGTATCTGTGGAGAACATTTGGCAGACTGCCAAATCGTCGTTCATTCGTCAGAAAGCATTCTGTGAGCCGCATTCAATTACGTATCGATATGATTAGTTAGCAAATCATGTCCGCTATAAACAACATTGGATGCTTGGTAAATAGAATGAATGAGAAAAAGCAACTACGGTATTTCATGTATGATATTGCGATGTATGCCCCACATGAAATGTTTAACAGTTGTGAATTCATCAAAGTAATAAGGCACTCTTTACGACATAGACTTTCCATTGTAATTCAAAAATGAATAAACATCATTGTTTAGCCCCCAATACGCTATCGACATCGCATTACATCCAACGTTTGACAGCATCACCTACGATAGCAGCCTTTGTTTTTGACTGAAATACGTGGCGTGTCCCGCCATTGATAAGCAGACGATTCAATGCAACGCAGCTGCAAGCGCGGTAGTTTTGCAAAAGCAAACAGACGAACATCAATGAACGATCGGTGCGCGGAATCAAGTTATCGGAATATCGGAATTTAGATTGCGCTTCAGTTTTTATACACAATTCATTTGTCAGGGCTTGCTGGGAATCATCTCGTTTTGTGTTTACAACACCACGAAGGTGTTACATTGGAAATAATGTGATTTGTCAATATTACACCTCGATGTTCAAACATTGCAGATGAGACGCTATGCTCGGGAAATTGTAGCATCGCATACATGCATATTCCGAAGTGCCCTTGATGATGGGGCAGCAAGCACTCATTGGCGACGACGGCTTTTAACAAAGATACTTGCATTGCTTGAATACTTACCCATTCAGAATCGTGAGTGAGGACTTCACCTCAAATATTGACCTATTACATAACACGAGGCAACATGTAATAGGATCACAGGAGGACGATGATTGGCTGATATATTGATTGATTGATGGTGAACGGGGTACCAACATTACGCATGTATCAATATATCGGAACAATAGCTAATTGGCGGTACAGCTGCTGCGCACACTGGACAACGCCCCAGTTGTGACCAGGGGCATGGGGCAGTGGGGGTGGGGGGGATTTCATAGGGCAGGGAAACAGTAAAAAAAACCCATTTAAATCTCAATTTTTTGACAAAAGCGATGACGGATGCTTTGTTCGAGAACAATGGCGAAAGGGGGCTCAAGCAAAGGGGTGGATCGTTGATAGTCGAGCGGGGCGAGAAAGACTGCGCATTATTATATTGCACCATCACAGAAGAAGAAAAACTATCATTATACACCATATGCTGCATATAAAATATCAATGATCGGCGCGCACTTGATTCAACTTTGTCATAGAACTGTAACCACAACAGCCAAGCGTATAAGTATATTCATATATTTATGTACATATATACATATATATATATTCATATTTATAGATATATAATATAAATATATATATGCATATATGTATGCACATATGTATGCATATATACATATATATATATATATATATATATATATATATATATATATATATATATATATATATGGATATATATATCTATATATACATGTATATATACATATTTGACTACATGCGTATATGTTTATATATGCCTATATATATATATATATATATATATATATATATATATTTATATATATATATATACATATGTGTATATTTATATAAATATATATGTATATATATATATATATATACATGTATGTATATATATATATATATATATGCATATATATATATATATATATATATATATATATATATATGTGCATATATATACATATATATAAATATATATACATATATATTTATATATATTTATATATATGCATATATATATAAATATATATATATGTATATAAAAAAAAATATATAAATATATATATATATATATATATATCTATATATATATATATATATATATATATATACATATATATGCACCTATATATATTTACAACTATAAATATGGTTGCTTATGAATATTGAACACATTTTGTCTCCTCTTACAGAGGTACCACTATCACGCAGGGGCAGTCAGCATTCGGAAAAACGCCAAATGTAAAGGTAATATTTACAAATATTAAAAAGTTGGCAGGGGTGGATAGGATAAATAGACCGTTCGGTCTATAGGTATCGTTTATAGCCAGAGAAATCGACCATCACTATCATCGTAATGTCATAAAGTATGATTCATTATGCATCACAAATCATATGTCTATGCTGAAAGACTGTACCTATCTTTTCGCCAGTCAAATGCTTTATGTAAGCATTACTGTAAGTCATGTATAGTTTAGTCTTGGGTCTTTAAGCTGGTATAAAGTTCGCTTGCAACATTTGCCATTGATACCATCTACATGTGGAATGTAGAATGAGAAGAAAATGGACCATAGGGCCAACCTATAACTCTGGTCCGATATGATTCAACACAGATCATCACACCTCTCTGTCTTATTATCCCGAGTCATTCATCATTAATAAGGTGTGGTGATCTTTGACTTTCAAATCGGCAGGAGGCCCAGGGTCTAATATTTTAATCATGGATTCCCAAAATTGGTCTGGCAGGATCGGTTGCACAGAAGAGCCTCCTGATATTGGTAAAATTTTTTGAGTAGGTGTTGCAAGTGCTTGCAGTAATTGTTTGGCTGGCGACGATTACCTTCTATTCCTGTTACACTTAAGCATTTCCAGTCGTGTGAAAGCTGGCCTTAGGTAATGGAATGGTTCAATATAATTTAAAGAGGCAGCGATATTCCAGTGACGGGTTCCTCCAGAAGCCGGACAACCACTCCTGTTCAGAATAGAAGCACCGATGAAGTCCCTGCTCCAGATCAATTATCTCTTATTTCGATGGGTCCCTTTCCTGTCATTTGCAGATGTTTAGTCGGTATGATGTATGTCTGCATCTTCATATATTGTACATGGCAGTCAGAGGGATAACTAACGCATATTCTGTTGCTTCAATGTCATTAACATAGAGAGGCAATGATTATATCACATATGTCATGGCCAGAACAGAATCATGCAGCCCACTTAACATTCCAAGACATAGATGAATACAAGGTATTCTTGCCCAGGGTGCGCATCATTCACGCAATGTTTACACTAGCACATGTATGCTTATGTATATATATAAATAAACATATATATATATATATATATATATATATATATATATATATATATATATATATATATATATATATATATATATATATATATAAATATATATATATCTATATATATATATATATATATATATAAAACATATATCTATATATATATATTAAAGTGTGTGTGTGTGCGTATGTGTATACGTATATCTATCTATACATATGCCAATGCTGACCGAAATATTTAGTGTATATATATATATATGTATATATATATATATATAATATGTATACATATGCCATATGCTGACCGAATATATTATATATATATATATATTATATCTATATATATATATATATATATATATATATGTATGTATATATATATATATGCTTATGTATATAAATATATATATAAACATATATATATATATACATATATATCTACATATATATCTATATGTGCCAATGCTGACCCAAATATATATACATATATATATATATATATATATATAAATATATAATATATATAAATGTATATATATATATAGGGGAAGATATCTAAAATCCTCTATATATATGGCCAATCTATATATACATAGATATGCTTATGTCTATCCTATCTATCTATATATTATCTCTCTCTCTATATCTCTATCTATATCTATCTCATATATATAGCCTCCCCTATCTCTATATCTCTCTCTCTCTAGATATGTTCTCCAATCTGACTCCAAATATATATACCTCTATATCTATATCTCCCTATATATATGTCTCTATGTATATCCTATATATCCTCTCTCTCTATATATATCTCTCTCTCTCTTTCTCTCTCTCTCTGTCTCTATCTCCCTCTCTCTATCTCCTATGTCTCTATCCCTCTCTCTCTGTCTCTCCTCTCTCTCTGTCTCTATCTCCCTCTCTATCTCTCTCTCTCCTCTCTATTTCTCTCTCTATATCTCCTCTCTCTATCTCTATTCTCTCTATCTCTATGTCTCCCTCTCTGTCTCCTATCTATCTCTCTCTCTCTCTCTCTATCTCCAATGCTATATATAAATATATATACTATGTCTCTCTATTTATATCTCTCATCTGTCTCTCTCTCTCCTCTCTCTCTTTGGAGAATCTCTCTCTCTCCCTTCTCTCTCTTAGATAAATCTCTAGAGATCTCTCTCTCTCTCCTCTCTCTCTCTCTCCTCTCTCCTCCCTCTCTCTCCTAGAGATCTCCTCTCTCTCTCTCTCTCTCTCTCTCTCCCCTCCCTCTCTCTCCCTTTCTCTCTCTCTCTCTCTCTCTCTCTGTCTCTCTCTCCCTCTCTCTATCTCTATCTATATATCTATATATCTATCTCTCTGTGTATGGTCCGTCTCTATCTCTATAAATATATACATATGCCAATGCTCACGAAAATCTGTATATATTTATCTCTCTCTTCTCTCTAATAGTATGTGTATCTCTCTCTCTACTATATCTCTCTAAATATCTCTATGTATAGGTATTTATATATCTATAATCTATATATATATTATCTCTATATATGTCTCTGCTCCCTCCCTATATGTATATATATATATATATATATATATCTATCTATGTATATATATATATGTATATATATATTCTATATCCGAAATCTATTATATATATATATATATATTTCTACTATATATGTGATATATATGTGTATACGTATCTCTATAAATATATACATATATGCTGACCGAATATATATCTATATATAGATATATCTGTATCGGGATATATATCTATCTATATATATATATATATATATGTGTATCTATGTATATATAGATATTATATATATATGCCAAGCTATATATTATATATCTATATATATATATATATATCTCTCTATGTATATATCTACTATATATATATCTATCTCTCTTTCTCTCTCTATCTCTCTCTCCTCTCTTTAGATCTGTGTGTGTATGTGTGTTTGTGTGTGTTTGTGTGCGTGCGTGCGACTTACTATGCGTTTGTACTGCATCCAGTGATAGGGCACACTAGAATTGCACATTGGCAGGCAAGAATTTCATTTGGGCATGCGCATACGATTTTTGCATTTCATTGCCATGCCTACCACCTGGTGTCCTCTTCAGCACTCTGGGTTAAAAATCAATAAGAAGGGTAAAACATCTATAATCACACTCTCAAAATAGAATGGAAGAACACACTTGGATAATCAATGATAATACACGTAGGGGCTCCACCGATATAAATCTAAATACGACAATCTTCGTGCGGCTGGATATCATCTACGTTTAGACAGAAGTTGCCAGATGTAAGACGGGTTATAATTTCCTCCTGGCGCTAACAGTAACTTTTCTAGTCAATGATGATGCCAAGAATGACTATGTTGTGGTGTTTATTTGATAGAGCAGTTTGTTGAGTTACGTTTTATAGCTGGTGTCGCTTTGTTATTGTGGCATTCGTCGCTACCTAGGAGATACCGCATTTGTTCCTGTGGCATGAGTGTTATTGTATTGCTTTTGTAACTGTAGAATGGATGCATCTCCATTTTTGTGTTGACACGGTTGACTTTGCATCGCTGTACTGTGATTGTCACTGCATCGCTGTACTGTGATTGTCACTGCACTGTTGTACCGTGATGATTGTCACTGCATTGTTGTACTGTGATGATTGTCACTGCATCGTTGTACTGTGATGATTGTCACTGCATTGTTGTACTGTGATGATTGTCACTGCGTTGCTGTACTGTGATGATTGTCACATTATCGCTGTACTGTGATGATTGTCACAGCATCGCTGTACTGTGATGATTGTTACTGCATCGTTGTACTGTGATGATTGTCACTGCATCGCTGTACTGTGATGATTGTCACTGCGTTGTTAATACAGCTTTAACGTTGATATGTTTCATTGTTGTCGCTTAGATGATGTCTGTGCTGTAATGTCATATGCTGGCGTGCTTATTGTTGTTGTCCTGTGTTCGCTAGCTAGATAAGGGCCGGTCTGTGTGGATGTTCAATAGAAAACCCGCAGCCCTGCATTCTGCATTTGCTTGTTGATTAACATTTAGTTCAGAACGAAATGGTGGCCAAAATTCTTGGCTTGCTCTTCGGAGTAAAGGACATCAAGTTTCGATGCGATGACGATTTCGTGGACAGATTAAATCGTCGCTACACGACGACCATTATGATGCTGTTCGCGTTGGTGGTGACTGCCCAGCAATATGTCGGTTCCCCCATCCACTGTTGGTGCCCAGCCCAGTTCACAGGCACCATGGTAGCATATACAGACACCATCTGTTGGATCTCAAACACTTACTACGTACCCATGGAAAACCAGTTGCCCTTACCGAAAGAGCCGAGGATGATGGTGAGTTACTATCAGTGGGTGCCATTCATCCTGCTGGCCCAGGCGTTATTCTTCTACGTGCCCAGTATGTTTTGGAGGTTCATGAGTAAACGGTCTGGGTTCAATGTGGCTGCGTGTCTGGACGCTGCTTTGGCTGGACAGAGAACAAACTATGCCGATATTCGGGAGAAAACGACACGCTATATGGTGCACCAAATCGACCGTTACCTGACAATGCGCACCGGAAGACGGTCTCAAATCGGCGGGAGAAACGACAGGGGGTGCTTCCGGGTATGTAATGAAGGGATCGAGTCATTACGAGGAAGTTATCTGACGATCTGTTACATTTTTGTCAAGTTGCTATACTTGGCCAACGCAATTATTCAGCTCTACGTTCTCGACGTATTCTTGGGACATAATTTCCATTTCTACGGTATCGAGGTCATGTACCGGTTATCAAACGGAGAGGACTGGACAACATCGTACAGATTTCCAAGAGTCACTATGTGTAACTTCCAAATTCGTCACATGAATGTCCTCCATGACTACATCATACAATGCGCTTTGCCCATCAATCTCTTCAACGAGAAGATCTTTATTTTCGTTTGGTTTTGGCTGGTCTTCGTCGCCTTGTGCACGGCGTCCAGTTTAATCAAATGGGCGTGGAAAAGTTGCGCATGGCCTTCTCAAGTCCAATGGGTGCGTCGTCAACTGAGACCAATGAATGATATGTATAGAATGCACAAGGACGTCATGGGGCGATTCACCCACAGCTATCTTAAAAGAGACGGCATGTTCATTTTACGACTTGTGGGTAATAATGTCGGTAACCTTGTTGCCGCCGAAGTTTTAGCTGGCCTCTGGAGCAATTATGGACCTGAACGGAAGTTCACGCCAACCAATGAGGCGCCGACGCTTCCACAACGAGGGCAGGATGCAGATGATGATACAGTGGATGGGACTGGACCGCTTAATATGTTACGCAACAAGCTACGACGCGCCACGGATTACCAAGTCGATAGCGTATAACACGGTACATTCTGCAAGTTGGGTTTCCAATGGAATTGCACTGCATGGGCTCCACTCTATACCAATTCGCAAAACTCTCTGCATGGTTTGTTTACAAAGCACTCTACTTGGACATTTCGCAAAATACTCTCCATGGGTAATTCAAAACACTTCGCATGAGGAAATGAAATCCAACTCTGCATGGGTAATTCCCAAAACGCTCTGCAAGGGTAATTCCCAAAAAGCTCTGCATGGGTAATTCACAAAACACTCTGCGTTGGTAATTCTCAAAACACTCTGCGTGGGTTATTTACAAAACACTCTGCATGGGTAATTCACAAAACACTCTGCATGGGTAGTTTACAACTACCACTACAGACACAGTGTATATCCTATCTCACAAATAGCAGCGCTTTATTAATGTGATATAACACTGCACGGATCATTTACACCATGGTGAATATGTGACTATGAATGGCACCGCGCACCTGCTTCTACAAAACGCAGCACGGGTACTGGAGTTCACAACCTTTGTGAGCAAGGAATTCTACTCGTGAGATGCCCCCTCAAAGCATCGTATGCATCCTCATCATCAAACTATGTCTCACATTTGTGAAAAAATGTTCCTTTTGAACTTGTTGGTAGGGTGGCAGTTGATGTTGTGCTTGTATTGGCATGCCCAGCTGGTGGTGGCACCGCCTGTGTTACGAGAAGGTGATGGGAACTCAGGTTTATACAGTGATCACACATTCACAATCCCAAACCACATAAATGACGAATACATGAGAGAATGACGTCATCAACAATAATAATCATAATAATAATAACAATGATGATAATAATAATAATGATAATAATAATGATGATAATAATAATAATGATGATAATACACCCATGCTACCAGATCCAACATTACCCCATCCCATCTAGGTCACGATATGCGCCAGTTTCTGACTTCATCATATTTCAGTGACTTATGGGCATGCTCGCTTTCTGTTATTACAGGTTTTCTACTCCGCTACGAGCCGTTTTCCGCTGACCTCAGGTAATTATCACGCAGCACGCATCATCTACGGTCGTAACCACGACAACCATTTCAATAACTTGCATGCCTACTTCAGTTTCATCGTGAGCCTTAGCACTCATTTATATCGTAATACTAAATTCTTACATTGTGGGGGCAAGTGTGTGTATGGGTTTGTTTGCGGCTGTGTTTTCAGGATGCGCTGTCCGTCTGCCTTGTACATGGATTTAGCTAATTATTCCAACTAGTCTACCTTGCACCTATTTCAAATAAATATTTTTTGATACTTTCACCAAACAGTGAAAGCTCGGTGGGACACTCGCTGTATATTATGGGGGGAATAACCGGCATATAATCGTGTGTCAACTGTATTGCAAGGAGGAGCGCGTGTAGGAATGAGATTCCCACGAGAATTTACAGCTTCATTACCAGATTACTCAGTTTGCTTTGAACCTGCCAGTCTCTGGAGCACACAGGTGAGAGAGGGAGCTGCACCGACAAGGACCGAGATCGTACGCTCCATCTCTCACGCAACTTTCATCATTAATGCCTTGTCAAAAGCCGCAACCTTCCTCTGATACACACACTCACGCGCGGCTCGACAAACTTTGGCTACATCTCGTCATGAATGAAGCAGGGGACGCCATGGCAAACACACATGGATTAGAGAGGTACATTTCGATGTCTAGACCGACTCTGTCTGAAGCGATGTCTTACGTTTGATTTGTTATGGATGGTTAGGCTTTGCAAAGGGGAAATGTGAGAGTGGCTGCGTTTGACTTATTTCTTCTCTGGGATTTATGTCATGGATATAAAGCGGTAATAATGATTGTGGGAATCGATACACTCTGAAGCGAGAAGACAATCAGGATTCTTCACACTTTGCTTCTGCAACTATCACGAACTCAAAGAAACCCGGACCCACTCAAATCGAACTTATTATTACATGAATATATCTAGCACACGCAAAACATCCGAAAAAACCATCCCCGCATGACGACACAGCCTGTGGATTTCATACCATCCTGCCATCCCTCGTGAGGTCGCCGCCCGATCAACATGTATAAAATTTTGAG